>JAHSUH010000190.1:0-600000 GCA_025388415.1 Cynanchum wilfordii
CTTCGACAGGACAGGAGACGTCGGCGTTTGCCCATACTCGGGTAGACTGGAAGGAGACTCCGAAGGCTCATGTGTTCAAGGCGGATCTTCCGGGAATGAAGAAAGAGGAAGTGAAGGTGGAAATCGAGGATGATAGGGTTTTGCAGATAAGCGGAGAGAGGAATGTGGAGAAGGAAGATAAGAAGGATACATGGCATAGAGTTGAGCGAAGTAGCGGAAAGTTCATGAGGAGGTTTAGGTTGCCTGAGAATGCTAAGATGGATCAGGTGAAGGCTTCAATGGAGAATGGGGTACTCACAATTACGGTTCCCAAAGAAGAGATGGAGAAGAAATCTGATGTTAAATCCATTGAAATTTCTGGTTAGATTTAATCCGTTCCTTTGTGATTGGTTTGTTGAAATTACTAATTAGTATCTTGTTACTCCTGTATGGAGATTAAGTATGTGAATTGATTAGTGTTTGTATTTTAATAATATAATATAATCTTCCTGTTTGTATGTGAATTGATTAGTGTTTACAATGAATTAACCTAAATTATGGTTAATTCACTCCTTTTGTGCATTTTAAAATGTTTTTATTTTTTTTTTTTTTTTAAATGAATTAAAGATATGGTTTCAAAATTGAGCTTCAAATTAACCAATTAAAACTTGACAGAGCTTGAATTTATTACGAAGGAAACATGGTATTTTTTTTTATTTCTATTATTATTCTATTTTCGGGTTATTTTTGCAGCAAACAACAGTGACTAAAGTTAAATTTTTTATTTTTAAATTATATGTTCTTTTAATGAGAATAAATAAAACAAGAATGCTAAAATTGAAATATGCAATTCAATATTGAATCATCAACACATTAAATATTGATTTTCTATTATGTTTAAAAATAAAAAAATTTATTTATAAAAATAAAAATAAAAATATTTAAAAATAAAAAAATATATTTATAATTTGTTCGACAACACTTAATTATGTTTGCGAATAGTGTTTGACTATGCCAAAAAAAAAACGAGTTTAAAAAAATTATTTGGAATTTAGTTTGTTTAATAAATGAAGTGAAATTGAACGGAGTATAAACAAGTTCCAATAAGTTTTGTTTGCGAACAACGATTTTTTAACAGCTCTACTTGTAAGTCTATGTTAGGAGTAAAATATATTTTAATATTTTTATAAAAATGAAATTTAAAAAAAAAATAATAGACAAAAATATTTATATATATATATATATTAAAAAATAGTAACTAAAATAGTCAATAAAAATAAAAAAAAATGTTAATTTTTTAATTATCACCATTGCTAAATGTCTTCAAGGTCAAAGTATGATGAGGACAACATGTTTTGTTACCCTTTAACCAGTGAAAACCAGGAAATGAACTCCACTCGGTCAAGTCAATCAAGAGCTCTTAAGATGAACAAATCATTTTTCAAATAAAACTAATGTGTTGTAAAGGTATCAAATTCTTGTGTAATATAATGTGTGTTTGATATTGGTAGATACCCTTAAGAGCTAAGGGTACATATGTAAGAAGATAGATGTGGTTAAGAGCATAATGGGTTAAGGGAGCGCTTCTCATCTACATTTCACATCACGAAAATAATGGTGATTATAATTCGTTAAGAGATTAGATATCGTTAAAGGCATAAATGTCTTCTTGTATATATCCCACATTGCGAGAATAATGGATAATCACCTTGATAACTGTACCTGTAAAAAGATTTATGATCATTAGATTGAAGGTATCTCTTTTGTATCGAATTTTCTTAGAAAGAATCTCCCTCCCGTTTTAAGAGAGTCTCAATTTAGTACATGGGCATATTCAACCCTTTACACGATTCTTGAATTATTATTTTTTTGAATTGATTTATAAACTTTTATAAAATTAATATTATCATATTAAATTACATTTTAGTTGTATTAACATATAAAATAAAAAAAAAATTATTTTTGGGGGATATATATATACCAATATTTACATATATTTTTAAAAGATACATCCATATGTACTTTCTATTAATGTTTCATATGACCCATGAATAATAAATTCTCCTTAACATCCATAGACAAATGTAGAAATGAATTATAACAATTCGCAAACATGGAAAATTCTTCAAATATCGTGTAGAGACTTCCTTAACAACACATAAATCAATTTGAGATTCCGCAAATAAAAATATGATAAAAATACGTTTTGAATTATCACGCCCTACATTTCATATCAACACTTTACTAAAATTTAGATGCATATTCATATCAACACTTTATTAAAATTTAGATGCATATTCATCTAGAAATTATAAATATTTTATTTATTCTAAAATTTTATAATTTTGTTCCTTGATTAAAGTATACAACTTTGGCATTTGAACCCATAAGAATAGGAATATGTTGTTAATCACAAATTTTTTGAATACTTTTTCTTTGAATTTAAGTTATCTTCAATCTTTTCCTATTATTTTTTTTACTATAATTAATGTATTGTGAAAATATTTTTCTATATGTGCATAACATGCAAATTATATTGACAAGTCCAAAAATATATTTAACTTTTTGAATTCATTTTAAGTTACACTATATGTTAGTATACCACTATGTGAGAATTATATAAGTTGGAAAATTAAGAACTCAAACATAAATATATTAAAGATGTAAAAAAATAGTAAGCTGTTTTGATATTAGTAAGATTTATGACAAAAATATTAAGATTTGTGAAAAACTGCTAAGATATTAATCAATATTCAAAACTTACCATTTTTTGTATCAAACTTACCATTTTTATGCTTGTATTTACTTTAAAATGGCTAAAAATTACTACTATATTATTATATTATTTTTTTATTTGGTCAAAACTTGTTGGTAACCTATTGAATAAGTAATTTTTAATGATGTGTCAAGCATACAAGATGTCATATCTCCTTTAACTTATTAACCTACTATTGTAGGTTACCAAAATACATTTGTAATTCATTTATTGGTTTGGTCCATGTTGTATTGGATGCACCAGTTTGATAGATTGCACCACAATATTATCCATTATATATATATATATATATATTGAGGAGTATGAAGTAGAGATCACCCGAATAGGTCTCATTTATTCGATGTGGAACATGAAGTGAATCTCCTGTATACTTTGTAAGTATAACACGTCAGCCTTTCATAACCAAGTTGCACATATTTCGGTACTTCGGTTAGAAACACCGCATAATGGTGATTCCCCTCACACATGAATATCAAAGTGCAAGACACACACACATTAATTATGAGCATGCATGATAAGTATACAAAGTCATGAATCTCGGCGTAAAAGGCGTTAAACGCTATATTGCCATTATAAAGCGTGACCAACACGAGTACCAAAGCTAAATAAATCTAGCAAGATATTTTAGGCTAATTCTTAACAATCGAGGGATAATTCTCTCACATATAAGTAAGATAATTTCAAACGCATAAAAGGAGGTGAAAAGCTGTTACACTCAAACATACTTAATTCTCTCCACATCCTTATTTGATTATATTTACAAAATCATCTGATTATGCTCTAGACCTTCTTCAAATACTTGCTACCTTGATTATCGGAAGGTTTAGACAGGAGTAAATTTTTGTTCCAAACTTGCTTTTTATAGATTCTTTGGTCAACATACAATCGAAGCTAAGAGAATTTTTGTTGATACTCATCCTAATCAGCCCTAATTATTTACGTGTGACAAAAGTGAATATTTGGTAAGATCAATATATAAAACTATGGACATATATAATCTCCTCCTTTATATCTAATTAAACTCTTATCTTCATTTAATACTACAATCTAAGATATTATCTTACATTAATTCCCTTATATAACTTCATGATGCAAGTTTTCTATGTAAAGAGGGATGAGAGAAAAATACACATTATTCTATATTTTATATACACACACATATATATGCTATATTATTCTATAATATATTTAGTATTTATTTTATTTCAATTATTTATATCTATATTTTCTAATTCTTAGTATTATTAAAATTCTATTATATTAATATGCATGTATTCCAAACAATTTATAACACATTTTTTGCATGATTCTATCAATTGAGTTTTGATTTTTAAGATTTTTGAGCTTATAATATTAAGTACTTGACACATTTCTATTTAATTTTTATTAGTCCAACTAACCTTAACAACTCTTGATATCACTCAAAAAAAACTATTTATCTTTAACATTATAGGCTGAAATGCATCTAAGTACATAAGGTTTGGCAGACAACTTTGTAGAGTAATGTATCATTATCACAAGAATAGGCTAAATACACAGTAATTTTTGAATATTTATTAGGCACAATATTTCTTAGGACATTCCCTAATATTTTGTCTAAGAGAACAATTTGTGCCATTTTAATTAAGTTAAAGAACTGTCAAAAAAGCATAATTCGGTTGGTAGCAGCCTCGTTTATAACCTAGAGATCATGAGTTCAAGACACAATAGAAGTTAGAATTTCTCAAAAAAAAAAAAAAATTAAAAAGAACAATGTTATTTTTAGTTAGTCATCTTTTATAAATTTTTTTTTTTAAAATTATAATCTCTTCCAAACAAAATTACTAAAATTCTTTTAATTATTTGGAGAAATGAAGAATATATTTTGGATACTAGTTAGTTATTTGGATTTAATTAAATTGATAAGCAATCGTCACAACCCGACCTGTGCTGTGATTATGGGCTTAAACATATCATTTTTATTTGTTTATTAAAAAATATATAAAGAATCTCCCAAGAGATCTCACATCAATTTATTGTCTTTATTTAAACCTTTGTCATTTAAAAGGATAAAAACCATCGAATTTTAATTTATTTAGAATATAAAAAATCAAAATAAAATATTTAAAATTAGACACACTAATTTATTATATATATATATATATATATATTTTTAGTAATTTATCCTTATCTAGTAGCTACTTTAAACCTCAACTAAATCATATTTGAGCTATATCGGCCATATTTGGAAAACTCTAACTACACCTATCTCTCCTAAACACACTAAAACTTTACACGTTCAAGACTAAATTCACAAATCTTTCCTAGAGGGAAAACATTTGTTGGACTTACAGGTTGCAATTCTTTGGGCTGATAAAGTTTTTATCCGTGTAATGAATTCTCTAAGCCCAATTCAGGTTCCAATTCTGGAGAAGCCCAGAAAAGTCTAGAAAGTTCTTGTTTTAATGAGACCAGTCCCGTTCCAGAAATAACGGATGATCAGTCCAGAGAGTTCGAAAGCAGTTCCACTCACACTTATATAGTCTTCTGCTCTCAAATTTTCACCCAAATTCAGTTGCGAAATTATCAATTGTCTCTCAGCGAAAAAATCACCTGCAAATTCGATTAGTCCCCTTTCCGATTCAATTCGATCATTGAGAAAATGTCGTTAATTCCGAGCTTTTTCAGAGGCCGAAGGAGCAATGTCTTCGATCCATTCTCTTTAGATGTTTGGGATCCATTCAAGGACTTTCCATTTCCTTCTTCCTCTGCTCTGTCTTCTTCGACAGGACAGGAGACGTCGGCGTTTGCCCATACTCGGGTAGACTGGAAGGAGACTCCAGAGGCTCATGTGTTCAAGGCGGATCTTCCGGGAATGAAGAAAGAGGAAGTGAAGGTGGAAATCGAGGATGATAGGGTTTTGCAGATAAGCGGAGAGAGGAATGTGGAGAAGGAAGATAAGAAGGATACATGGCATAGAGTAGAGCGAAGTAGCGGAAAGTTCATGAGGAGGTTTAGGTTGCCTGAGAATGCTAAGATGGATAAAGTGAAGGCTTCAATGGAGAATGGAGTACTTACAATTACAGTTCCTAAGGAAGAGATGAAGAAGAAATCTGATGTTAAATCCATTGAAATTTCTGGTTAGAGATTTAATTGTTCTGTAATCTGTAATCCGTTGCTTTTCTTTTTTTTTTTTTTTTTTTTTTTTTTTTTGGTAAATGAGATACTATATTCCATCCGGCTCAACAGCCTCATCCATTACGGTTGTTCCATCCCTATCACATAAGACACTAGGGGGATAGTAGTTATATCTAATTGACCAGAAGAACTACCACTTCTATCCCAGCTAGCTAGCTTATGAGCACACATATTACATTTACGATGAACATAATTAATATACCACAAAACATGTTTACTTAAAAACAGTTTTTTTTTTTGTGTAAAGAAGCTTTAGCGCGCCAATCAGAATTAAGTTGCACTCCTTGCAATGCCAACACAACCTCAAGAGTATCCCCTCAAACATAGCAGAATCCATCTGTAACTCCGAAGCGATACTAAGGGCTTGGATAGGCCGCATCCATCTCAGCACAAAACGATATTAAGGGTTTGGATTTATTGCCCAATTATTAAATCTAGGAAATTCTTATGGTTAATTCACTCCCTTTGTTTATCAAAAAAAAAAATTTCACTCCTTTTGTGAATTTAAAACCTTCAAATAAAAAATTAAAGATTTGGTTCTGAGTTCAAACTAACCAACTAAAACTGGCTTGAATTTATTACGAAGGATACAGTTTTGATCTTTTATTTTTATTCTATTTTTGGGTATTTTTTTGCAGATATGTTGTATTAAGATGAAAATTAAAAGTGTGAATTAAACTATACTTTCTTGATAATTTATTATTAACTAAATTATATGTTTTGTATTTGTAATAAAAATAATTATATACATTAATAAAATAGAACAAGTCAATAACTAATATGTATGGATTCAACATTGAATGATTTTCTATGTTAGGAGTAGGGTTGTTTCAGGCATAGAAACCATGGCCTGAAAAAATCATCATACAATCACCATTGCCAAAGTTCTTCAAGGTTCTACTATAGAGAACCCCGATTTTATTTATCCTGTAATCATTGAGAACAAGGGAATGAACTGTGTCATATCAGTCAAGAACTCTCACAAGATAGACAACCTTTCTTCATTTTGTCTTCAACATTTTTGCCTCTTTGACAGTCATGAAATTTTATGCTTTTTAACCTAATCTTTACATTTTGCTAAATTTTAGATGCATATTCATCTAGAAATTTCAAATATTTTGTTATGGATTTGAACCATAAGAATAGGAATATGTTGTTAATCACAGATTTTTGGATTACTTCTTCTTTGAATTTAAGTTATCCTCACTCTTAGTAATTTTCTCTATGTGCATATATAACATCCAAATTATATTGACAAATCCAAAAATATATTTAAAATTTTAAATTCATTTTAAGTCACCTTATATGTTAATATATATTTTAAAGTATGTGAGAGTTTCATTACAGTTTGAAGATTAAGAAGAACTCAGTCATAAATATATTATCATGTCAACCGAAATAGATGAGAGCTGCCGCCTAAACCCTAAACCTAAAGTCACTCATTCTCTTAATAAGAGCTGCCTTCATATTAAAATATTCACAGTTTTATATGTTTTCTCCAACTTCCTATTATTGTTTCATAACAGGAATTACAATGGTTAACTAAAACAGTTAATCTTTATGCAAATTCTGAGCTAATTTTTAAAATATAGTCAAAATCTCTCTACACGGATTCCCATAATCAGAAATTTAAGTTACAATATACAACAAAAAACATTAATATTTTTAATGAAAATAACGAAAATGCAATTAATTAAAACATCAATTAAAACTATTGTAGAAAAAAAATTCGGTACTTCGGTTAGGAACATTGCATAGTGGTCACTCCTCTCACATAGGAATATCGGAGTGCAAGACAAACACACATCATGAGCATGCATGATAATTATACAAAGTCGAGAATCTCGGCGTAAAAGGCGTTAACCGTTATACTACCATTCTATAGCCTGACCAACACGAGTACCAAAGATAAATCAATCTTGCAAGATATCTTTGGCTGATTCTCAACAATTGAGGGATAATTCTCTCACTTATAAGTAAGATAATTTCAAACACATAAAAGGAGGTGAAAGTTATTACACTTAAACATATTTAATTCTCTCTATATTCTTATCCGAGCTTATTTACAAACTCGTTTGATTGTACTCTAGACCTTCTTTATAAACTTGCTAACTTGAGTATCGGAAGGTCTAGACAGATTAAATTTTTGTCTAAAACTTGTTTTTTACATAATCTTTGGTCAACATAAAAATTCGAAGCTAAGGGAATTTTTGTTGATACTCATCCTAATCAACCTAATTGCTTATGTGTAACAAAAGTGAATATTTGGTAACATCAATATATAAAATTATGGATATATATAATCTCCTCCTTTATATCTAATTATCTTCATTTAATACTAGGTCTAAGATCTTACGTTAATTCTCTTATATAACATCATGATGCAAGTTTTCTATATAAAGAGGGATGAAAGAAAAATACACATTATTTTTTATTTTATACACACGAGATTGTATGAATTGAGTTTTGATTTCTAAGATTTTTGAAGTTATAATATTAATTACTTGAAACATTTCTATTTAATTTTTATTAGTGGTAGATATTATACTCTATTTATTTTATTTATTATAATATCATAATATTTATCTCTTATATTATCTTTATATAAAAATATATTAAAATATATTTTTAAAAGAAAGAGATAAATTCTTTAAATATAAGGGAAATTTTATTAGGAAAAAAAAATAATATAATTATTAAAAAAACAAGGAACAAAAAAGGGGGGGGGTAAGTGGAATTATTCTCTAAAACCCTAATCTTTTTAACATTTCCTCTCCCTTTTTTTTCGACTTTAAACATGCGTGGGGCTTTTGCTTTTGTTTTTGGAAGAGAAATTTTATTTTTGGGGGGGTGGTGGTTTTGGTTGTTGGGGAATTAGCAAAATTAACCTTACCAACTATCGATAGCCCTCAAAAAATATTATTTTTCTTTAATTTTATACATTGAAATGCATCTAAGTATCTTTTTCCTTTTTTTTTAGTAGATATTTCCCAAAATATTGTCTAAGAAAACAATATGTGTCACTTTAATTAAGTTAAAGAACTAATGTTATTTTTAGTTAGTCAACTTTTATAATTTGTTTTAAAAACAATTTATAATCTCTTTGAATTAAAATTACTAAAATACTTTTAATTATTTGAAGAAATGAAGAATATATTTTGGATACTAATTAGTTGTTAGGAGTTAATTAAATTGATATGCATCTCATTTTTATTTGTGTATTATAAAATATATAAAGAATTTCCTAAGAGATCTCAAATCAATTTATTATCTTTATGTAAACCTTTTTCATTTAAAAGGATAAAAACCATTAAATTCTAATTTATTTAGAATATAAAAAAATCAAAATAAAATATTTAAAATTAGACACACTAAATTTATTTTTTTATTATTATTATTATTATTATTGGTAATTTATCCGTATTTAATAACCAATTTGAACCATAACTAAACCCAATTTAAACTATATCATACCTTATTGGAAAGCTCTTCCTACACTTTATCTCTTTGAATACTCTAAAATTTTAAACATTTAAAATATTTGTTGGGCTTACAGGTTGCAATTATATGGGCTCATAAGAGTTTTTCTCTGTCCAATCCTGGAGAAGCCCAGAAAAGTCTAGAAAGTTCTTGTTTTAATGAGTCCAGCCCCGTTCCAGAAATAAAGAATGGTTACTAAAGGTTCTGGTGAAGCCCAGAAAAGTCTAGAGAGTTCAGAAGCACTTCCACTCACACTTATATAAAGCCTTCTGCTCTCAAAGTTTCAACCAAATTCAGTTGCGATATTATAAATTGCCTCTCAGCGAAACATCACTTGCAGATTCGATAAATTTCCTTTCCGATTCAATTCTTCGATCATTGAGAAAATGTCTTTGATTCCGAGCTTTTTCGGTGGCCGAAGGAGCAATGTCTTCGATCCATTCTCTTTGGATGTTTGGGATCCATTCAAGGACTTTCCATTTCCTTCTTCTTCCTCTGCTCTGTCTTCTTCAACAGGGCAGGAGACATCGGCATTTGCCCAGGCTCGCGTAGATTGGAAGGAGACTCCTGAGGCTCACGTATTCAAGGCTGATCTTCCTGGAATAAAAAAGGAAGAAGTAAAGGTGGAAATCGGGGATGATAGGGTTTTGGAGATAAGTGGAGAGAGGAATGTGGAGAAGGAAGATAAGAAGGATACATGGCATAGAGTAGAGCGAAGTAGCGGAAAGTTCATGAGGAGGTTTAGGTTGCCTGAGAATGCTAAGATGGATAAAGTGAAGGCTTCAATGGAGAATGGAGTACTTACAATTACAGTTCCTAAGGAAGAGATGAAGAAGAAATCTGATGTTAAATCCATTGAAATTTCTGGTTAGATTTAATTGTTCTGTAATCTGTAATCTGTTCCTTTGTGATTGGTGTGTTGAAATTGAGATTAAGTATGTGAATTGATTAGTGTTTGTATTTTAATAATATAATATAATCTTCCTGTTTGTATGTGAATTGATTAGTGTTTACAATGAATTAACCTAAATTATGGTTAATTCACTCCTTTTGTGCATTTTAATTTTTTTTTTTTTTGTGGTAAATTAATGTTTCTTTAAAAAATTAAAGAAATGGTTTCAAATTGAGCTTCAAATTAACCAATTAAGACTTTTTTTTTTTTTTTTTTTATTACATGGAGGATGGGGGTGTCGAACCCCGGTGACCAAGGAGTGGAGGGCCTTCCGCCACTCCGCCAACCTTAGCCGACTAACCAATTAAGACTTGACAGAGCTTGAATTTATTACGAAGGAAACATTGGTCTTTTATTTTTTTATTTCTATTATTATTCTATTTTAGGGTTATTTTTGCAGATATTTTATTTTTTCAACATACACCGTGAAACTAAATTGAATTAAATTTTTTTGAGTTTAAAATTAGTAAAACATAATTAAAAGAATTAATGCCTTTAAAAAAGAAGTATAATATATATTTTTTATTTTAAATTATATGTTTTTTTAATAAGAATAAAAAAATATTTACTAATAAAACAGGGGGTAAATTTTGGATTCTCCCATAATATCAAATATGTAATTTGATATTGAATGATCAATGTTGAAATTTACTCAGATGTAAACAACAAGAAAATAAAGAACACAAAGATATATCGTGGTTCCTAGATTATACTAAATCAGTATAATCGTGGTACATCCACGTTGAGCCTCAAACAGAAAGCTCTCAGTGCACTATGAACAAATTTACAAATACACATTTGAGATGAAAAATACAACTCGAGAAAATACAAGAACAACCTACGGTCTAACAAGAATCTAAATCAAGATTCTACAGTACCACGTAGGGCACTCGCTGATCGGACCAAACACTATACAACTAGCAATATACGGAAGAAAAGAAGCTTGACTATCTGTTGTACATCACAATATAGAAAATACAGGGATGAACCCTAAGTCAAAATACTCTTTGACAAAGAGAGAGCAACACAGACGGCTAAGGAAAAGAAAATTTTCATCCGAATTTTCCGAGTGTAAACGATGTACTTATAGCTAGGGTAGAAATAGGGTTTCAAGGTAAGCCGTTGGATTAACATCATGGACGAACCTTAGGGATGTCGTTTTGATTCACTCCAACAATCTCCACCTTGAATCCAAACACAGTATTCCCTACAGTGCGGTGAAAAACTCATCTTATATCTATCATTGGCTCTTTGTACCTGCAAAATTGAAATTAATTGTTAGTTTATATTGAGTAGGTTCAGACAGTGTACAGTGTCCGAACTTACTCAATGTAACTACCTTCGTACCAAAATCTGCTGCATTGTCCTCTGTTTTCACCTTTTGCAAATTTACTGTTTTGTCAATTATATTTTCTCTAACAAAATTATATTTGACATCTATGTGCTTAGTTCTATCATGAAAAACAGGATTTTTACTTAAATGTATAGCACTTTGACTATCACAGAACACTAGCGCATTTATCAATCAATTTTATCTCATATAACAGTCCTTGAAGCCATATTGCCTCTTTAAAGGCATCACACAATGCAATATATTCAGCCTCGGTTGATGACAATGTAACTATTGATTGTATTTGAGATTTCCAACTCACACAATAATTACCAAACATGAAATAATATGCAGTAGTTGACCTTCTAGTATCTCTATCCCCAGCAAAATCAGAGTCAACAAATCCATATAAACAGAATTTTTTAGAATCACATCTATTATAGCACAATCCAATATCAACAGAATTATTTATGTACCTTAATGTCCACTTAAGGGCAGTCCAATGTCCTAAACCAGGATTAGACATGAATCTACTTAATAATGATATAGCATAAGATAAATCAGGTCTAGTACTAATCATGAAATACATAATTGAACCTATCCCATTTGCATAAGGTATATTTTCCATTTTTAGTAAGTCGAAGTTGATGTAGGACATTGATCTTTACATAAAGTAAAATGAGATGCAATAGGTAAGTTTACTCCTTTACTATTTTTCATGCTGAATTTATTCACTACAGTGTCAAGGTAAGGTTTTTGATGCAATCTTAAACTACCTTTTTCTCTATTTCTGTCAATATACATGCCAAGTATTCTCTTTGCAGGTCCTAAATCTTTCATATCAAATTCTGTACACAATTCTTTCTTTAACTTGTTAATTCTATCTTTAGAATTACTAATTAAAAGCATATCATCAACATATAAAAGAACATATACAAAATCTATTCATTTGTACATGTAATAAAGACAAGTATCAAAATTACTTTTATTGAACCCAATACTGTATATGAATGTATCAAACCTTTTATTCCATTGTCTTGGTGACTGTTTTAGTCCATATAAGGATTTATTCGGATGACAAACATAATCGGGTTTCAGTTTATCAACAAAACCAAGAGGCTGTTTCATATAAATTTTTTCTTCCAATTCACCATGCAAGAAAGTTATTTTTACATCCATTTACTCAAGTTCCATATTCAATTGAGTAATTACAGCAAGCATGATTCTAATAGTTTTGAATTTAACAACAAGAGAGAAAATTTCATTAAAATCAATACCTTCACGTTGGGTGAAACCTTTTGCAACTAACTTAGCTTTATATCTAGGCGGATCGGAAAGATTGTCTCCTTCCTTAATTTTGAAAAGCCATTTACAATCAACAAGTTTATGATTCACATGTTTAGGAACTAGTGTCCAAGTATTATTCACATTCAAAGAATTCATTTCATCAAGCATAGCTTCTAACCATTTATCCTTTTCTTTAGACATGCATGCAGTTTCATAACTAGTAGGTTCAGTAATTTTTGAATCTTGAGCAGAAATAAGAGCAGTGAACACCAAATCAGCATAAGAGTATCTAGCAGGTGGCCTAATCTCTCTCCTAGGTCTATCCCTAGCTAGTTGATATGTTTCTAATGACTCTTCTTGGGATTGTTCTAGAATTTCTACTTGCTCCTCTTCTATTTCTATGTTTGACTCATCTTGTGTTTCTATGGTTTCAACAGCTTGGGGCTGGTGCTCCACCTCAATGTGTGTAGAGGTGACGGTTTCACTACAAGTATTGTCCTCACTAAGTGTGAGATCCTGTTGGTTAGGTATAGAACTGGTTTTACAAGGAAAGGAAGACTCATCAAATATTACATCTCTAGAGATTATGACTTTAATACCGGAAGACTGCCTATCCCAAATTCTATACCCTTTAGTTCCCGGATCATACCCTAGAAAAACACATTTGATGGATCTAGGGTCAAGTTTGCCATCCCTCGTGTGTGCATATGCAGAACACCCAAAAATTCTAAGGTGATCTAAGCAAGGAATTCTATCCATCCAAACTTCTTGGGGTGATTTAAGTTCTAAGGCAGTAGATGGACTCCTATTTATGAGGTATACAGTTGTATTTAAGGCTTCCCCCCAAAAAGGTTTGTTTAACCCCGATGTGAAAAGTAAGCATCTAACCTTTTCTAGGATAGTTCTGTTCATACGTTCAGCTACCCCGTTTTTTTGAGGAGTCATTCTAATTGTCCTATGTCTTAGTATACCATGGTCGCTACAGTATCTATTGAATTCTTCATTACAAAATTCTAACCCTCTATCAGTTCTTAATACTTTTACAGTATTTCCTGACCGATTTTCTACAAGGATTTTCCAATCCTTAAACTTTTCTAGGGTTTCATCTTTGGTTCTAAGCAAGTAGACCCAAACCTTCCTACTATAGTCATCTACTATAGACAGAAAATACCTATTGTTTCCATGTGTACTAATTCTTTCCGGTCCCCACAAATCAGCATGCACATATTCTATTTTCTGTTTAGCTAAGTGTGTTCCACGTTTAAAGCTAAACCTATGTTGTTTACCTAACACACAAGTTTCACATAAATTAAGTGGAGTTAAAGCTTCCTTACCGAGCTGTCCCTTTTGTTCAAGGACCTTCATACCTTTTTGACTCATATGTCCGAGTCTCAAATGCCATTTCTTGACATTTTCTTGTGATTCAATAGTTGTTGCTTTGCTATGTTAGTTAAACCGGAATACATACCACAAAGGGCATATAAGCTATTTTTCTTTTTATCATAAGCAAGTACTTTGTTATTTCTAACAATTTCAACGTAGCCGGATTTAATCCTATTTTCACATCCTAAGTCACCAAGAACACCAACAGAAATTAAGTTCCTCTTAATTTCACGGATGTGTCTAACATTAGTCAACAAAATAGATGTTCCATTTTCTAATGTTAAAGGTATACTGCCTATTCCATATATCATGCAAGTGTTATCATTTCCCATAAACACGGTTTTAGGTTCAATTGATTTATAGTCCTTAAACCATTCTTTAATAGGGCACATATGAAATGAACATCCGGAATCAATAATCCAATCATTGCTATTTCTATAACAGGAAGAAACAAGAACCTCGGATATATTATTTTCATTTACAGTAGAAGTAGGTTCATTATTATTCTGCTTAGGTTTCTTTAACCATGAATAGCAATTTTTTTCTTAAATGTCCTGGCTTATGACAATAATAACACTTTCTGGTTTCCCTGGGTTTATAGTCCTGTTTCCTTTTCTTTTTACCCTTTGCACCATTATGGTTTCTGTTATTATTATTAACTGATTTTGATTTCACAAATAGTCCAGGATTGGTATGCCTTTTCTGTTTAAGTTCAAATTCTCTAGCCTTAAGTCCAAATACAATCAAGTCAAAAGATGGGGTTATTCCAAAGTATATTGCACATAATTCTTAACCACAATATATTCATCTGGTAATGCATTTAACGGAATTACAACAAGGCTAGTAGAATCAACTTCATGCTCGGTTCCTTTTAACAGTAGATTCAATTTTAACAGATTATCTATATTTTCATCAATAGATTTACTTAAGTCCAATTTAAAGGCAAACAGAGAGCATTTAATAAAGGCTATATTAGTGATTGTGGGTGAGGAATATAATTGTTCCAACTCTGTTCCATAAGTCAAGTGCAGTGATTGCCTCATCTACCTTACGCAGTACAAGGTCTGCTAGGTTCAGAATCGGTAGATTATATGCCTCATCATTAATTTCTTCACTTCTTCCAATTAAGTCCTTCGGCCATCTTTCAATATTTGGTTCAAGTGCATAAACAACTTTATAATGGGAGAGTAAGGCTCTCATTTTCTTTTTCCAACTCCGGAAGTCAATTTTCTCATCGAATTGGGAAATTTCGATCCTGTTAGAACCCATGACGTTTTATCCGAAAGACCAGTATTATAAAAAATACAAATCTAATAGAAATAGCCGAATAACACACTTGTTCTGCTGGTTCGACTGAGAATATTTATAAAAATACACTCAGTCTAACACACACAAAAAATAAAACCAGCAGTGGTAAACAAGGTTTATGAAACCTTTCTAAAAACAAGAATTGACAGATGTGAAAAATAACAAGTTTTATATAAACCAAAAAATACCAGATTTGAAAATGGGAAATAAGGACCCAAAAATAAATTTCAGATTTAAAACAAGTTTTACGAAACCGAAAAAATTTCAGATTCGAAAAACAAAGAAAAATTTCAGATTCAGGAAGAACAATTTTATGGAATCAATAAATTCCAGATCCAACAACAATTTATGGAATAAAGAAAAATTTCAGATCCGACAACAATTTATGAAAAGTTCCAGATTCGGAAAAACAAGTCCGATGGAATCAAAAAATTCCAGATTCGAAAATCAAAGGTTTGTGAACACCTTTTTAAAAACAAAATATCAGATCCGAAAGAAGAAACAAGAATATATACTACCTTGCTCTAATACCGGAGTTGGGCCCGTTTCTCCCATTAGGTTGGGTCGCCTCCTCACTCAACTCCACATTAGTATGATATTGTCCGCTTTGGGCCTAAGCCCTCACGGTTTTGTTCTTGGACAACTTCCCAAAAGGCCTCATAAACCAAGGACCACATACCCGTGGGCCTCCCCTCCAACGGAATTCGCTTGCAACTCCGGACCACCACATACATGTGGCCTCCCTCCGGAACACATCGCAAGACACCATTGTTGAACATCACATTGAGGGCTTGACTTCTCCCACACTGAACATATGCAACTCACTTAACCTTGAGCTTTGAAACCACTTGTTGGGCCCAATTCTCCCATCGGGTTGGGCCGCCTCCTCACCTAACTTCATATTAGTATGATATTGTCCGCTTTGGGCCTAAGCCCTCGCGGTTTTGTTCTTAGGACTTTCCCAAAAGGCCTCATACTAATGGAGTATGTGGAACTCCTTATATTATCGGCAACTCTGGCCTAATCTTTCGATGTGGGACTTGGGTTGACACTCCAACCCCGACAATCAACATAGTAAATATTGATTTTCTATGCTTGTAAGTAGAGTTGTAAATGAGTTGAGTAAATGAGCTTGAATTTAAATTTTACTTTATCAAAATTTTAAAAAAAATAGAATATATATATATAAATATTATATATATTCAAAAGTTTTATATATATATAAATATATATATATATATATATATATATATATATATATATATATATATATATATATATATATATATATATATATATATATATATATATATATATATATATATATATATATTTATGAATATATATATATGTATATATATATATATATTTATATAAATATATATATATATATATATATGTATATATATATTATTTATAATTTGTTTGTGACACTTAATAAATGAATTCGAGTAGACTCGAAAAATAAAGTTTAAAAAAAATTTAAAAGTTTTTAATAAATGAATGAGCTCGAACGGACTTCAAATTCGAACAAGTTTTATTTGTGAACAACTTTTTTTTCGCTCTACTTGTAAGTCTATGTTAGGAGTAAAATATATTATAATATTTTTATAAAAACGAAATTTAAAAAAAAAAATTGACAAAAAATATTTATATATATATATATATATTAAAAAATAATAACTAAAATATATTCAATAATTTTTTTAAAAAAAATGTTAATTTTTTAATTATCACCATTGCTAAATGTCTTCAAGGTCAAACTATGATGAGGTCAACATGTTTTGTTACCCTTTAACTAGTGAAAACCAAGAAATGAAGAACACTCGGTCAAGTCAATCAAGAGCTCTTAAGATGAACAAATCATTTTTCAAATAAAACTAATGTGTTGTAAAGGTATCAAATCCTTGTGGAATATAATGTATGTTTGATATTGGTAGATACCCTTAAGTGCTAAGGGTACATATGTAATTACATATGATAGACTTAGTCATAACCACGAAGAATAATATAATATGTTAAATGGATAGATGTGGTTAAGGGCATAAGCGTCTTCTCATCTGTATTTCACATCACGAAAATAATAGTGATTATAATTCGTTAAGAGATTAGATATCGTTAAAGGCATAAGTGTCTTCTTGTCTATATCCCACATTGCAAGAATAATGGATAATCACCTCAATAACTGTACCTATAAAAAGATTCATGATCATTAGATTGAAGGTATCTCTTTTGTATCGAATTTTCTCGAAGGAATCTCCCTCCCGTTTTAAGAGAGTCTCAATTTAGTACATGGGCATATTCAACCCTTTACATGATTCTTAAATATATTTTTTTTGAATTGATTTATAAACTTTTATAAAATTAATATTATCATATTAAATTGCATTTTAGTTGTATTAACATATAAAATAAAAAATATATATGTATTGTGTGTATATATATATACCAATATTTACATATATTTTTAAAAGATACATCCATATGTACTTTCTATTAATGTTTCATATGACCCATGAATAATAAATTATCCTTAACATCCATAGAGGAATGTAGAAAGGAGTTATAACAATTCGCAAACATGGAAAATTCTGCAAATATCGTGTAGAGACTTCCTAAACAACACATAAATCAATTTGAGATTCCGCAAATAAAAATATGATAAAATTAGGTTTTGAATTATCACACCCTACATTTCATATCAACACTTTACTAAAATTTAGATGCATATATTCATCTAGAAATTATAAATATTTTATTTATTCTAAAATTTTATAATTGTGTTCCTTGATTAAAGTATACAACTTTGGCATTTGAACCCATAAGAATAGGAATATGTTGTTAATCACAAATTTTTTGAATACTTTTTCCTTGAATTTAAGTTATCTTCAATCTTTTCCTATTATTTTTTTTTAACATAATTAATGTATTGTGAAAATATTTTTGTATATGTGCATAACATGCAAATTATATTGACAAGTCCAAAAATATATTTAACTTTTTGAATTCATTTTAAGTTACACTATATGTTAGTAAATCACTATATGAGAATTATATAAGTTGGAAAATTAAGAACTCAATCATAAATATGTTAAAGATTTGTGAATAGGAAGTTTTGTGAAAAAAATGGTAAGCTGTTTTGATATTAGTAAGATTTATAACAAAAATATTAAGATTTGTGAAAAGTTGCTAAGATATTAATCAATATTCATAACTTACCATTTTTTTATCAAATTTACCATTTTATTATAGCTTATATTTTTTAAAATGACTAAAAATTACTACTATACTATTATATTATTATTTTATTTGGTCAAAACTTGTTGGTGACCTATTGAATAAGTAATTTTTAATGATGTGTCAAGCATACAAGATGTCATATCTACTTTAATTTGTTAACCTACTATTGTAGGTTACCAAAATACATTTGGTATTCATTTATTGGTTTGGTCCATGTTGTATTGTATGCACCAGTTTGATAGATTGTACCACAATATTATTCATTATATTATATATATATATATATATATATATATATATATATATATATATATATATATATAGGAGTATGAAATACGGATCACCCGAATAGGTCTCATTTATTCGATGTGGAACATGGAGTGAATCTCCTGTATACTTTGTAAGTATAACACGTCAGCCTTTCATAACCAAGTTGCACATATTTACGTGTGACAAAAGTGAATATTTGGTAAGATCAATATATAAAATTATGGACATATATAATCTCCTCATTTATATCTAATTAAACTCTTATCTTCATTTAATACTACATCTAAGATATTATCTTACGTTAATTCCCTTATATAACTTCATGATGCAAGTTTTCTATGTAAAGAGGGATGAGAGAAAATTTATACACACATATATATGTCTATATATATTTAGTATTTATTTTATTTCAATTATTTATATCTATATTTTCTAATTCTATTATATTAATATGCATGTATTCCAAACAATTTATAACACATTATTTGCATGATTCTATCAATTGAGTTTTGATTTTTATGATTTTTGTGCTTATAATATTAAGTACTTGAAACATTTCTATTTAATTTTTATTAGCCCAACTAACCTTAACAACTCTTGATATCACTCAAAAAAACTATTTATCTTTAACAATATTATAGGCTGAAATGCATCTAAGTACATAAGGTTTGGCAGACAACTTTGTAAAGTAAAGTATCATTATCACAAGAATAGGCTAAATACACAGTAATTTTTGAATATTTATTAGGCACAATATTTCTTAGGACATTCCCTAATATATTGTCTAAGAGAACAATTTGTGCCATTTTAATTAAGTTAAAGAACTGTCAAGAAATCATAACTCAGTTGGTAGCAGCCTCGTTTATGATCTAAAGATCATGAGTTCAAGACACAATAGAAGTTAAAATTTCTCAAAAAAAAAAAAAAAAAATTAAGTTAGTCAACTTTTATAAAAAAAATTTTAAAATTATAATCTCTTCGAAACAAAATTACTAAAATACTTTTAATTATTTGGAGAAATGAAGAATATATTTTGGATACTAGTTAGTTATTTGGATTTAATTAAATTGATAAACAATCCACACCTGTGCTGAGATTATGGGCTTAAACATCTCATTTTTATTTATTTATTAAAAAATATATAAAGAATCTCCCAAGAGATCTCCCATCAATTTATTGTCTTTATTTAAAATTTTTTTTTTTTTTTTTTTTTTTTAACATCCGATATCCGAACTACCGGAAAATATTCGTTGGGCTTACAGGTTGCAATTCATGGGCTGATAAAGTTTTTATCCGTGCAATGAATTCTCTAAGCCCAATTTAGGTTCCAATTCTGGAGAAGCCCAGAAAAGTCTAGAAAGTTCTTGTTTTAATGAGACCAGCCCCGTTCCAGAAATAACGGATTATTAGTCCAGAAAGTTCGAAAGCAGTTCCACTCACACTTATATAAAGTCTTCTGCTCTCAAATTTTCACCCAAATTCAGTTGCGAAATTATCAGTTGTCTCTCAGCGAAAAAGTCACCTGCAAATTCGATTAGTCCCCTTTCCGATTCAATTCGATCATTGAGAAAATGTCGTTAATTCCGAACTTTTTTGGAGGCCAAAGGAGCAATGTCTTCGATCCATTCTCTTTAGATGTTTGGGATCCATTCAAGGACTTTCCATTTCCTTCTTCCTCTGCTCTGTCTTCTTCGACAGGACAGGAGACGTCGGCGTTTGCCCATACTCGGGTAGACTGGAAGGAGACTCCAGAGGCTCATGTGTTCAAGGCGGATCTTCCAGGAATGAAGAAAGAGGAAGTGAAGGTGGAAATCGAGGATGATAGGGTTTTGCAGATAAGTGGAGAGAGGAATGTGGAGAAGGAAGATAAGAAGGATACATGGCATAGAGTTGAGCGAAGTAACGGAAAGTTCATGAGGAGGTTTAGGTTGCCTGAGAATGCTAAGATGGATAAAGTGAAGGCTTCAATGGAGAATGGAGTACTTACAATTACGGTTCCGAAGGAAGAGATGAAGAAGAAATCAGATGTTAAATCCATTGAAATTTCTGGTTAGATTAAATTGTTCTGTAATCTGTTCCTTACTTCCTTTGTGAGGGTGTGCGGAAATTACTAATTTGTACCTTGTAATGTATGTATATGAAACGATGTTTGTGATTTATAATATTATGAGCTTCCTGTTTACATGATTTATAGTCCGATTCCTAAATCTAGGAAATTCTCATGGTTAATTCATTTACTTTGATTCTTTTAAAATGTTTAATCATTATTATTTATTAAAAAAATATATATTTAAGATGTGGTTTCCAAATCGAGCTTCAAACTAACCAACAAAAACTTTGAGTGATTATTTATACGCTTCAAATGTGAAAATTATTGTTTAAGCATCCGTGTGGGCGATGTAAAAATTCTATTTTTGAAAACAAATTTTATATATATATATTAATAAATTTGTTGGGCCCGATATTCCTATTAGGTTGGGTCGCCTTCTCACCTAACTCAACATTAGTATGATATTGTCCGCTTTGGATCTAAAGCCTCACGGGTTTGTTCTTGAGACTTTTTCCAAAAGGCCTCAAACTAATGGAGTAAATGAAACTCCTTATATACTAGACAAGTCTTGTCTAATCTTCCGATGTGGGACTTGAGTTGACACACCAACCCCAACATAAATATTTCATTACATACGATAGAAATCTGTTTATTTTTAGGGGTATAATTTTGTATGGTCTCGTATATTTAAATTTCTCCCAGCCATTTCCACATTAATTTCTTTATTTAAATTTTATCGGTTTTTTACTTTTTTTTCCATTCATCAAAATTGTATCAAAGTCGTTAGATTTAATAATATATATATTAAATATTTTATATTCAAAGTTTAAATTAAATATCATAAAAATTTAGAAAATATTACAAGTTTCTAATAATAATACCATAGTTCATGCATTGTAATAAAGAACACACACGCCATCATAGCCTTGCAGTCGAAGAACAAAAGAAATAAAAGTTTATTTTGGTTCAAAAGCAATTGGAACATAAAATTAACGATAAAATATTTCTTGTGGTTCTAAAGCATAAAACATAAAAATTAATAGAAAAAGTTAAGAGCACACCATTGACGGATTATTAATGAAAAACCAAATTGCTCCACATTGACTGATCATGCTTCTAGTACAGACGTTGAATGGATTTTTTTTTTTTTTTTTTTTTTAAAGTTTTTCATTTCAGCGGGCTCTTAGTCTGGGTAGAGAAGAAATTTTCCTTTCCATTTTTACCCTATTAATTTAATTACTTTTTTATATAAAATTCTTTTTATAAATTTTGACTGTTAGTTCACCCTTAATTCAATAATAAAATGGTGAAACTTACCAAAATTATAAAAATAAAGAATGAAATAATATAAAAATTTTAAAAATGATGAAATCACAAAAATATATAAGTTAACAAATGAAATTTATCAATTTATAAAAAATATTTTTTTAAAAAAACCAAAGAAACACAAAACAAAAGGGAAAAAAAAAAGGACGGAGACGATTGATCTTTGGCCAAGAGAGAGCTCTAACCCAAGCTAAAACTCTCTTATGACCGGAGAAGAAACTTGGAGCTCTACGACAACGTTGTTCAAGAGAGGGGAGAGGAAAACATTTTAGGGTTTGCACCCCAACTTTCTATAATTGCATCAACTCCTAATTAGTGATTACATATAAACTAGATGAAAAATAAAAATTAGGGGCAAATGACACTGTTCACTTTTAATTTAATTAACACATAAAATTTTTAATTTTAAAAATAATAAAAAGTAATATGTCATTTAATAATAAATTAAAAAATATACATTAAAATTCATTATTATTTAAACATGTTACATGGAATTCAATTCCTTAACAACTTGAACATAATTATCATTAAATGAATTAACCCATTCTAAACTCAAATTCATTTACCCTCAACCCTAGTGCCCTGATTTCAGATGGCATCTAATAATATCACCCTAATTTTGTAGATTGGGTTCTTTTTTTTTTTTGTTTATGAAGCCCAAGGTAGTTTTTGGTCTTTTAGTTTGATAGGTTGTTTTGAAAGAGTCCAATTATTGTATAGATGTTTTTTTTTTCTTGTATTTTTTTTGAGGTTGGTATCCCAGGCCCTTCCGGCCTAGACTAATCCACCCGGGAAGGTCCAACAGTGCGGGTATACCCGCACTTGCGAATATATCGAATAGGAACCCGAGTGAGTTAAACCCTGGTGCAAATGAGCTAAAACCCTAAACCAATGACCAGGAGAGATTCGAACCCTCAATCTTTTGGTTGAGGGAGAGACTCCTAGACCATTAGACCAGGAGAGGAACTTCATTTTTTTTTCTTGATGAAAGATGTATAGATGTAGTTATGACAAAAAATAAATAAATAAATAAAAACACAATATTTTAACATCTTTATCATAATAATATTATCATCACTACACATGTTGGTCTAACTGGAAGGAGTTTAGTTCTTCATCTACAAGGTTTCAACTTCAAATATTGCCTAAAAGAGATAAGGTATAAGGAGAGCTTCCCCCAATAGGCAACCGACGACGCGGCTCAAATATGGTTTAGTTAGAGCCCAAAATCACTTTTGAACACAGATAAATTATTAAAAAATATTATTATTATTATTATCATCTTTTGACCCAAAAAAATGATAATCCTTTTTTTATTCAAATGAAATGATATTAAAATTGAACATTTGGTTTGGCATAATGTGAAAAATGCATCTTGAAAGTTATATAAGATTAAGTGAGCACAACCTGACTAAATTTGAATTAGTCAAAGTTGGGATAGTTTAACAAAAATAATATAATATAATATTATATTTATATATATATATATAATTTCAACAAAAACTAAAATATATCTTTTAAAATTTCAATTAACTTTATTTTTGAGAAATTTTATAAGTGAGGCAGCTGCTATAAACTAAGTTACGTCTTGTTGACGAGAAGTTAATTAATGTATATATATTTTTATAAAAAAAAGTAAAATATTGCTTAAAATTTATAAGTTTTTTTTTTTTTTTTTAATGCTATTCTTTCTTTTTCTTATACTTAACTAAATAGGACCTTTTTCCATTTTACATATATCAACAGATAACATTAAAGCCTAATTCCCATTTTATATTTTTTAAAAATTATAAATATTAATTTCATTAAACATAACAACATTAATTTTTAAAATTAATTAAATTAATACAAGTTTTATTTTTATTAATATTTTTAAAAGACATTTTAAAAAATATTGATGTTATCAATTCCACATAAATAAAAAAATAAATGAAAATGACTTTTTAAAGATTATCAACAATACAATAATACGTGTCTTTTTTAACGAGTTTGTATAGAACAAGAGGGAAAAAAAAGATTGTGTAAATCAAAATAGTGAAATGTCAATTTCATAGTTTCTGTTTCAAACAAGTGGATGGCTAATTAACAAATGCTGGTCTTTTTCCTTTTTCTTTTTCATTTTTTTTCTGTCTCTTTTTATTATTCTTTTTTTGCCACAAAAAGAAAAGGAAAGAAGAAGAAAGATACTGGAATACCATTATATATATGAGATGATTTCATTGTTTGTCATGTATCTTAGCTACCGTTCATTTTCCCATGGCTTTACTATAGATATGTTAAAGCTCAGAATTGACTTAGGAATAAACTTCTCACACAGCATTTTAGGATACTGTTTGATTGATTTCTTGACATGTTAAAAACAAATATTATATGTTTGATATTCCGTGTCACATCAAAAAGATAAGTGAATGTATAATATTATATAAGAATGAGTCTAAATACTCATAGTTAATTTGATGTATCTCTTATGGTATAGTAAAGACAACATCAAGTAGTTGACCGTGGGTCTTGCCGGACCCATAGATGCGACACGATCTTATATGTCCAATTATGTTCGATTAGACCCTAGGCCTTAAAAGGGGGTGACAATATGTATATATATATATATATATATATAGTAAGCATCATAGGAGGTAAAATGTTTTAGTACAAATTGTAAGCCCTTTTAAATCATACATAATGTCTATGATTTGACTCTTATTTGTCATGAATTGACTTGACACAAATAATAATTACTTGTGAATAGCTAAATAAAATTTTTGATTTTTAATTCTAAATTATATATATATATATATATATATATATATATATATGAGATCTATAATTCAATTTTCTTTGAACGTGTAAAAATTGGACTGAAATCTTTTTCTAAACAAGAACCTTAAATTGATGTTATATAAATTTTTTAATTTAATTCTCCTTACAAACATTATATAAAAGTGAGAGTAATAAATGTTCTAATATATATATATATATATCATAAAGTTTTCTATAAATATATATATATATATATATATATATATATATATGTGTGTGTGTGTGTGTTGTGTGAATGCCATTTCTCATTTGTTTGATAAAGAATAACTCAATGACAACTTAGTTGTCATATCTATTTATTGCTTCATAAGAAGTAGACTTCACTAGCTCTCTATTGTTATTACCTAATATATTAAAGTTGGTAACATTTTTTTTTTTTTGGTAATTCCAACTAATTGAAAAGAAATTTATAAAAAACATTCTTCAAAATTATAAAAACATAATTAAAATACGATATAATAGGTTACATTGAAAATCGTCTAATCAATAAATCAAATAAAAATATTTTCACCGATTCAACCATATAAAAAAATAATTTCAATTTAAATATATTGTAATCTTTACTTCTAGAAGCTCTTTTCTTATCTAAACTTCTTAATTATATCTTATCCTCATCTTCCATATTTTATCCAATAAACTACGTTGAATGATCCTCCATTTTATCCTCTTTCTTTTGATTTTCCGTACACTCTATTTTAACCCTTTTTTTTTTTATTATTAATTAATATCGAAAATTCTGACAAAAATTTACATATTTTTCCACAAAATTTAATTCACTTGATTCACCTAATTCTGCTGCTTTGAATCATAAAAAATCTGTCTGCTCAACAATATTCTTCAAGGTGCTTCTTAAGAATGAGGCTTGTTGTTACTTGTGGATTTATAATGTAAGTTTTGTTTTATATATATTTATAATATTTTAAGGAAAATTCTTATGATCATCATGATATAAATATTTTCCATATTTTATTTCTACTTAGTAAGCTTCTATTATTTACTTAATCATTCTTTTAAATTATTTTCCTCTTTTTTTTCTTTCTTTTTGTTTATACTCTTAGCTTCTTATTTGTTCACTAGTAACAATACTCACCTTAAAATTTCCCAGTTTATGTGAAGAATAATTGTAGACAATAATTTTTTTTTTATTTCCTATAAAATCAAAATTACAAGAAATACAGATTGAATATAATAATTATATAATAAATAAAGTTACAGGGTCCAATCTCTAATAGATCCGTTGTGGATTCCGAGGGGCGTTTTGGGTTAGATCTCGGAATGAATTCGATGTCGAGGGTCTTTGGGCTTGATCCGTATCCTTCGAATATCTCTCAAATTCTCGGAGTCTTGAGGAAATTTGTCCTCTATTTATAGATGGAGTGAGTGACAATCAATGACTATAAAGTTGTCATGTGTCACTCATTCAAGGGGTGAATCTTCCAATATCTAAAACAATAATAACTAATATAAAACAATTTTTTCTTTTTTTTTTTAAAAAAAAAAAAATCACATTATCAAATTAGGATAAATTTTTGTATTATTTTTCTCTTAATACCATTTACATCATTTAATGACTAATACTTATTAATTATTTACTTTTAAACGAAAAATACACATCTAACTCAATAATTTATGTAAAGTTTTAAAAGTTTGTCTAGTGACAAGTAAATTAAGAAAAAAAGTAAAATTAAATTATTATTAATTATCAAATACTATGAATATATATATATAGATGAATCTAATATATTCATTGATTCACACATTTCATATTTATTTACTTATACAAAGAATATTCAAATGAATTTGATGATCCATGGTACATCCCACTAAATATTTTTCATATCATGAACTTCAAGTACGTAATGCATAATTCATCTCATCAAGTTGTTGTTATACCATGAACATCACAAGTGTTCATCTAGATGATGCATATTCATCTCATCATTTTGTTGTCATACCATGATGAACATCATAAGTGTTCAATAAATTGGATTGAGAAATAGTTTTCTCATTCATCTAATTCATGTTATTTTTCCAACAAAGTCATGTAAACAAATAAAAGTCAAAAAAAAAAAAACCTAATTTCCCCTTTCTCCAACTAAACGCCCCCTCCTTCCCCTAACTTGGTATTAAAAATTAAAAATTCATTTCCAATTACTTCTTTGCTTCTTCTTCCAAGCCCTTGGCCGATCAACGAAATTCCATCTTTGCCCTTAATCCCATTTAAGTTTTGTACCAAATTGACCATGTGTTTTGACCCAATTTTAGAAACTGGTCAATTTTGTTCACTAGAAAAGACATAAAACCAATAATCCAGATTAGTTCAACCAACTTGCCTAATAAAATATTCAGGTCCATATTGGAAACTTATTTTCTTTTTTTCTAATTTGATATATATATATATATATAAATACAATATGTCGAACCAAAAAAAAATCACTTTAACATAACTTTAATCACTTTAATTTGAATATCGACTCATCATGTATATAGCAGAAATTTAATTAGTCTTTAAAGACACCCTTTCCATAGCTACAATACACAATATTAAAACTATAGCAACACCAAATTAAGGGGTTAAAAAAAAGAAGAAGAAGGTAGAATTTCATCAAAAATATATGATATATTATTATTTCCGCCTCACTCTGTACAGAACATATGTTGCATAGAACAACACAAGAAATTGTTCAAACACACTTTTGAGGATATCTAAGGTTATATTATACATATATATATATATATATATATATTATCTAACAACTAAGCCAATCCAATGCCAACCAAAATGATCCATTCCGGCTGCAAAAGAAAAATAAGAAAAAAGGAAGGCTATTTCTCTATACATGTTTTGGTTGATTATTATTCTGCAACATTGTTTTGAGATGATTGCTCATTCCAATACCTGCGCATCTTTGCTCCCCAAGTATTGCTACCAATATCCCTGTACTTGCTTCTCCTTTGCAGCTCTTCCAATTGAGCCATCACATTGCTTTTCCACTGGCTCTTGTCCATCATTATCTATAATATAATCAACCAAAACAGCAAGCTTAGGTAAACAACTATCACCAATATAAAATAAACGAAGAAATTGAGTATGCAAATAATAATAATTTGTTGAATGAGCAATAAGAAAGGGATGATTAGTCAATTTCGTCATTTAACTTGCATACTTTGGCCAATAAGGTAACTTAAATAATAATTTTTCCCCAACAAGATCCCTTATTTTGAAGGGATGTACAGAGTGCTGTGCTGTTAAGGGACTATGTCGGCCAAAGTACACAAGTTAAGGAATCAAATTGACGAATTATCCATAGAAAAGGAAATTCATCAGCCAACAACACAAGAAAGAGTTGTCCCCAAAATCCAGGTAGAGTCCAAAATACATAGTACTAACTTCTCATCCTTAGCTAAGATTGATCATTCATATAGAATAACTCATCCCTCATCCCTGATAGGTTTATTCAATAGCAAAAAATCTTCCTTCACAGTTCCAGGATCCAGTGATTACATCAGAAAATTCAATAGGAAAAAGGAACACAAGAACAGAACTTTAGAAATATTCCCATTCTCAACTAGCATCTGTCTTTTTCCCCCACTTTACTATTTACAATCTAAAGCTATTTACCACTAAGAATATCCTCTAAAATCTGACCATATAAACTGAAAAAAGAAAAACCAGAATCATAAAATTCAATTCTCACTCAAATCTAACCATACTGAGAAGAATAATAAGATTATTCCCAAATCCACAGTTTTCTTCCTATACACTCACATAACACAAAATCATCAAAAATCATAAGAAAAATACAAAATTCATCAACAAAACAATAATCCCAGGGACAAATACAACTGAAGAGGAAAGAAAATTCAGATCAGAAGATGGAAACGATAGAAAAAGAATGATCAAACAAAATCATTTTTCGCCTAAACGTTAACTCCACAATATAAAAATAAAAAAAAAAAAAAAAAAAAAAAAGCATTCTAACCAATGACCCACATGAAAACACTCTAGCTTTAATTTTTACAACAAAAAGGAAATCAAATAGAAGAAGGATAAAAGCAAACACCTCATCATAATTCGGGTACCGTTTCCGAGGACTGAAGGCAATACGAATACCCGTAGCCAAGTCTATATCATAAAGGGCTCTTTTATTCGGATCCGACAAGGTCTCATAAGCCTCGTGCACTTGAATAAACCTCTGAGTATGCTCCTCGACGCGATCAGGCGGTGACACATCCGGATGGTACTTCCTTGCTAATTGCTTATACGCCTGTTTGATTTCCGACAAAGTCCCCGTCTCGGGAATCCCCAGAAGCTCATAGAATGTACATGAATCTGAACTTGCAACAGACTCTTCAAACAAAGCCCTAGTAGAAAATGGCCCGGATCCACATCCGGGTCGAGAGCTAACCCGGAATCGTAGGGCCAGCGGAGAAGGTAAAGAATGGATAGGAAAGGTGATTCTGGAGACTGGGTCGGATCTGGTTTGGGCAAAAGGAGCTGGAATTTTTGGGGAGATGGTGAAGAAAGGATCAGTTTTGGCAGCGCTGCGGCAGCACAACATTTTCTGTTTTTCTTTTAGTTCTCCGTCTGAGTCTTGCAGCTGTTTTGGTTGAACGCCGCGAGCAAGGATTTTTGAACTGTTATATTGTGGGATTAAGTTGGGGACCACTCATGTTCGGACCAGGGTTTTTCTAGGGCCACTTTTATGTAATGTCCGCGTCATTAAAGGAATTAGACTATATGAACATCATCTACAATAATGAGTTTTATTCTATTTTATTTTCAATAAAAATTATATTTTTTTCTTAAAATTCGAATCAAATTCAAATTAATTAAACTAAATACCAAATATACATATTTGGGTTTGTATTTAGATGGAATTTTTTTGAGTTTCAATTCAAGACTATTGAAATTACTCTTTTTTCAAGGTTTTTTTAATTTTTTTTAAATTTTTATGAGTCTTTAACTTTTGATGTGTCTCTAACTCATGACTTCAAGTCATAAGTGAAGCTACTACCAAAACAGTTACGTCTTTTTGACACTATTTTTTCAAATTGAAAGTTAGATAAAGTTATTATTTTTTTAAAAAAAAATATATATAAAACAAAATATCAACTTAATCTTATATGAAAATAAAATAATTAATTTTAAAAATTTAGGTGAATTGAATATAACTAAAAAGATAAATAACAATACAATCATTTTATTCAAATCTTTATTTTAGCCCGTCATAAATTTCATGGGTAAGAATGATTTGATTTCGTCTTGTTCCTTGTGCAACAACCTAATTCATCTTGGACATGAAATAAATGTTAGAGAATATTTTTATTTTTATGTTTTTTTTTTAGAAAAAAAAAGGATCTTACGTAAATACAACTCCAAATAACATTACATGGTATCGGAGATATAGTTCATTGAACATTTATGTGTTACCTAATATAATTCATTGAACATTTTTTGTGTTGGTTACACATCAATGTTCAATAAACTATATTTGATATCATGGATGTTATACCTCTATAATAAAAATATAGAACATTTATGTGATACCTACTTATTAAAACAAAAAAAAAAAAAAATATATAGAATAAAAGTTTTAAAAAAAAAAAAACCTCTAACCCTTAATCTTCTACTCTTCTCCTCTCAACCGCTGCCCCCCTCCCCATACTCTTCCTCTTCTCACCAGCCAAGAGAGAATTTTAGCTTCGACTAAATGTTTCTCTTGATTGGAAATCCTTTTATTTAACTTTTTTTTCCCCCCTTTTTTTTTTTTTTTTTTTTTTTTTTTTGTTTTTTTTTTTTTTTGTGTTTTCTCTTTTGTTTTGTTTATAAATTTCTATTTATGTTTTTGGTATTATTTCTACTTTTTACTTCTCATATGCAAAACTTTCAACTAATATTTAAATATCAACTTTTATCTTCTTCTTGTAGAAGAAAAATCTATTAAACCGAGATTAGATCTGAGCTCTTTGTTCGTATTTTGTTTTGTTTTCTTTTTAGGTATTTTATGAAATTTTTGATGCATCCATGATGGATTAAACTACTATTGAAGAAAGAAGACAAAATCAAACTCTCTTTGCAGATGAGATTTCCTAGCCCCCTTTCCTCAAACTCTTGTACTGTTGCTTTAAAACATTTCAACTAGAATTTTTATCTTGGTTAGAGACCTATTTCTTGTTACTTTTTCTCTTATTTTCCATCTTTTTCTTCTTTCTTTATTCTTATATTCATTTTTGTCTATCATTCTCATTATTTCTCTAATATTATTATTTTTTACATTTCATATGCAAGAGTTTATCTCCTACCTAGAAATCAAAACTTTTTTCTTCTCTATAATATATATCTTCTAATCCTAATTTAGATTTGAACCTTTTAGTGTATTTTTATATTTTTCCTAGATATTCTTTGACAATTATTTCATATCCAGGATGAATTGAGTTGTCGGTCAAAAAATAAGCTACACCTAATCTTTCTTGCAGATGAAATTTGTTAGAATAAAGATTTAAATAAAATGATCGTATTCTTATTTGTGTTTTTAGTTATATTCAATTCACCTAATTTTTTAAAATTAAATATTTTATTTTCATATAATTTTAAAATGATATGTATTCTTACCAATTGAGCTACACCTCCTTAACAAATAAAATCTATATTTAAAGGCTATAAAGTATTATGAGTGAAAAAAAAAGTAAAATATTTAATTATAAATAATTTTTATAATTTTGTGGATTTGTGCGTTAGAATCGAAATCCTACTAAAATTTAAACCTATTTAAATTCATCCAAACCTGCAAATATCCAACCTTAAGTCAATAATATCGTGTCAATTTTGAGTAAGGTCCAATATTACCACCCCTAGAGCTTTTTGGACATTTTAATATGTACATTAAAGTTTTAACTTAATTTTGTTATTTCTTTTTTATGTTTACTGTTTTTGTCTTTTCATCTACCAATTTTTTCAAATGATCAAATTATCACCTCTAAATAATGAAGGTTTTTCTCACGATCTAGTGCGTGTAGTTTTTACTATCTCACTAATAGCTCCTCTACTCGATGGTAAGTGTCAAGTTTCACAGGTTAGTAAAGAGTAATTGATGAATTTGATCCAAAATAAATTTATGTTTGACAAGTTTAGTTGACTTGATGGTTATTTGTTTTAGTTAGAGACAAAATATTCTTTTGGATTTAGTTTTTAATTCTTTAATTAGTTGGGGTTACATCCCCAATCCTTTTATTGTTTATTGGAGGATTATTTATTTTGTCAATTGAAATTAATTTGAGATATGTTATTTGAGACTTATGAATTCTAGTTGTTTTGTTGTCATTTTTTTAAGGAGTTTTTAATGTACTGATTTGGTATTGTATTGAGGCTTTGCATCCTTTAGGTGAAAACTTGGAGAATGTAGCCGTGTCATAACTCTAAATTTAGAATTTTCTAATTTTTAAATTAGGTCCAAATTTGAGGCGTGACTTATGGATGCTCTTAAAATAATGCATTCTACAAAAGTCCAAGCATTGTATAGATACCACCGGGTTCTTACACAAAACACTAGAAAGTGTTAGGGCAAAGCAATACTAATATGGTGTTGGGATCTTTAAATGGAAATCAATTCTTTAGGGAGATTAGTGACACTTTTATCCCTAAAACGAAGAAGCCATCTACATTGATGGAATATCGCCCAATTAGTCTTTGCAACATTACTAATAAAACTCTATTCAAAGTGTTGGTAAGAAGACTAAAACTCTCCCTAGAATGACTTACTGATTGATAGTAAAATACTTTTGTTAGTTAGAAGCTAATCACGAATAATATTATCATTGTAGTGAAAGCCTTTCAATGGTTAAAACCTAAGGGGACCCGAATTCATACACTTTTTCCACTAAAGATGGATATGACTGAAGTATATGACAATGCTGAATGGGGGGTACTTGAAGAGAAGAATGCAATTTCAAGAAATATTCATATAGTTGATTATGTTACTTGTGTCTCGAAGATTCATTTCTAGATTTTTATTAATGGACAACTTTTGGTTAAATTTACACACCAACTAGGGGATCAAGGAGATCTTTTATCCCTTATTAATTGTTTATCTTATGTGCAAATATCTAGTTTTATTGATGATTGATAAACACAAAACTCAATTACTACCCTGTAGAATCTTATATTCAAACAATACCATTATATTATATGTAACTTCTCTTATACATTTCAATTCTCTTTAACTCTTTTTGATTATTAATATTTTATTAATATTAAACTTTCAGGATAAAACTAGTTTAATTTAATTGAGTTGATTAAAGACACGGTTATTATGAAAATATTTTAATTTATTTTAATGAATATTAAAATTTTAAAAAAAAAAAAAATGTATTTTTTTTTTCTTAAGCATCCGGTATCCGAACCTACACGGGCCGACTAATTCCGGATTCGGCTTGGGGTGCGCTTGCAGAGTCCAACTCTTACTCGAGGGTGAGGGCCTGACCCAGAGCTTTTTAACGTGACGCTAACCACCTCAGGGGGATTCAAACCCTAGACCATCCGCCCCGAGGAGAAGCTTTAAGAGTCCACTTACCAACTCCCCCAAGTTGCTTTGGTAAAAAAAAAAAAAATTGTTTTTTATGTCTCTTTTGTATATATGTTTTTTCAAATTTCTTTTGTATATATAAATAATATTTTTCAAATATGATAAGTGAGACGGTTACTAACTAAACTATATATATATATATATATATTTTACCATATTTGTATTTTAAAACTAAGTTTTTAAAAGATAATTTAAAGAAAAAAATTAGAATTAAAGAAAAGTCTAAAATAACAAACCCCAAAATGGTTTTAAGGACTAAATTAGCAATTTTCCATTCATATTTTATTGGGCCAAATTAGGACTATAACAGATCCATTAACGGGCCAGTATAGTCAAAAACCTTTTTCGTCAACACTATAACTACATAGGAATTAGGGTTTCAAAGGATCACTCCGAGTATCCGCGCAAAGCACCTCCGTTTCTCTCCGCTAAGCTGCTCTGAGGGAAAAGTAAAAATGGTAAAATTTTATTCTTCAATTTTCAATCCTCAAGTTTCAGTCTTTTTTAATTCGTGCTATCTTTATTAACATGTTTAATGTAAAATAATTTATATTTACATTTTAGACATTCGTAGATGAAGCAAGAAAGCTGAACATTTGAGTTTTTGTTTCTGGTGTTATACTTGTACTCAAACTGTACGTAATTTGGGTGTTCTGGGTTTGATTTTATTTGAGATCTCAAGGGATTTTCTTTTTTTATTTTTATTTTACCAAGATTTCGGTAGATTAGTGCTTGTTACTCTTTGATTTGGTTAGTTAAAAGCTTATATTGATTACTCAAAGGTTTAAGTATGTTCCAGTTTTCCCAATATTCAATAGGCATTTTGATGCTATTTTCTGTCTTTAACCACATAACTTTTCAATGTTGATAGCGGTAAACATTTTCTTGTAATCTATGGTTAAAGGATAAAGTTTCTTCCTAACTTTATATGTACTATCATTTTTTAAACTTCTTAGAATTTTGTTTGAAGCTTCTCATTTTTCTAATATTTGGTTTACATGAACAAATGTTAATGACTGATTGCTGATCTTGAAACATGGGCAATTTTTAAGTTAAATTGAACAAAATTCGAAGATAATGTACCTATTACCTTTAACTTTTGCTACTGATATTTTATTCTCATAGATGATATGCTTCAGATTATGACTTTAACTTGATATTGTACCAGTAACACTGTGAAGTTTATACATACTTATTATAAGATAAACAGGTTCTGTTTTAACTGTGTAAATGATATATTTTCTTGTTGTAAAACTAGTTTCTGTCTAAGGCTTGATGTCCCCGTTGTTGATGTGTTGACCTTCCGAATTTCTTTGTTTCAAATTTTATCAGACCCTTTGAATTGACTGCATTTCAGTTTTATCCATGGTGCCAGCTTTTGCAATTACATTTCCAATCATGTATATTATATTCAAAACAACTAATTGGTGTATAAAGCCTTTACTGTATAGATTTTTGTTAATATTCTGGTTGTATCTTTACCATTAAATTTACTTGAATTTATAAAGATGACAGTTCACAATCTTTTACATTTATGCTGGAAAAGATTGGCAATTGATTGTATATTACCAGAGAGGAAATTGTCTGATGTGGATATTACTTGAAGAATTCTATCACATGGTTTCTGCTGTGTTTTTTGTCTATGTATCTTTATCCTGAAACATTTGTTATTTGTATGATTATAATGGCGACATATATATGCTTGCATTACTTTCTTTTGATGCTTATATGCTGATTTTTCCTTGTTTCAATTTATGAATATTAGCCAAAGCAAATTCATGAAATCAAGGATTTCCTCCTGACTGCCAGAAGGAAAGATGCACGATCTGTTAAGATCAAGAGGAGCAAAGATGCTGTCAAGTTCAAAGTTCGTTGTTCTAAGTATCTCTACACACTCTGTGTCGTTGACACTGAGAAGGCTGACAAATTGAAGCAATCTCTTCCTCCAGGTTGGTGAAAACTTGTAAATTTTTATCATTGTAGTTTTGGGGTTATTAAATTTAGTTTTAGGAATTCATTACTTGTTTTTGACGTTGTAGATTCAATGAACTTGGCCCTCAATCCCAACATGGGTGTTATTTTGTTTGTGACTGATTAACGTTCTTATTTATTAGTGGGTTTAATAAAGTGAAATAATCAATTTTCGGATAGTTACATCATAATTTAAAAATCTTAGTCCTCATTAAGTTCTTATAAAAGCTACCCCCCTTTCTCCTTCCCCTGCACTTGTGGAATACAAAACTGTTGAAAATGAATTGCATTCTTGTTGCCTAACTTTGAATACCTTATCCCTGTAGTTTACAGCAGTCAGTGATGATTACCTCTCATTCTTTATGCTTTGCGACATACTCTTGATTCTCATTGTTAAATTAAAATATTTGCAGGTTTGAGCGTGCAGGATCTGTAAGCCAAAACTATGTTACCTGCTTTGGGCCTTCGCCTTCCAGGAATTGTTCTGTTTTTAATCTTTGAAACTAGGTGGTTTGAGCAAAAACTAGCAGAAAGTTTCATTCTATTCAAATGATATGTTGTGTACTTAAATATCCTTTTTCCCTTGTCAGAATCAAATTGTAGCAAAAGTGAAATTTTGATGCTCAATTATCACTTTGGAGTTCATCTGATCTCATTAATTTATTTATTACAGAATGCATATATGACTCCTATAATCTATATACCTTCATATACTATGGTAAAAATTGGAGGAAAGCTCAAAGAATAGAGCCTTAAGATATGTCATTCATCAGAAAAATGAAAAAAAAAAAAAAGGTAAAAATCTATAATGGGTGCAAAAAGAGATGAAGAAAAAGATGAAGGAGTTTTGGAAGAAAAAATAGATGAAAAAAATGAAGAAAATTGGGTTTGTGTAGGTGTAGATGTGAAATACTAAATTCACCCTTTCTTTAAATAAAATAAGGATTAAACTATTAAAAAAACATTGATTTGCCTTTTATTTAAATAAAAAATCAAGGATTCACATGTTACTACTTTTTTTTTTTTTGATTTAAAAAAAAAAAATCAATCGTGATAACTTTTTAAATTTAAAAATAGTATAGGTTGAAAATAATAATGGAACTAAACAAATCAATCTTCCTATTTTAGGACTAAACTAGCTAATTTTACATAATTATATTAAAAATTAGAAAAAATAAATTTTAATAATTATGAAGTTTTAGATAATTTTATATAATTTTATTAAATTTTAAATAATATTTAAAGTTAATATAATATTTTTATTTATGTACATAATATATTGTTTATAAATATATATAATATTTATGTCTCCTTAAAAGTGAGGCTTTAGGCCATCTCTTAACTTTTGTTTAAGAATTTTTCTACTGTTCTGAGGAATGAGCCCTCTAGGTGTATAAATACATCATCAACAATTTAGTTAATTGAAGTTCTTCTCCTGACCTAATGGTCTCTCCCTCAACAAAAAAAAAGTTGAGGGTTCGAATCTCTCCTAACTATTGGTTTAAGAGTTTCTCTTTTACCTCCTGTTTGTCAAGAGACTAAGAGTTTAAACTTCACCGGGGTTCCAGGGCCTAAGATACCACCTAAAAAAAAAACAATTTAGTTAATTAATGATTTTAATTTTTAATCTAGTTTTAGTTTTAAAATAATTACGAACATCATTATTGAAGGTAAAAATGTCAATTCACTATTAAAAAAAATTGGTCAAATTCATCCATTAACTTATAAATTTTTTGTCATTTCATCCATTTTTAAAATTTTCGGATAATTTCATCCCTTATCCTTATAATTTTGGTCAATTTCATCCTTTTGTTAATTTTTTTTTGTCAACGGTTAGTCAACAGTTATATTTAATAAAAATAATTTTCTCAAGAGTAAAAATGTCAATTCACATTTTTTTAAAAAAATAAAAACACACAAAATTTGTGAAAAACATAGTGGAAGTTCTGTCGGTGCCGACTTCTTCGAATCCAAGAATCTCTGTAAAGACCCTCTAATATACTTGAAAACATGTGTCCCGCACTGGCGGTGAGAAGATGACGATGCCGGCACCGGCGGAACTTACACTCTGTTTTTCACAAATTTTGTGTTGTTTTTTTAAGTGAATTGACATTTTTACCCTTGAAAAAATTATTTTTAATAAATATAACCGTTGACCCAAAAAAAATTAATAGAAGGATAAAATTGGGCAAAATTATAAAGATAAGGGATGAAATCGCAAAATGATGTCCAAGGCGATGATGTGGGACTTAACACACCCTCCTATCGCAAACATCATATTATATATAACCTAATGATATTCTCTACTTTGACTCATTTCAAATGGACCTCAAGAGTTTAAAATGCGTCATCCCCTTAATAACGGCTCAGAGATCTCCTAAGCTAGTGATCTGCATTTTTTAAGTTACAACAATAATAACATTTTTTGTATTTTTTAATTATATCATTAATAACATACTATAAAGATTTTTAAATTTCAATTTTTTTTTAAAGAAATATAAATTTCAATTTTTAACAATTTGCAAAATTAATATTTAATTTTAGATGAAAGAATATTTTATATGGGAATATTTTAAAATTCGTAACTTCCAAAAATAAAAAATAAAAAAAAGGAAAATTTGCAATTTAAAAGAAAAAAAATGGTCAATTTGTTTTTGTCGTCTAATTTGCTAGAACTTAGAACATAAGTAAATAAAGCCCAATTCAAGACACAAAGATTAAGAAAAAACAATTCATTTTTTTTGGGCGACGAAGTCATAGCTACTTAAATTAAGAAATAGCTACTTCTCAACCGTCGCATGTATTGAATGCGAAGCAACAACTTCAGCTGCGGTGGAAATTAATGAAACTCCCAAACACGCAACCCACTTTGGCATTAAAAACTCTTCCTCTTTTTTTTTTTTTTTTGGCCCACACCTTATTTGGTGAGACTAATCTGAACTTAGCCTACGGAGCACTCGCAGAGTTCAACTCTTACTCGAGGGTGAGGGTCTGACCCAAAGCTTTTTAACATGACATTAACCACCTTAGGGGATTCGAAATATCGACCATCAGTCCAATGTGAAGCATTAGGAGTCCGCATACTAACTCCCCAAGCTACCGGGTTGGCATTAAAAACTCTTGAAACTTAGTCTTTTGACCATACTTTTTTAAATTACTCCCTATTTGATCTTATTTTTGAAATTATTTCTCAATTTAATTTTGACTCATTCACAAAATGAGTTTTATTGAGTTATATGACAAAAAAATATAAAATTTTTCTCTTTCCATATGTAACTAACGCGGTTCATGTTCAGCTGAAAAAGTAGAGCCATTTTCTTCATGTGGTGCTGTTGGAAAAATAATAGCCAGCTCATATATAGTAAACAACTACCACATTAGTGTCTTTCTAGTTTGCACTCGATCGATTAATTGGTCCAACTAGGAAAGAAAGACTAGTAATGAATATTTTATGTGGTGCCTTTTCTAAGGTTAACTATTAAATCGACTTTAAATTTATATTAATTTAATGTTGTGTAAATTTCGTGTAAATTATAAATATATATATAAAAGATATGTTTGTCCTTTTACCCATTCATATCATCTTCTCATATCTACTTTTTTCACTAAATAAGAAAGAACATATTTAAATTAGAGGCATATGATAAAGCGGTAGAGCTCCTCATCTCTTAACCAATGATTCATGTTTCAAATTCTGACTTGGGTATGAAAAAATGTTAAATTCTCTGGCCAACTGTGGGAGTGGAATAACTTGAAGGTGCTGCCCTCAGTGACGGAACCCACCCAGAACACTTGTGCGATAAAAAAAAAAAAAAAAAAGGAAAAAAAGAAAGAACATGTTTAGTTGGCTTCATTTTTCTTTGGTCCCAAACCCTATTCTTTCTTTCTCTTGTATTTCCTTTTACCATTTTTGTTTATCATTTTCATTGAATTTTGACACATCTACAATTTTTGAGTTGTTATTGAACGAATTTTGTAGATGAAATTTGTGATTGGTTGTTGGAGGATCTGAGGATATAGAGAGGATGATTTTAATTATCGTCAATTGTGTTTTATCGATGTTTGTTGTTTTCTTTGATACAACTAAATTTATAAGATTATGTATTATATTTATTTAACTTATTTATTAGGTTTTATATTTCGTTAAAATAATCTAACAATTTGTCAGTATATGTATATATATATATATTTTTGTAAAATAATCTATCATTTTATTAGAATAATGTGTTTTTTTAATAATAATTTATTTGCATGTTATTATAAGATTTTATAAATAGATTCAAATTGATTAATTTAATCCCTATTTTATTGGTTTATGGTTAATGTGCTTTATCAATATAGATTAATGAAAGGTCATAAAATCAATAATGGCGTACAAATCTTTTATCACCTGCCAACCAACAATCCAATAATTTATTAGTAGCCTTATTTAATGTACCAATCACTAATCCATGAATATGACTAATATAAAATATAGAAAATGATTTTTTTTAATATATATAATATAATAACACTTTACAATTTAAGTAATAATATTTATTTTTTTATTTTTTCTAGACCATCGGATTTTTATAGTTATTACGATTTTAACTAATTTAGATTTGATTCGGATTACGTCTCGGTAGAGTTCGACCTTTTACTTGGGGAAAACATCAAATTTCAAACTCCCGCCCCCATAAAAGGTTGACTTCTACCACTACAACAATGTCTTTGCTTTCTTTACAAAAACATATTTATTAATTATTTTTATTTAACAAAATAGTTAGTATTTTAGTATTTTCAACAAAAAAAAAAATACATCTTATTTTCTAATTCGGTATGCTTGTTATCCGTGATAAGTAAATAAAAAAATTTAAAAAGAGAATTAATACTTATTAATTATTGTTTATTAGTGAAAGTAATTTCAATTGATATTTAATTATATTTAATAAAAATACACATTAATTTTTATATATTTTTTTAAAAAAATGTGATAGTTGTAAGACCATCTTAATAATATCATATCAATAATAAATGTGAATAGATTGCTTACCAAAAAAAAAAAAAAATAAATGTGAATAGATTGGAATCCCAAAGATTTCCAATGTAGTTCAAATTTTAATACTCTAAAATTTATCACTTCACTACAATAAAAAAAAAAAAAAAAAAAAGAAAAAATAACATTTTTATATAAATAAATAATGTACATAATTTAAAATTTATAAGATGTCAAGAAGGCATATTTCCTAGCAGTCTCACTTATGATTCGAGAGATTATAAGTTTGAGAAAATATAGAAGCAAAAATATTTCAAATTTTTCATATATATATAATTTTAAAAAAAAATTAAAGGAAAATACATTTAAGGCATGCTAATCGAAGGTACAAATTAAATTAAGAGATAGAAAATAATAATTGTATGATTTAATATTTTAATAATTTTTAAATACTTCGGTTGGTGTTATTTATTTATTCATTTTTTTAAATAAAAAAAAAAAAAAAAAACTTAGATAATTAAAATGGAGGGATTCAATGGTTTTGACCAATTACTGGTAGCAGAGCCCCAACTACATAATAAGAGGCTGTGTGGTGTTGACAAACAATAATAGCCTCTACCATGGCCGAATTTATTTAATGCATAATAATTAATGACAGTTTTGGTACGTTGTTCTAGAAACATATAATGGATACCTTCTTCCACACAAAAGTTAACTGGGTAGTGGATATTCTTGAGTTTTTGTCAGGTATGGTTTAATTAGGGTTTATGTTAATAGTGAACCACCAACCGATCTGTTTAGGCAATTCAATTATATTCTAAAGTTATATACAATAGTATACTTGATAGTATTTTGGACCAACAACGTTTTTAAATTATATTTACATTCAAATTTTTTTTGGATAGATAGATAGATCTCTTTAGAAAAGTAAATTATGATCACAAATTTTAAACAATTACATACGTGAGTATAGAGTTTAAACTTGTAACCTCACTTAAACGAAGAGAAAAATCTTATAATGGTATGTACGTAGCGGTGTCTTGGATGATGTCCCAATTATGAGAAATACATTTACGCCATGTCTACATTTAAATTAATCTTATTCAAACTTGATAGATCCTTGTTAGAAAGTAACTCAACTCCAAATTTTAGATAACTACATAATAAATGTGCGATTAAAATTTGCGACCTCACTAAAATAAGAAGAACACTTTACTATTTCACATATGCTCTAAAATTATAATATACGCGTAACCAAGATTTGAATTATTTTCAATTTTCCTACTTTATTTGACATTCAAATTGGATTTTTCAACTTTGAGTGGCAAATCATAACTCAATAGTTGTAGCATTAACGAATTTAATTGTTGGGTTGTTGAACCAACTTTTGTCAGCAGCACACATTTGAGTCTCAGATTCAGTTTTTAGGTTCTCTCCCTTTAAACTCTGTCATGCATGTATGTACGTACTTCTACTGCTGTGCGCAGCATTTTTCCAATCTCCCATGGGAAGCATTTATGGGAAGTTTAGGTCACAAAGCTTAAAGAAGAAAATATATATATACATATATATTATAATAAAATAATAATGACAATTACTAAAAACCAGTATTCAATTATATTATATATATCAATTATCAAAAATAAAATAAAATAAAATAAAATAATATTATATATTCATAACGTCTCTATAAAAATTTTACATTATAATTAAAAATTTATCCAAATACAAATTTTAACCAATGCTGCACCGACACACATCTCTTTCCAAATTATACATGATAAAGTTAAATTTTATATTGTTTGACCAAAATACCCTTATCTTTCTATTCAGGATATTATTATATTGTTACAGCTTTGCTCATTTCATATTATATTGTGATAAGAGAATTATTATTTTTTAATAATGGGTGAGTTTGGTCTCAAACAAATTTTCTTTTGGTAATCTCAATCCCAAATTTTTTTTTTTTAATTTTTAAAGTCTCAAATTTTTTTATTAAAGAAAAATAAACTCTATATTGATAGAATCTGTCAAAAAACCTAAAAAGTTAACCGTTTATATTATTTAGCTAATTAAAAAATGGATAAAAGGGAGAAAAAAAAAAAACTTACCAGCAGACAAACCAGTAGTTTTAGTGGGAGAGACGAGAACAAAGCTAGCACGTATTCCCCTTCCAAACATATAGTTGTGGATTCAAATGGTTGTCTGTCTGGAAAAAATCCAAGGCCACCAAAAGAACAATGGCCAACATATTTAGGTTTCGAAAATCCCATCCACTTAGCCACCGGAGACTTGATTCCATCACAGGCTATGACTACTTGTTGCAAAAGCAAATCTTCGAAAAACTTATTTAGCACACCAACTGCTTGATGAATAGTGTCAAAGACGAAGAAGAAGAAAAGGGATTTTCGAATGAAGCTATACCTCAGCAGGAGGTGGTTACCGTTCTCAAATTCCAAGAGAATTTCATCGTTTTTCTTCTTTTCAATATTTGCGAGCTTCAATGAGATAGAAATGGCATCTGATGGCAGTTTATTTACCGTGAGATTCTCACTGTAAGCATTTTGTTCTCCACTTCAATGGTTTTTCTTCTTTTGTAATGGAGATCTGATTAGAGATAAGTTAGATTTTTCTTTTTTGAATGTTTTTTTTTTTTTTTGTTTTATTGCTTAAATTGTAAAAAATGTAGGAGCATACGAAGGTTTCAGAGTATGTCAGCCGACAGCAGTTTCAAATTTTTTTTTTTTTTCATATGTAATGACATTTTTATTCATTTTCTTTAATTACTTAAACAATATAAACTGTTAATTTTTTAAATTTTTTTACAAAAGGGATTTTATTTTTTTTTAATAAAAAATTTAGGATTTTAAAAGTTAAAAAAAATATTTTGAGACTAAAGTTACAAAAATAAATTTGTTTGAGACCAAACTCACCAATTATTATATTATTTTTAATCAATAATTTTTTTAATGGTGGCATTTGCCCCAGATTTGTCATCATTTGAAGGGTCGGAGTGGATTATCTATCCATTACTGCAAAACGAGGTTCCAAGTTTAAATTTTATATATCCATAGAAATGAAACACGTGTCGTGATCTACTGTGTTATCTTTAATGACAGAATAGCCGACCATCTAGTAGTTATCTCTCCATATATGTATATATATATTTACAACAATAATTATAAAAAGAACAAAACACTATCAATTCTTATTAGAAATAATTACAAATCTAAAAACTATTTAAATGTTTTAAATCTTATTTAAGACGAATTTTAACACATTTATATATAATATAATAATATATTATTACATGTCATGTTATTGATCCTCACCATAATGTCTTTAGAGCATTTATTTTTTTTTTTTTCATGGTTTCCCATAGGTATATGATTGCTCCTAATCCTACATAATTTTTTTTTTTTTTTTTTTTTTTTTTTTAACTAATAGTCCTAGACATGTTGCCGGATATGTTGGATGATTTCCTGATATTATAATTTAATATTAAACAATTCAACAACTAAGATTAATAATTTATTTATTTTTCAAATTAATTCTATTAAAATAATTCATTTGGCCTAGTTGATTTATCTAAACATATTACAAGAAAATAATATGTTGGAGGTATCAACCCAAGTCTCACATCTAAAGATGAGATAAAAGTTTTCTAACAATATAAGTATTTCACTTATTCCATTAGTATGAGGAACGGACCAACATAATATTGAAAAATTCCTCTTTTAGTCTCATAACTATTTTTACATTTTTAACTTGGTCCCTATGATCAAAGTTGTAAAAATTTTAGACAATTTTAGTTACGTGAGACAAATGCTTTGAACTATGAACTTAATTTAAAATAACGATGTTAGTTTTTAGAATTAATTAAATTTACAAGTATTTTATATTTGTATTAATTAGTGTGTTCAATAATGTTTTAAAGGACATTCTAATTTTTGTTGAGTTATTTTGTTGACTAAAGTATGGTTATTACATTTGATCATTTATTTGAGAAGTTGGGTAGTTGTGAGTCTTCTTTGGGATAAGAGTAATTGCTTAAGTGTTCTTCATGAAAAGGGATTGGAAAAAGAACTTAATTTTGCTTCACTAGATTGGTAGGTTTGGTATAGTTAGCTAGTTTGCTAAAACTTTAGGGAATTCCATGTGATTAAGGGTCCTACAAACATAAATAACACACACATATATATATATATTATATATATCATACATAGGTTCTCAAAAAAAAAAAAAAATTATATCATATCATACATGAAGGTATGATGAGTTAATTACATTATCATTATATAAGTGGTATCAAAGTATGGGTCAAAAAATTTAATAATAATATGTGATCCGATCGATATATTAATTTAGAAAATTCCTAGATAATCATGAGCTCCAAATTGCCTATATATATATATATATATATATATATATATATATATAAAGCAACAAGACCTTGGCTACTAGATGAGTATGAGAAACTCTTAAGACAGTATTTAGGTAATTAGGAATTATTTTGATGATGGAGCACTTCAAGTACATTGCTTCTTGCAAAATGATTATAAAACTTGGTGTGTATTTGAAACATTTTATATAAGAACTAATTAAGGCATTGAGGAAATCAAGCTTTTGCTTGGACAAGTGGATAAACGTCTTGTCAATATTATACGAGATTACTAATTTAATATTTATTATGAATATATTTAAGAGCCAATTAGTAAGGCCCTTTCAATAACACACTATCAATAACATTCATCTCTCACTCAACCTTTTCCAATAAATTTATTGTTTTGCTAAAACCACACTATTGTCTAATGAATTATTAAAAGAACTATTGAACAAAGTTTAGTATAAAATACTTAGGTTACTCAATCATTAAAAAATAAATAAATCATCAATTTAAAAGAAAAATAGACGAAACCCACTAAGTGAAAATTTTTAGTGACCAAAATGCCCTTGAAATTGCTAAACTAAAATTATGGTAGTGTTAAAAAAATTCTCATATAGAGATAATGCAAATAAGAATAACCACTATATAAAAATAGTTATACATATTTGTTGAAGTGTAATAAAGAACTTGATTACCCAAATATAGAAGAAAAGAAGAAGAAAAAAACACACACAAACACCTTGTTTAATTAATAATCTGGTGAATGAAAAGGAAAGATACGTACCTTGTTTCACCTACTTCTCAACTTATTAAAACTTGGTCCTTCCCTAACATGCCCTCTCACTCACCCCTATATATATATATATGTATATATCAGCTTCTTCATTCTCGAAGTTTCATATACTGAAAAATCTCACAAATCTTTAGTCCCCATAATTTTCCATAACCCACTCGACCAAACCCTAGTTAACCCTAAACCCTAAAAAAAAAAAAAAATGGTATCCTCAAAAGAATCAACTGCGGGTCTAATCTACAACATCAGGCTGTCTTCCGTCGGACCGGGATGGGTGACCGGGCCAGACGTAGTTTACGAACCAAATGGGATTGACTTAGCCATGAAATTGCACTATATTCGTTTAGTTTATTACTTTGATAGCCAAGCATTTGAAGGGATGAGCATAAGAAACATAAAGGAACCCATGTTTAATTGGTTAAACCAGTATTACATGGTATGTGGTCGGTTCAGAAGATCATCAACGGAATCAACAGAATCAACCGGTAGGCCGTACATAAAGTGTAATGACTGTGGTATGAGATTCGTTGAAGCACAGTGCGACAAGAGCTTGGATGAATGGTTTCAGTTTATTAAAGGTGCTGAAGAACAAGATGATGATGATGATGATAATGATTCTGTTGAGAAACTGCTGGTTTCTGATAATATAATCGGTCCCGAGTTGGATTTCTCTCCGCTGGCTTTCTTTCAGGTATCGGGCGATTAATTTTATAGAAATAAATTGTTCTTCTTTACTCCATTGCTAGTTATATCTGTTATATCGATCGGTTACACTGCCTACCTGCAATAAATGAAGTTTTAGGGTTTCACGTGAGTTTTTTTTTTTGTTAAAAAAAAATTAAAGTATCTTTTAACTAAACTATTAATTATAAGATTATGAAGGAAAAAATATCAATACATCATGTATTTTGATTTCCTAATGCCACAAGTTAAATAATTAAAGTTAGGTTTTCTTTCTCGTGACAAGTAAAAAAGTGCGGAGAGAGTATTATTATTATTTTAATATTATTTAATGCCTTAGTTATTAAATAATAAAAAAATTAATATATATTTTTTTTTGAGAAAATTAATATATATTTTTTGGGTTCCTTTTTCTTTTATAAACAATAATAAAGAATATTAAGTATAAAAATATAAATTAAAAAGGTATTAAGAAAAGAATATCAATAAATTAAAAACACATTAATTGATTATTTTTTACTTAGTGATAAGAATACATAGTAGTTTTGAGATTAGAAAATTTATTATATTCAAGCCTTTCTTTTTTTTAATATACTCAACGCTTTCAATATAAATGTATATATATATATATATATATATATATATATATATTATATATAATTTGGTAGAGAGAAAAACTGTCGTTTTAATCAATCAATATTACTACTACTGCAAATAAATCTGGTTAGGTTTCAGTCACTAACAGGTCATGTCAAACCTAAAAAGACATGTTTGGATACATTTAATATATTATGGTGTCGTACCAAAACACACTGGATTATTATTTATAGTGTAACAATAATAATATGTTAAAAATACATAACTCAATTAATAGTAGTTTCACTTATAACTTATAGATGATCGTTACTGAGATATTTATTATATTTTAATTTTGTCCGGACAGTTTACAAAATTCAAATGCGGAGGAATGGCGATAGGGTTAAGCTTTGCACATGTTCTTGGTGATATATTTTCTGCTGCAGAATTCATGAACATGTTTGGAAAAGTCATGAAAGGCTATAACCCACCCAAGCATCTTAACTTGGCTCGATCACTAACAAAAACCCACATTCCACACACACACGATACAAAAGGGTCATCACAGGATCCACTTTCAGTTAAACGGGTTGACTCGGTTGGTGACAAATGGATAACCGTTGATAATAATAACTCCAAAATGGTTACATTTTCTTTTCAAGTCAACGCTGCACAATTGAGTCAAATCCAGTCATCAAAGATGGGAAATAAAGTCAAATTCGACACGTTCGAGGTTCTTTGTGCCCTAATTTGGCAAAGTATAGCCAAAATCCGAACTCAAACTTCCGAACCAAAAATGGTAACAATTTGCAAGAAGTGGAACGATAAGGTTGATGGGATTTTGAGCAACAGCCAAATGATTACCGTGGTGAAACCAGAATTAATCTCCATTGTTGATGCTAACCCTAGTGAGTTAGCAAGTTTGATCAAGAATTCAGTAATGGAGGATAATGATGAAAGGAAAATGGTTGAAGAAGCAATGGATAAAGAAAATGGTGTGGCTGATTTTGTTATTTATGGTGGAAATTTAACGTTCGTGAATCTTGAGGAAGCAAAGTTTTATGGATTAGAATGTAAGGGACAGTTACCGGTGAATGTTTCTTGTTTTATTGATGGAGTTGGTGATGAAGGTGCCGTTTTAGTGCTTCCGGCAGGCGCCGGTGGTGGAATAAATGGTGGTTCTTCACGAATTGTGACTCTGATTTTGCCTGAAAATGAAGTGAAGGAACTAAAATCGGAGCTCAAATCCATTATCTACTAAAGAAAGTGTCTAGAGAATAAATAATTTCCAGCTCCAGCTATACTTTTGTTTATGTTTTTTTCTATATGTAGTGATAAATGGGATGGATTATCTGCTCATATGTTTTAAAAGTATAATGGTATAAAAATCACAAGGTCGTATAAATATTTGTTTACTTTATTTGGAGCTTTTCTTAGGTTTTAATTTGAAGTTTGACATTGCTTATCTGCTTATCACACAATAATATATATGCTTAAAAATTTGAGGTATTTTGAATTTTAACATAACTCGAAGTTATAACTTTCGCATTGTAAGTGAAGGTTGTTATTAACTGAATCGGATTTGAACTATTTTGAATCCTTATTGGGGGAAGTTTTCCCTATACCTGTTTCTCAATATGTAAGATTCAAACTTAAGACTTTACGGATGTAAACCAAACTCTTTCCACTTCGATGAGATTGAAGCTCTGCCGTTGAAAATAATAACTATTTTAGAAACGACTTGTAAAATTTTTTTATTATGGGCCTTAGGTGAATACTGAGCTTTCTGAAAAAATAAATAAGTCCAATTCACATTCTTTTAGATAAGCCCAATCTATATATTTTAGGGTTTAAACCGTTTAAGCAATTTATTTTACAGGTCTAATAATGCGGATCTGACGCAACTTAAATCTGATTTAGTTGGACTCGAAGTGACTAATGAGCATGAATAAATTACTAAAAAAATCAATTTATTTTAAATGAAAATATAAATAAATAAAAACAATATCTTTACATTTTTATCATATATAATAAGTATGGAGAAAGTAAAACATTAAGTATCATAGGGAAACTATGTTGCATTCTTAATGATTATAAGATAATACACTTTTTTTATATATATAAAAAAAAAATACTCATTAAAAGAAATAAGAAATTATGATATATCTTTTTTTAATATTTTAAATTAAATAAAATATTTACTATATTTTTAATTGACTTTCAATTGACTTCCTCGTTTAATATTATTTATAAGATTTTTTTTTTTTAAAAAAAGAAATTACTTTTAAAATTAGAAAAATAAAAATTTTAACATTTTCCTTGAACATCCGCAAAAAAATGAGAAAATATATATATCTGTAATATTTTTATTTTCATATTAATAAATTAATTTTATTTTTAAATTAAATAAAAGTACAGTAAGTAAGAGAAGCTGTGATTAATACATATATGTAAGTTAATCTAATTTTTAAATTTAAAATTGGGTAAACTATTCCAGTTGCATCTCAGCTAGTCGGGAATCTGAATTTAGCACTTAAACTTTTTTTTTTCAGCTTTTGCACTCCAACTTTCAAAAATCGCTTATATTGCACATCCGTCAAAAAATTCTCGTCCAAACTCAAAATCCGTGAATCCTTCTATTTTCCAGGGGTATTTCTGTCTTTTTATATTTCAGATTTTTTAAATTTTTTTGAATTTTTTTATTTAAAAAAAAATTAATTTATTGATGTTGGTGGGATTCGATCCCGAAACTTAGATTGTATTTTTTTTACAGGTGTGGTTGCAGGATCGAATCCGGCTAACAATAATAAATTAAATTTTATTTTAAAAAAAATCCTGAAATATAAAAAGATGGAAATACCCCTAAAAAATAGACGGATTCTAAGTGTGGACGGAATTTTTGGACGGAGGTGCAAAATAAGCAATTTTTGAAAGTTGAAGTGCCAAAGCTGGAAAAAAAAAGTTTAGGTGTCAAATTCAGATTCCCGACTAGTTGATGTGCAATTGAGATAGTTTACCCTATATATATTAGGATGTGTGGAATATATATATTTCAATTTTTAGTTATATAAATAATATTTTTAATAAAAAGTAAAAAATTTATTATAAAAAAGAGAGAATGAGATAATTATTCGAGACTACATAATTTCTAAGAAACACGTACCCCTTTAATGGATGTGTTCTAGGATTAATAGGTGTCTATTTTATAACATATAATGGATACAATGAAGTAGCTAACACAATCTATTTCACACTTGAAAATATTATTAACAATAATAAGATGAAAAGAGTTGAAAGACTCGTCAAAAATCTCTCAAGAAGTGCTATAAAATAAAAACACTATAAGATTTGATTTTCTCTACAAAAAGATGATACACAAGTGATCTTAGAGTTAGAGTTTGGAGCTCCTATTTATAGGCTCGAAGGAGTGAGGAGTTACAAGAATGTCACTCATTCTTTTAGACAACCATCTAATATATGTCATAAATGAATTTAACTAATATTATGAATATTTAGATGAATCTAATATATTCATTGATTTACATATTTCATATTTATTTACTTATATAATGAATGTTAAAATGAACTTGATGATTCATGGTTCATTCTATTAAATTTTGGTCATACCATGAACATAAAAAATGTTCAACTTGATGATTCATGATTCATCTAATCAAATTGTTGTCATAAACATCATAAGGGTTCAACGAATTGAAATGAGAAACAATTTTCTATCACATAATTCATGTTATTCTTCCATTCATCAATGTTTTGTTTTTCAGTTTATATCTATTTAATAAAGAAAAAAATAAAAAAAATGGATAAATTAAGTTGTTCAATTTCTTTAAGATTAAATAAATTTTTTTAAAAAAATAATAATATTAATCATCATAAAAATCAATACAAAATTGATATTGAAATTAGTTTAAAATAATTAACAAATTAAAAATTAAAAAGGTTAAAAAGATTAAACATATAATAAGATAAAAAATAGAAGTAAAAAGTTTTAAAAAATTAAGAGTTCAATTTAATTATAATAATGCTATTAGAAACTTGTAATCTTATATACAATGATATATATCTTTTTGTTATGAAACTATTATTAACAAAAACAAATTAGAAAGAAATGTAAGGTATAGATCAAAGGAAAGAGAGCATTCTTCTTACTCTTGTATATTTTATATATGTTTCATGTGAGTAAAATATACATATTTAACCCCTATATATAGGGATGAAGTATATGTAACTTATATACACATATACACTCATATATAACTCTCCATTATTCTAAAGAAGTTACAAAACTAATTATATGGAGGTTATATGGAGGTAGTGGAAGTATGGAGGTAGTGAGAGCTTAAAAGCTATGATAATGGACATACAAATATAATAGAATTCATAAAACTCCCTTTTTGATGTCCATTGTACAAGGACTATGCCTCATTAAAACTTTACTAGAAAAAAACTCAATAAGAAAAAACCCTAATGATGGAAAAAGAGTACACATCATTCCTTGTACATTCCTCATGATCATTACATAACATCTTTGTACTAGCGCATTATAATATTACAAACTAAATTATTACTTGAACGGATCTGTTGTACATCAATATCTCCATTTTTTGAAGATCGTGTGTGAAGAAGAAATTTGGTGAAATATGTTTTGTACAATCTTGTTTGATATATCCTTCATGTAATTGAGCTATACATGTAGTGTTATCTTCATAAATTATTGTCAGAGATTCTTGCTTCATGGATTGCTATAATCTCTGCATGATACGAAGAAGTAGTGCAACAAGTGTTGTAGAACGCTATGAAATAGCAGTTTCTCCACATGTAAAACATAGACTGTTTGAGATCTCAAAGTTATTGAAAAACATGTTTAATTCTATTCCAATGTCTTCTAGTTGAACATGAACTAAACCTTTCTAATATATTAACAACAAAAGTTATATCGGGTATGGTATTATTAGTAAGATATATTAGTGCACATATTGCACTAAGATATGGTACTTCAAGACCAAAAACTTCTTCATTATCCTCACGTGGTCGAAAAAATGTCCCTTTCACATCAAGTGATCAAACAACCATTGAGGTACTCAATGAATGTGCTCTTAAAATTTCTTCAGGAGTTCCAATAATATTTAAATCATCAACATATATTATGATTATAGAAAATCCAGAATTTTCTTTCTTAATAAATACACATGATCACAAATTTGGTTATTTTGATAACCTTCTTTCAATAAATATTCACTAAGACAATTGTACCACATCCGTCCACTTTGTTTTAAACCATGCAAAAATCTTTGTAATTTAATTTAATATAATTCTAGAGAATTTGATTTATATGCTTCATGCATTTTAAATCCTTTAGGAATTTTCATATAGATATCTCTATCGGGTGAGCCATATAGATTGGTTGTAATTACATCCATTCCTAGTCTTTGAGAATAACCTTGTGCAACAAGGCGTGCTTTATATCTCACAATTTCATTTTTCTCTTTTTCTTTTCCACACAAATACCCATTTATACCTTGTAGGTTTGACATCTTCAGGTGTTCGGGTTATTGGTAAAAAAACTGCATGTTTTGCAAGTGTGTTTAAGAGTTTTATTCTGCTTAAATTGCATCTTTCCATTTCAGCTGATCACTTCTATGTCGACATTCATCAACAGATGTAGGCTCATTATAATCATTTTCGTTCATAATAGCTGATAGTGCATTATATACAAAATACTATCGATAATTTCTTCTCGGTTCAATCGTTCGTTGAGACATAATTTATTCAAATCTCATCATTCTCTATTTTTCCAAAATTTTCAATTTCTTCTGGTACCTAAATTTCTTCTGAAGTTATTTCATTTATTATGTCTCTTGATTCTTCTATAGTATTAATCTCGGGCTCATAATTAACATGTGCTCCCTTCTTTTTACGAGGTATTTTATCTTTTGAACCAATTGGTCTACCACGCTTATAGAGTGCTATAGACTCACTTGCTATTTCAATATTTATTGATTGTCCTATTGGGACATCAATCCGTATAGGAGCATTTTTAGTTAGTATATGTGACTTAGTCACTCTCTTGAGGTCGGTAAATGTATCCGGCAATTGATTTGCTATACTTTGTAAATTTATTATCTTTTGAACTTCAGATTCCCATTGATTTGTATGAGTATCAAGATCTTGCAAAGTATTCCATGTAATATTTTACCAAGCTGTTTTTCTTTTTCTCCCCCTAATCTCGGGAACATTGATTCATCAAAATGACAATCGACAAATCGTTCAAGATATTTTATAATAGAAGGAGAATCAAACCCAACATATATTCCCAATATTTTCTAAGGACCCATTTTTGTGTGTTGTGGTAGAGCTATAGGAACATATACTACACATCCAAAAAATCTAAAATGAGAAATATTTGGCTCCCGACCATAAGCTTATTGCAATGGGAAATATTTATGGTAATTTGTTGGTCTAACACATACAAGTGCTACTGCATGCAAAATTGCATGACCCCAAGATGAAAAGAGTAGTTTAGTTCTCATAAGCATATAAGTCTAGCTATCAATTGAAGTCTTTTATTAAAAGATTCAATTAACCCATTTTTTGTATGAACATAAGCTACAGTATGTTCAATACTTATACCAATTGACTTACAATAATCATTGAAAGTTTGAGATGAGAATTCACCAGTATTATCCGGACGTATTGATTTAATTGTTTAATTTGGAAATTGTACCCGTAGTCTAATTATTTGAGCTAGCAATCTTGCAAAACGCCAAGGTTGCGAGTTGATAGTAAGCTTACATGAGACCATCTTCTAGATGCGTCTACTAGAACCATAAAATATCAAAATGGTCCGCTTGAAAGGTGAATTAGTCCACATATGTCACCTTGAAGGACTGTTGGTTTTCCGATGGAAGTCATTGACATACAGAGAGGGGCAACCACCCTTAGAATCATTCCATCTCCACAACCTCATTTTGTTTTTTCCCTAAACAATAAAAATAATGCTAATTGATCGTTTGCTTCTTTTTCCCCCCTTTTTTTTTTTTTTGAGCTTGAATGAGGATACATGGGTGAGCAAGATATACACACACAAAAGAGAGAAAGAGAGAGAGAGGAGAGAGTGGATGAATTAGCTGCTTGTCGCAAGAATGGGCCAATGTTGCTAGCCGCCATTGGCGTTGTCGCACCTCCTGTGCCACCGCCACTATTGCTATATCGTCGACGACACTGTGTTTCTGTCAATGTTGTCATGGGTGGAAGAAGAAGAAGAATGGAAAGGAGAAAAATAGGGCTTTAATGTTTATTTTTATTTAAAGTTATGAAATTAAAAATAAGGTTTTTTTTAATAATGGACAACCCAAAACAGTAAAAAGAGTTGACTAACGGTCAAAAATCTAACCTAACAGCAAAAATTGACGGAAGGAGACTTTTTAAAACTTGGAGGACGACCTGTGAACGAAAATCACTTCAAGTTCTAAACTTGGATTTGGAAACTAAAAGGTGTTAGTTGGATGTTTTACCCATATATATATATATATATATATATATATATATATATATATTTAGAAGAGGAAGATGAATAGATTAGAAAGAAAAAAAATAGTTTAAAAAAAATGAAGAAATAAAAAAAAGTTTTAAAATTAATAAATATTTAATATTGTTAGAGAAAAATAGGATAGAATGAAATATAAGAACGATAATAGTGACTTGCTTCAAAGCGTGTGTATTAGATAACACTTTCCTAAAGGCACTATTTGTCCTATGTAATCTGCTTTTAGAATACAATGGATAACTAGTAGAGTGTTTGATAGTTTGAAGGACTTTTGATACTACGTTATCTCTATTGTCAGGAACCAATATTAACAATATATGTAGATAAAAATGGCATATGATATATATTTTAGATAAAAATATATCTTTCTGAGTCTTGATTCATTGAACCACCACCGGAACCATTATCAATTAAAACATTTTGAAAATGTTCCAACAATTCCCTGCCATTTTCAAAATAAACATTCACAAAAATTATGTAAGTTATATGCATAAATAAAGGTATCTTGCGATTTGAACCCTTACTTAGTGAAAGATCAATATAATATATCTAAACAAATTGGTAGTAAAAACTCCGTACCTTGTCTTTATTGATAAATCGTAGATACAATCACACATATAACTTATTACATCAAAACACTACTCTAAAATAATAACACAGTTTATAGTCTTGTGTCTATATCTTTCATGGGTGTATAGAATAAAGCCTTTGAATTCTTTGATGAGACTAGCTTCACACTCATATATGTGAATCTATATCAAGTACCCTACATCTATGGCACTTTTGACAAACTTTTCTTGTTTTTATCTTCCTTTGACAAGTTGTCCTATAGATTCATTAAGAATTTAAAACTCACCCTCCTTTCAATGCAGATACCAAGCATTAATCAGTCTCGAGATGAAAAATAAATAAAACATAATGTTTGCAATTGCACTAATGACATACTTTAGTCATTGAACTTGAGACATGGCGTAGTACCAGCGTCAAGTAGAGGTTCTGTCATGGGTAATTTGTTGAAGTAGGCTTTAAATCATCCTTTTTAATCTTTATTTACAACCTTTCTTGTTAAAACTTTTGTAAATAAATCTATTAGATTATTGCTTATTGCATGATAACGCTAAATTTGATAATGTTTTTGAAGGGTAATTGTGCATAATTGTTGAGGTTTAATAGAGTAAATTGAGATGAATTTGTTAATTGTGCACTTAATTGTTATATTTCTGTTTTCGGGAAGTTTGTGGAGTCAATTGATCAAAAGAGCGAAGTTTAGGGACTAAATATGCAATTTCCGGAAAGATGTACAAATCCAGTCCAGAAACACGCGCTCGGACCAAGAACACGCCCATCAAGAAGGCGGAACACGCCCTTCCAAGCTATTGACCACGCGCTCGGTGAATTAACACGCGCAAACGGAAGAAGGAACACGGCCGGAAGAACACGCGCTCGGTGATAAATCCGCCACTGAGCCCGTGTTGCTTATAACATTGAGCCCGTGTTGGTGCTCTGTTCCGAGATTTTAGAGAATTTTGTGTAAATTTACTATTTTACCCCTGTTTTGGTTATCTATAAATATTGGGATTTTTACCATTATTTCAGGTTGGATCAAGGCTGGATTAGGTTAGATTGAGGTTGGATTAGATTGTATCTCACATTGTTTTAGATATTGAATATCATATTGGGTTCTTCTTCAATTTCATATATTTTGGTATAGAATTTGGGGAATTTTCTATTACTTTGATTGAATACTTTTGATTAGATAATTCCATAGGTTGTTTTAGTGAATAAATGTTTCTAGTTAGGTTATGAAATCTCTCCTTGGTCTATGAGGTAGAGTTTTGTGACTTGATCAAGAGGATTTTGAGCTACTTCAATCATTCAAGCTTCAAGGAGCAAGAAGAGGATTCAAGAAGAAAGTTGAGGTGTAGAGATCTTTCCGGATTCAATTAACAACTGGTTTTGGAATTATTTTCTTACCTTCTTCAAGTATTTTTGTTGATAACTCTTGTAATCTAGTTTACCAACCCAATAGGAACTCTCTTTTTCTACATTCCTTTAGAGTAGAAGTGGTTGGTTTCATGTTATACTTTCACTATGAGATTGATCTATTGTGAGTTGATTGTTATGATTTCATTAACTTGAATTGCAATTTCAATTATGGCTTTGATTTGATTGTTTATCTTGAGTTGAGCTCTAATTCGATTTTGTGGTTCGAGTTAACACTAATTGTTAAGTCGGACCTTGGATATACGATTAGTGCTAGATTAGTTTGATTGTCTTCCTATTGATGTACCGGACCTTGGATGATTAGTAGGGATTTGATCTTACTAATATATTCAAGTTGTTCTTCACGTATGAATTTCTTTCAACGACACGTATTGAGGAAGTTCATCCTTAGACTCGGATTTGGTGAAATTGTAATAGTTGAATCATGATACTTGATTTTGTTGTGAAGTGTATCCTCCACTCTCTCTAATGTGTTTAGTGAGTTCTTCATATATTCAATATTATCTCATCCATGATTTTACTTTACTTGTTTTTAATTTGCTTTCTAGATTTAGAAATCAATCTTATCATTCTTGATATTGGTTGGTTTACTTGTTGAATGATCCTTATTCACAAATCATATTCATAATTAGTTTGATTATATTTTCCACACTAGAATTTAATAGAAGTCCTAGGGAAAAACGATTTTTATAAATTTAAAAATGAATACTACTATATTTACTAAACTATTTCGATAGGTGCTCTGCCTAATTGAGTTATTTTATTAGTGACAAACATATTTTAATCTTGAAGATTCTTATTATTTTTAGTATTATTTATTCGATTATTTATATTAATATTATATATAACTCAAATACACATCATTGCACATAATCTATAATTATAATAGAGAATATTTTGTTTCTTTAATAGTTTCATTTGATTTAGTTATTTTAAATGAATCCTTTTCTTATAACATATTGTGAAATCTATTTTTATTTTTATAAACTTATCAGCATATTCAAACGTGCAAATTGCAATGTAGGTTTTCCATGATAAAAACATTCATCAAACTTTCCGATCAATCGGAAAGTTGCAAATTCCTTTGAACACTAATCTAAGATCAACGTCAACTTTCCTAGCATGAATCTTAGGAATATGACATTTTAATTATCAAATTTGTTTACAAAAATCAAATATTACCTATTATATTACCTTTGAAGACTGAATTTTAACTTTTAATTTACCTCTCTTTGATATGAATATTTGTTCTTGCTAGAATCCCCAAATTCTCCTTCAAAGCTTTTAAGTTTATGATATAACTTTCCATCCTTGACACTATTAATCCTATTTGCTAATATTGCCTTTAAATTATTAGAGAAAATAGGATAGAATAAAATATAAGAACAATAATAGTGACTTGCTTCAAGGTGTGTATTAGATGCCACTTTCCTAAATGAAATATTTGTCTTATACAATCTGCATTTAGAATCCAATGAAGATAACTAAGAGAGTGGTTGATAGTTTGCGGAACTTTTGATAATACGTTATTCCTATTATTGATATTCATATATCTTCTGCAGTAACCAATATCAACAATATATGTATATAAAAATGACATATGAAATATCTTTTAGATAAAGATATATATTTCTAATAAACATATCTTTTTAAATAATTTATTATTTAAAATGATATATTATTTTTTAATAGATATCTTTTCGGAATCAAACTTTTCTAAGTCTTGATTCATTGAACCACCACCGGAACCATTATCAGTCTTTTCGGAATCAAACTTTTCTAAGTCTTGATTTATTGAACCACCACCGGAACCATTATCGGTTAAAACATTTTGAAAATGTTTCAACAAATATTATGTCAATTTAAAGTCTAAAAAAAATATACATAAGAATGAAAAGGAAAAAAAAAGAAAAAGATAAAAAAGAAGACAAAGATATACTTACAAAAATGAAAACAAACGAAAAAAATATAATAATAATAATAATAATAATAATAAATAAATAAATAAAATTACAAGAAATACCATTAAAAAGTTGTAAATATATAAAAAAAAAAATAACATGTATAGATGCTTAAATCATAACCTAAGTGGGACGAAGAAAATTGTGGAGCCAATATGATACTTTAAATTTGTTTGACAAACAATTTAAAAGTAAAAAATAAATGACATTTGACTTCTCATCATCACCTTAATAACCGAAACTTCATATACTAATAAACATGCATTCCTAATATACAATACATGTGTTCAATGTGTGGAAAAAGTCATTCTGACTTTTCACAAATAATGTAATAATCAGAAATTTTTGACTGATAAATAAAAAAATATATATAATTTAAGGAAAAATTCAAATGAACCAATATTGTAATCTGTTCGTTTTACATGAATAATTAAAAATAAAATAAAAGCAAAACAATTAATTGATAAATTTAGTATTTAACTAATTTAGTATTTAAAAAAAAAAAAGTCAATTACCAACTTGTAATATAGTTTTTCTTTTTTTTTTTTTTTTAAGAAAAATTGGATCATAATATGGTGTTTAACACTTATTATGATTTTGATCGATTAAAAGGATAACAAAGAGTTATTTTGATCGATTATGATTTTATTGATTTTGAACTGTGTTTATTACAATTTATGTTTATATGCTTTAAAATTACATTAATTTTTAGACCGTTTAATATGTAAAATGGTAATTTTGTCCCTCTTTTCTTAACAAGATTATCCAAAGTTATAATTTTTTGACAATTTTCATAAAAAATGACTATATTACTAATTTATAATTTTTAAAAAAAAAATTATAATAATAATTTAAAACTTACCTCATAAAATAAAAATTATTAAGGACTAACATTCCAATTTTTCAATAAAAGCTAATTAAATATTTTCCTAAGTACGACTAAAATTTGATAGTTTTGAGCCTTCTTTGAGCATCCAAAATACGTCACAACGATCTTGTACTATATATACATATATATCAATGCTTTTTGGCATATCAAAATTTTTTTGTAAGGCAGAAAAAACATATCATCAGAGCTAGCAAGATGTCGACCAAAAGGGGAATTATAATCATTCTAATATTGTTTATGCAGTTTATAGCTTGTTATCTTCAGCTTGCAGCATCTGCACGTTTTCCTCCTCCTGAGAATCGACCTCATGGTCCCTGTGGTTCTACTCATGACGACCCAACATATCCTTATGGCTGCTGCAAATCTTGTTTGCCCTAATTAATTAATTAAGTCTGTACACACACACACACATATATACATACATATATATATATGTATGTATGTATGTATATTTGTATCGTTTTTCTTCTTCACGACTCTCATCAGTTTTCCCAGCATCACTGCTTCTATATATGTATTATATTCTTTTGTGAATTCATTTATTACTAAAAGTGTTTTTATATTTAGTTTCATCTCTCATTTATTGTTATTCTTTGCACTTTTGGATAATGAAATTGTATATTGTAGATGTCCGGGAATTAACCTCAAGTCCCACATCTGAAAATCATGTAAGAATTTGTTAGAATATAAGAATTCTACCTACTCCATTAGTATGAGATTTTGAGGGTGAATGAATTATTTATAAGGAGGAGATATTGAATAGATAAGTATAGTAGTGTGTGTCTAAGAACATATTAATTGTATTTTTAATCAACACATTATAATTTAGAAATATAGGATATCTATATATATTATAAGTTTATATTTTTATTTGATATGAAAATAAAAAAAAAAAAAAATACTCATTAATTAACCGATCTAAATATAATTGATAAAAAACAACAAGTGTATCTCTTTGAGTATGAAGCACAATACCAAATAATAACTGCGGGTGTTGATAGGCCCATATGAATCCTAACTACATGCCAAATACTATTTGATGTAGCCATTTTGTTATAACTAGTAAACAAAGTCCAATTATTTAATTCATAATAAATTAAATTTGATGTACTTTTTAATGTTAAACTTTTGAATTGAAAATTTTTTATATTTAAATATTCACATTTAAAAAAAAAAATTATTAATAAATAAAAGAAGTAATTAAGTTAAATAAAATGTGTATTTTGACCAAATACACGGTTGACATTTGCCATAAAGTCATCCATGAAATAATTTCAACTCAAAACTTATGATTTGAAAAATCATAACATGTTTGAGTAAATAACTTAAGTCAATCACCTACAACTTTATCCTTGAATAGTTAATATAATGGTCTTTAAAAAATAGTGTAATAATTATGATAATTTGACCCATAAAAAATATATAATTTCAAAAAAAAAAATTATCAGTTTTAATCTTTTTTACATTTAATTCCACAATAAAATTTGGTTTTAAAGTCTTTTATATATTTTTTTCCTTTAACAAGGTTGTTTTGATACTAATATTTTTTGAGAAATTATATCTTCTATTATGTTTCGAACTCATGATCTCTAGGTCAAAGTTAGACTGCTACAAATTGAATTCCGTCTTTTTTACAAACAGTGATTAAAAATAAATAAATAACCAAAAGTCAAAAATAAATAAATATCTTAATAAAAGCTAATGAAATATTGCCCTAAGTACGACTAGAAGGTAGTAGTTTTGAACTTTGTTTGAGTATCCATAATAAGTCACAACGACTTCGTGGTTCATTAGTGGGTACTTATATATATATATATATATATATCTTCATTCTGGCATATCAAATTTTTTGTAAGGCGAAAAACACAAATATCAGAGCCAGCAAGATGTCGTACAAAAAGGGCATTTTGGTAATTCTAATAATCTTCCTGCAGTTTTCAGCTTACTACCTTCAGCTTGCATCCGCACGACATCCTCCGCCTAAGTGTAATGGAGACCCGACGAAGATTAAAAACTGCTGCAAAACCTGTTTGCCTAATTAATTTTTAAGTCTAAAATATCTGTATCTGTTTTGATCATCTTCACATATCTCAGACTCAGTTCCCATCACCAGTCCTTCTTATATATATATATATATATATATATGTATGTATTTGTGTGTATTATTCTTTTGTGATGAATTTATTAATTAATAAATGTTTTTGTTAGTTTCATCCCTCTTTTATTCTTCCTTTTACTTTTGGATGATGATGTTGTACATGTTAGAGAACAGATATTAAATCTATTACATATTATTCCGATATTATGGAGTGGTATCTGATTCTATCCAAGATTTTTAATTAGCACAAATATTATTGTCGCTAACCTTTCAAGACATGTATTTGGGTCACTTTTGTTTTGCAAGGATGAGTAGTAAAGTTTTAGAATTACACAATTAAACTACTTAAAATTTCATTAGATCAATAAGTAATATAGGATATTCACTAGGTCGTTTCCTTAAGAAAACTATTTGAAATCAATTAATAAGAAATTGAAAATAGTAAAAGGGAATTTTGAGATTGGGAAATTGTAAAAATAATAAACTAATGAAAAAACCGCAAGTATCAAATTTAGAATTTCAGTCATAATTCAATTCAAGCTCTTCCTTGTTCCTTAATGAATTTTTTTATTTTAAAACCAATTCCTTAATTGAAATACTAAATGGATACTAATTAGCATCCATATCACCTACTAAAATAAGCTAAAATTCGATCAACAACAAAATGATATCCTAGACAAAATTGTAAATTAGTCTAGAACCCAAAATTTGTGTGGATTATGAACTCGGAATCATCCCCCAAACCGAATCAAAGCTTAGGCAACTATCGCGGTCTCCATCTCTCCTCTCTAAATCTCAAAATTTTGCTACAATGGCAGATGCCCTCTTTCTTCCTTTTATTAACCTTAAAAAATAAGAGTAATTACAAACACATTAGCTTAATAATATAATAAATCTAAATTTATTATAATAATCGAAATAACAGATAAAATCCCAAAAAAAATAAAAATGAATGTAATAAATGTCAAGTATAAGAGGTAAAAAAGTATATAAATTCATATTCTATATAGAAAAGCATAATAGTTTCTAGGAGACTATTATGTATGGGTTAGTTTAAAATTTAAAGTATTATTATTATCTATATATTAATTATATTCGATAATGACCTTCCTGCCATTTGAAGTAGAACTGCAAAATACTATAAAATAAAACGAAATTAAAAAAAAAAAACTATAAAATCACAAAATCAGTTATGTAAACTTAGGATATTTAAGGAACAAAACTTTAAAATTAACCTTGGCAGTAAATTACTGAATTAATTGTTAATATTAGTATATTAAACTATTAAGTCAAAAAAATTATTTAATTTTTAATAAAAAGAAGGGGAAAAAAAAATTTATAATGAAAGTGCGCTGAATGAGATGGAAAAGTTCATTATGGACAAATACTGAGAGAACTAAGTTAATGAAATGAATAAAAGCTAAACCCTCCTATTTTGCTATCTTACATTTCTTGTAAATACTGTTCATTCTATGTTACAAATCTCAAAATTGTGATGGATTTTTTTGTCAAAACGGCCATAGCCCTGCCTGATATGATGCCTGCCTAAAACCTCAACTAGAGGGATGATCCTTTCTTTCAGCTCTAAGCTAAGTAAAATGAAAATTGCACCCAAACTCATGAATCTCCCCCCCCCCCCCCCCCTCCCCTCCCCCCTCTTCTACCATGACTGACTTTCTTTGTTTCATCCGTGAGAGTGAGGCAAATTGAGTGTACCTTTCGTAAGGACTCTGATTTTGCCACAATTTATGCTCTGTAAAATCTTTGTAAGCACTGGGAAGATAGCAATCTCCGGCTTCCGGAGCATTTCTAAATTTTCATCAATCCCGTCTGTGATGCAATGTTTCTGAGCATAGAGCAAGCAGTAACTTCAACTCTGACTGCACTTCTCACTCAAGGGAGAAGAATCATACCAGAAGAGTGCAGTGGAATACCAAGGGACTCTTTTATCAAGAATCAGGTGCAGCAGCTGTGATAAAAAAGCTGCATCCTTGGACAAGATTGCTGCACAAATTTGCATTTGATGGACGCCGAATCAATAAGGAACAACATATGGTAGTGCCACAACATCTGCTGATTCTAGGTACAAAGTGTTGGACCAAACCGTTGGCTTCTCACTAACAACATGACCCACTTCAGCTTTCCTAGAGAGGCATTCTTTGCTGTCAGAAAGCCAGTCATTGTCAACGACATCAGGCCATTCCTCCATCTTAGGTACTGAAAGAACCTGGTTCAGATACTTTGAATCAGGATGGGGATGCTTCTTTGATACTTCAAGAATTACATCAGGAACGATGGGTGTCGAAGGTTTCTCTTTGTTAAGAGGCAATGGCTGAGACTCTACTGTACCATTTTTCACATGTTTCTTATTATCCAACTTAAGACTAGCACCTGGCATATCAGAGGCAAAGAAACCTGGAGTTTGACTTCCTTCAAACTTCCTTCCGTTCTCCATCACAGGGTGAGAAGCAGGCCGCTGCAGTTTACTAGGCCTGATTTCATTGTCTGTAAATTAAGCAATGGTAATTAGCCAATAGATAAGCACTACTAGAGTTTTACACCTATTGCAAAATTTGCTTAATCCAAGAAAAGGAAAAACTCACCATGAAAACCATTTATTTCAAGATCTTTTCTTTTCTTGAGATTTCCCTCAGCTTTAATTTTATTACTGGGTTCTGAAGGGTTTGAAGCTGCCATATGAGTAGCACTAGTAAGATTACTTCTGTTTGCATCAATAAATTTGTCCAGTTCAATTTTATTCTTCGCCTTCTCTTCCTTTTTCCTCTCCTTCGACCTGTCTTTGTCTTTTCCATGGTCTTTTTTACCTGTGTCTTTATCCTTATGATTGTCTCCCCTTTTTTCCCTTTTATCTTTAGTTTGCTCTTTCCCTTCCATCCTTCTCTCGTCATTTTTCTCCACCATTGCAGGCATTTCAGATGCTTTGGTTTTGGCTGCTCCAACAATGTTCTGAGCCATCGCATGTCCACTAAATCTAGCTTCTTCCCTATACCCTTGCCCATCCATCTTCCTGATGTCAAATTCTTTATTCTTACTCTTTCCTTTCTCTTCACCTGAATTTCGGGGGTTGCTAACTCCAAATCTTTCTCTTTCATCATCCCTTCTCTTCTCTGCGCCTGGAAGTCTCTCCAGATGATTAGATGTAACCTTCTCTTGATCTTTAATCCTCCTGCCCAAATCCTGCACATATTTTGATTCCTCAGCACCCCTAGCAATAAAGTTGCATTGAACAGGTTCTTCTCCATTCTGACCATGAAATCTAACAGCATAGGTATTTTCATCTAAGCAGTTAGTGTAATCCTTTCCCTCCTTCAAGACAAGTTTCTCCCCAAAATTACCCTCAGCTACAGAAACTTTGGTCACTTCAGATGAGCCACTTTTCTCTTTTTCTTTGCCTCTATCCTTCTTCTCCTTCTTCTCCCTATGTTTTTCCTTTTTGTCCTTATGCTTATCCTTTTTATCCCTTTTCTCCTTGTGTTTCCCCTCGCTCCTCTCTTTGTCCCTTTTTTCTTTCCCTTCTCTCTTGTCTTTGTTTTTCTTATCCTTCTTGTGTTTTTTCTCTTTCTGCCTCTCCTGGAAAACAAAGTTATGAGAATAGTATAATCAAAATCTAAAACATGTTACACAGAGAAAGCCAGCCCTATCAGTCTCAACAATTGCAACTGACAATTAGAAAATATCAAATGCCAAAACCAAAATTGACAGTATTAACATATGCAATGTAGGCAAAAACATGGAGAAGAAAAACAATAAAGGCAAAAGTAGGTTCTACAAAATGTTTGCTAAAAGATGGAGGACCATAACTTTCAGAAGGAAAAAGGTTTTAAGTGGAAATTCATATGAAAGAAAGATATCTATAAATAATCAGTATTACTGAGGTAACCAGCATATAGGAAGTGCACCATTCAAATAAGTGAAACACCAAACAGTGGATCACAATGAAATAACAATATGTCAAAACTGTTGGTAGAAGTTATCCAATTAACACAAAACCTCGGAAAAACTATAAATGATATATAACTTTAATAGAACAGCTTTTCAACTGTTTGGGCTAATGAATATCGTAACTAGTACATCTAAACCGTGAAAAATAGATCAAACAGAGGAATAGAAAGTAGTTGTCTATTAAAAGTATTGAATTTCTCTGCAAACTTGGTGCTTAATAAAAATCCACTGAGACATCATCTAGAATTTTCATGAAAGCTGGAAGTAAATCACCCTTTTTGCCACTTGAAGAAGTTGACCTTAGATACATATATTTATCTAACACTAACATATGTGAAATAATGTCTACTGAAAAGTGAAAAGCCACAGTATCACACAGGAAAATTAGAACAAGTCAATGTGTGATTTAAACCTCCCATAGTCACACAAGACAAAAAGGTGAAAAAATAGCATACAAATGCTCAATAAATATTCCAAGCAAAGCCCAACATGTAAGGACTTCCTTGATTACATCACGTTTAATTTTATGTTCCCCACAGAAGAGTTATGGGGTCATTGTCAACAGCCTATTGCTGATCATCAACCAAGAAAACCCATAAACGGGACATTAACTTACTTTTCAGCAAGGAACCATGGTGCATTTGGATTATGTTGCAGATATCCCCTTTTTTTTTGTTATCCTGACAAGAAATTTCTTAAAAATATTTTTGAGACGAAATAAATGGCTCCCACCACTAATCCCTTAATTAATAGGGATAAGGTGTAACTTATCTGTACTCAAATTCTTAGGAAGATGTAATACAATTACCATATCAACTTATATCTTTCCTAGTAGATATGAGCCGCTAAAGTAGCATATCAGAACCAGTAGTACATAGACAAAATTGAATATCCACACGTATGCGTAGAAATATCTACAAAAATGAACATTTCACAGCTAATATCCTCCAAGTCAATTTAAGGGATGTAAATCCTACTAACATGTAGGTACCATCAATATTCCCAACAATAAATATCAATGAAGTTAAGGTGATAACTTGTTCACGTTAAGATGCATACCATACTTGTATCAAGTTAACAAACGGTGTATATGGAAATATTAAAGCTGGCACAATCAAAGATCCCAAAAGAATGGAATAGTTAACCCAATAGTTTAACAAAGAGCTTGGCATTGTAACCTCAGAGTAGTCAAGGAGTAGACAGGAACAGAAACATGCCCTAGGGGTCTAATACCTCCCATAGGCAATCGATTGCCACAAACTATTGCCGCACCAAAGGGACCACAAAAGAAAAGGAACATAACCAATGCCCCTACTAAACATTGTATGGAAAATGTAACTCATAAGCCTAATTCTTGCATTACAAAATCTACATTTAATATAAATTAATAACTTACACCCACACTCCAAAGTCATTTCAAAGTTCAGGTTGTTGCATTCTGCATAAAATAGACACCACCCTTAGGCATAAAAGATGGAGTCAGAAGCCTAGAAAACCAATACTCAACAACTTCCTAATTGTAACTACCCCACAAGGACAATTCAAGTAGCAAATCTTGTATCACCCATAAAACATTTACTGGTTATAGTAACCCCTCTCCCCTAAAGTACTCATAAGCCTGATAACATCCATATGTAACTTGGCAGCCATTATATAACATTACAATCATAAAAATTTGAAACATAGGCCTAGTACATTAAGAAATCAAATGTCAAGTAATAATTTCTCACACCATGGCATATGCAAATAGTGGACCCTTAAATGTCATAGGTTTGGAAATGCAAGCCTTATCACAAAAAAGGATGTACAAAGTTAATTATATTACTAGGGCCCAACTCTAGAACACAAGTCATGGCCCTTGCAGCAATCGTGGCAACTATTCGCACCTACCCTAACTTGCGAAATTCAATAGTCTTCGCTAACATTAATACTTAGATTTGTATTAATATTAATAATTACATCAAGAAAAATACCCATCACAATCAAATAAAGAATGTGGAATCAATAGTATGAGAATGATAATAACACACTAGATGTGACTTCCAAGACAAAGGAAGAAGATTTTGCTTGAATGTTGCAAAGTCTAGTAGAGCATACTTGAAAAGTGTGGTTGGAACAAACAACAATCACCCTTCAAGAACTAATGGTACAAAAGCAAAATATTGTGAATCTTTGAATTATTAGTCCCACATCACAAACAGTTCAAGTATATTTCATGTTCTTCTCTATAATTATATATTAAGAATACAATCTTTATTATCTAAATTTTCTTGATCTTAAACTAAAAATGAATGACTATAATTTTCACTCTTGGAAATTAGCTGTCACATCTTTCCCCACAAAGAAATAAATAAAAATTATCTTGGTAACTCAAAAATTGCTAGAAGAACACAAACTCAGTAAATACTTTTAATTATATACTTTCTTTTGAAAGATAAAATGCCAAATTGGTTTGGTGGCACTTCTTAAACATCACTTAAGAATACTCAAAAAGATGGCAATGAAGAATGTTTTTGTCCATTCAACTATACCATTGCAATTGGCAGAAGTCAAAAGGTAACAGACAAACTACATTAGTCATATATGTGGTTTCTTCTTGAGATTAAGACACAATAATACAAAGATTAGCGATTGCCTTCGACAATTTGAAAAGTTGTTCATCTCTTCCTCCATTCAATTCCCTTTACTCAAGGAAAGGCACTTTCATCAGTCCTTATCACTTAAGGTCTAAAACATTCTCTTGAAGGTACAGACATTTGAATCTGCCGATAGTGTGAAAACTTTTGCACAGAAACTAGATTCTCACCATCCCCACCATGTAAAATTGTCCTCTTATCAAAGCTCAACAGTTAAAAGAAAGTAATAAAAGAGCCAAATTGATTTCTGCCTTTTAAGGTATAATGCATATTTATGATTTTCCTAACCCTCAAGAATGCTAAGTAGATATCTGATGGTTGATTCCATTTAGTAATACTAGACAGTAAGAATTCCAAGTAGGCCACATCAGAAAAGGATCAATTATGCTCATGCAAAAGGTAATTTGGTCTTATTTCCACCAAAATAAAGACTACAAACAGCAACAAATTTATACACAAGCAAAAACTGGAAAGGAAGACTTCAGATCCAACAACAAGAATGTCGTCCTTGAACTATATTTTTCACTTTTTGTAAAAAATCATGCCTAAAACTGTTCAAGTATTCAATAAGAAGGGACATTAACATCTGGATATACTGTGAATATAAAAAAGCTTACAATGTAGCTTCTAATCTACCAGAGACTTTTGGTGATCATTGATAATTAATTGGTCATGGTTTACAGGGGAATTTATGACAACAAAGGGTATAGTCCCCCCCAGCACAGAATAAATGACATGGAGAATACAACAGAAGAATAAAGTATTTTAAACTACCAATTATACTAATCCTTAAAAGTTTGAAATGGTCAATAGCACTTTTCTAAGGAAAGAATTGGAAATAGCTACAGTTTGAACACAAAAGGCTGTGCTATTCCCAGTGTGCATAAAGAAAATACATTTGTTTAATCCTGGATTAACTGGTGGTGACCATGGCTACTGCAGTCAAACAACCCCCAAGTTTGATAGGGAGATTATTCTAGCTTCTTAATTTTCTGTCGCTAAAGAAGGTAATGACCCAAATACCATTTATAATGATCCACATAAAGTAATGAAATGGAAGAAGAATAAAAAATAAATAATAAATAAAAAAGAGTGAAAGAAAATAAAAGTAAATTCCACTTAGCCTGCATCACATAATTTTTATATATCACTTATAAAAGTAAAACCTGAAATCATGACTAAAGAAAGAGAAAATTAAAAGGAAGCTTCAAAATGTTCATACCTAAAAACTGATTTCAAATTCCTATACCACATATATTATGTTACAAGTGAGATTTCTGCCAAACAGCTAATGTTTGTCTTATTTAGCTAACATTCCTTAAATGATAGCATATCTGTTTCCATACTTTAAAAGATAAAAGTTTCCATGTAAGTTCCTACACCCCAACTGAATTTTCTAATTCAACTCTTTATATCTATTAAGCAGTAACTCAAATTCCAAACATGAACATGACTAGTGTCAGTTTATCAAAAAACTTTAAAAAGTGAGAAGTGGGTCAAGTATTGACCTCTATATTGTAAAATTACAAGTAAGATAATTTAAGTAGAACTTTTTTACTGAGTGACAACATGTTGCCATTCTCCCAAAACAAGTAATGCAGCTTGGAATGGCAAGAATTTATGCTCTCCAAATTCAAACTCTCCATCCTGAACAAGGGAGCTCTCAATTACTGATTAACAGCTCAAAACAGAGCCAAATAAAGAAAAGAGTATTAAAACTACAAAGAAATAGCACAGAAAATGAATTCTTTCTCTTTATTGTTGGAATATTGAAGAGGTGAAGAGACTCAGAAGTCATCAAGGAGGTGTCATAAAAAATATCAGGAGTACCTCATGGAAAGCCTATGTACAAAAGGCAAGGGAACTTGTAATGAATATTAGAGTCTAATAGACGTCTATCTATAGGTTTACTTGTCCATGGACAAGCTGAGCTTCTTTAAAATTTTAATAAATGATTAACGGATCAACAATAAAGTACTACAAACCTCTGTAATCAGGACTTCATACTTTTAGAAGCCTAAACCTGGTGAAATTCATAGGTGCTTTAGTTATATTTTATCTCCAACCCTTACTACAGAACTATGTTCTGGTCCAAAAGCTGTGATAATTTGTTTCTGAAGAATCTAAGTCATTCTTAAGCATATCTGCACCATTCTTCTTAGGTGACCTAGTCTAAAGCCCCCAGGAAGCCAAAAGAACCTTGATATAGGAAGTAGATTGCAGATCAATATGCATTCAAGTACATGAATTAAATAGAATATGCAAAATTAACCATATTATTAATCTACAAGAAATAGAGGTAATGAGACAAAAACTAGCAGATTGTCCTTCATGTCCTCATTTAGAAGAATGCAATTCTTCAAACAGCAATAAAGCAAACCCATGTGTCAATAACAGCTAAACTTTAATTGAGCAAAAACAGCAAACTGTCATATAAGTAAAAATGACTATTCTATAAAATACATATAAATTGATATGAACAATATATAATTAGTAAATGAATAAAATAATGAGGCCAGATACTATTGACAAAGTGCTAGTGGCAAACTAGTAACTGCTATAGTGCAGGGAGAAGCAATTAACCCATCTGAAATGCCAGTAACAAAGCACCACTACTGATTATTAATGAAAGACTACAACAAGATTTAATCAGCAGCACCTGTGTTAAATAGCACCTTTAGATAAAAGCAACAGATGTAGTAATTAGATCCAGAAAAAATGAAACCCTTGAGATAGATATTGCATATATACTGCATGGAAATGGTGTCAAATATTGCATGCACAAGTATATGCCTATGTAGTTTTATTGATTATCTTCATCGCAGATCAGTTTCTTCTCCTTTTTCTTTTCTGAAAAATTCATAGCAATATTTGCAACATTATAACCATTATTCCTATTTATTTAATTCATCAATAGAAAATGTCCAATTCACACAACACAAAAATAAATATTAATTGATTCAAGGAAGCCTTCTTTTATCAGTATCAACAATGTTCATTTATCTAGAAAAGTTGAAGTTATTTTTACTCTCGTCCTTCTATAGTTTCCATCTAAGCACAAAAATAAGAGTAGAGCAATTTTCTGACCCCAAAAACAATTAAAATATTTATCTCTCTAAATTACTCACGCATGATGTATACAAAACTAGATGAACAAAAGAAGCCACTTTCAATCCAGAAGGAAGAATCTCATTAGTTGCAAAAAGAGAACAAAAGGGTAGCCATAGGCAAGGAAATCACATACAAGAAGCTCGAGCTTATTTGCAGGCTAATAATAGATGTCCACTGACCAAAAGCTTGTCTATTCAATCTTAGTCCATAATTAGACCAAAAGCCCACATTTCCTTGAGTATCCAACATAAAAATCTATTAAAAAATGGGCTTAAATAGCCTTGAAACATGTTTCTTTGACTAAGAATTCCAATTTAAAATATATAGCGATAGTAGATTTAACGCAGAAAAACAAACTGCAACAGCATCAATTAATTCTGCCTATTATGATGACTAACATATTATGAGACCAAGTTGGGTGGTTCAGTAAATGCAGTATAATCTGTCCCATAAGCATTCCATCGTAGAGGGAAAATTTAGTAACGGTGAAGAGTTCACGAGTCTGATAGCACCAGATATAAACATATCCACACCAACAACAGGAAATAATAATTACAAAAGTTAGATTTCCAATATTTTCCAGTAATAGAAAAAATAAATAAATAAATAAAATTCAAGTAGGTGGCCCCTAAATCATCATCCCAGCACTAAAACATCTATAGAAAAGGATTAATCATCTGTTTCATGAAGTGTATCAATCCATTCAAACATTAAAGCACTAAAGCATTTCAACGCAGTCTAAATTCCACGAGCTCAATATATTTTTAAGCTCTGAAAGCACATACATATAGCCAGAACAAGCACGCCCATTGCATTTATATTCACAGACAAGCAAATAGACAATGCAACAGAAAGACCCTAATGGAAATTTAAAAAATTTAAAAATAAATAAAAAATAAAAAATAAAAAATAAAAAAACATGTTGAGATTAAAGAAGGGAAAATAAAGCAAACCACCATATAGGAGTTTTAAGTTAATGAGGATCAAAAGTTTATTTCTGGTACTATCTTATAGCCTGAAAACTTCCCAAATGACATTCTTTAAATGGAATAATTCATGAGAGTTTGAAATTTAATAAGAGGCAAGAATAGTATAAGAACCTACCTCTTTCAGTACATTGACATCTTCTGGTATAGGCTTTTTATCATATCCTGGTGGTGGAAATGGAAAGCAGCGAGACATTGCACAAAGCTTCTCGAAAGGCAAAATAGGAATTTTTATGGAAAAAATACGCTTCAATCACTTCCAAAATGCAGTGTTCCAATAAGGGAACGGACCAGCAACAATACTCCTGTCCATGCACCATGACACCAGTACATTCATTTCAGGTTTCAGTATTCCTCCATGACCTCCTTATTCTTGCTTCACCGTATTCAATAACAATTTCAATCCCTATCCTACGGCTTATTCCTCCAAGTGCATACACAGAGTCAGCAGGTTTATCCCAAATTCAATCAGCTTGAAGATCACAATTGACCAAATATAAGCAAATATTTTACAACTGTTACCACAGATATAAAGCAGCTATGATTCAATGACACAGTACAGCAAGGAGCTATCTATTGAATTAAATGTCTGTTTGCTCAAAAAAGGAATAATTTAGGTCCACCACTGTCTGTCGCAATGCTTCTCCACTCAAGAAAAATGGATAGAAGAACACAAAGTTGATTCAAATACAGAGATTATAACAACACAGCAGCTGATTAATGCTGCCAAATAGATACCCTCAGATGATCTACAATAATCCGAATGGTTTCCTGAGAAAAGAAAATTTGCCAATGCAATCTGATCTTGTAAGTTGTCTGCTACGCCAATAACTATGAAACATCGCCTCCTTTACTTCGTTACCGAAAACCAATTCCAAAACCATCCCCCACCAAGTCAAACCCCAAAAAGGAAAGAAAAAATTCGCGAAGAGTACCAAAAGCCTCAGAACTTAATTTCAACCGATGACCTGAAAGTTTTCCGCTTTGCTTTTTCTTTTCTCAATATCTTCGACTTGTTTCTTCTCTCGTAACTCTACTTGTATCTACAGTCTTCCTCCATGTCCAGGAGTTCTTCCACCGATTCCCACACTTCCGAATCCAGTAATCAATTTGTAAATTCCACAATCTGAAACTGAATTAATCGGAACTCAACCCATTACCAAGTCTTGGGCAACTCGGAATTGTCCAATACAGCAACTATAAATCAAATCCGATTTCGAGCTGATCAAAACCCTAATCTGGCTTGTACAGTTTGGAAGAACCGATCTATTGAATAAAGCCTATAAAATTTCAAAAGAAAAACACTCAGTAACAAAATTAAACAAAAAAACCTAATTCCAATCAGTATAAAATCTTTTTAGAGCAAGAATCAATGAAATGACACTCTTTTCAAATTAAAAAAGAGAAAAGAAAAGAAGAAATCCTTTTACCAAGAAAAAGGAAAAAAGGACAAGAACGAAGTGAGTTTGTTTTCAGCAAATGATCAAAAAAGATCTTTTGAATAACTCAAAATTCAATTTAACTTCCTCTTTCTCTTACATTAATTACACTAATTCTTTCTGTATTTCTTCCATTATTACAAATATTATTTACCTTCTAATAGTAAAACAAAAATCCAATAACATCAAAATCCCAAACCAGAACTACCAGCACAAAAATCTTACTACTTTTTTTCCTCTTCTGGGATTTGTTCAAATAAGCATATCAGTGGAAATGTGGAGAGATGAAGAAGGGTTTAATCTGTTACTTTTTTTTTTTTTTTTTTTCTTTTTTCTTTTTTTTTTTTTTTTTTTTTTTTTTTTTTTTTTGTGTTTTAATGGGTTCGGGAATTGCACGCAAAATAAAAAGGCAAAAAATAGAATAGAGGCGGAGAGGCTATGGGGAGAGAGGGGGAATTTCCCAGGAAAAAAGAAAATATTTAGTAGATAGGAATTCGGAATTCCACTCTCACCATGGCGTGCGTTTGAGAAACGCAGCTATTTTAATTAATATGGATGGATAATTCAGATTTTTTCATCAAAATGTTTTAGTACGTACAATACCCACTATTTTACTTATCAAAAAAAAAAAAAAAAAAAAACACCCACTATTTTTTTTTTTTCTTCACAGAAAATATTCTTTTTTCTCTTTCTTAGAAATTTTATCAACTTTTTTTTATTAATAATTAAATACAAATTTTGTTAATTTAAGAAAATATGTTGTCAAGTAGGTGTAGTTCAATTGGTAAACACCATCACTTATGACTCAAAGGTCAATAATTTTAATAAAAAAGTCCAACAATACAAATCAAATAAATGGGGTAATATCTAGATATGCAGCTTTGATACCATGTTAGTGAACAATAAATTGTCACATACTTTAAAAGTTTAAGTTAATAGAAAGGTTTTAGATTTATTCTCTACGGTGAACAAGAGCTATTTGAAGTACTAGCGAGCTAACCCAAGGTATAGGTGAAGTGGTAAGGAACTCTTTTGGCTTAAGTGAGATCAAAAGTTTCATATATGTAACTATTTTAGCTTGAACAATAATTAGTTTGAATACCCATCTATGACCCTTCGAACTCGAGGTTTTTCTGTCCCAAACAAAATGGTCATCCCCTCCCAATGGGAAACCCAAGTTTAATTTTAATGACTCTTTTTAAATGGGAATAACCCTTCTAAAATCACCACAAAATCGTTTCTTTCCTCCCTTTTTATATTTAGTATATAATTTTGTTTAGAAGTATTTCTAGCAAAACTTTTACATATGGATAACACTATTCATTCAATTCAAGATTTTAAATCTACCATCATAAATATTAATGTTCTCAAAAGAATATATTAATTTTCTAATATTTAAGTATAAATGTAATATTCTTACATATATATATATATATATATATATATATATATATATATATATATAATATTCTTAGTAAACAAAATATGTAGAAATTGGAATAGGACCTATGTATAAAAAATAATTGTGTGTGATGATTTAAGATATATATATATATATATAGTTTAATTCTGCTTGAGATATATTAATGTGTAATTCTGAATTTTCTATATGAGATTGAGTAAATCTAAGTTATTTTTTGTAAGGAATTTAATCCTATTTTGATCTTTGCCCGAAAGATAAAATACCAGAAAAATATAAACAAAGAAAAATAAATCGAGACAGATGATTTTTACCGTGGTTCCCAGATTACACCGAAACAAGTGTAATCGTGGTACATCCACGTTGAGCCTCAACAAGAGAGCTCACTGCACTAAGCAAAATAAACAGATACAAATACAGATCCGAGAGATTTAACTCTCTTTCCTCGGAAAACAGAAATAACCTACCGTCTAAAACAAGAATCTATCAAGAGATTCAAACAACACCACGCAGGGCAACAATCCGACCGGAACAGATTGAAATCTATACAAGTATAATAAACCGTGAAAGAAACTCGACTCTCGGTGGTGTATTACAGATATAGATGAACAGGGATTAAACCCTAACAGATTCCGGTGAGATTACTCGGTCGGGCACAGGCGACAGAGACTACAGACGGCAATGGAGAAGAAAGAAATATTTCTGTATTTTCTTGCTGATTTTTCCGAGAAAGTGATGTATTTATAATTAGGGTAAGTTTAGGGTTTCATTGTGGGTCGTCGGATCAACATCAACGAAGGGACAGATTGCATCCGGTAAAACTCCAAAACGGCGTCGTTCGGATAACGACAGGGTTGCACCTAGGGTGCCATCCTGCTGTCGTTTCATGAAGACCTTGCTGTCGTTTTGATTCACAATTATTCCAACAATCTCCACCTTGAATCCAAACACAAGCAATACCCTATAGTGCGGTGAAAACTCATCTTAAAACTATCATTGGCTCTTGTACCTGCAATATAAAGACAATTGTTAGTTAACATTAAGTAGATTCAGACAGTGTCTGAATTTACTTCCTGTGACAATTTTTGTGCCAAAACGCCTTTTTTTCTTACGTATTTATTTTGAGTAGATTCACCACTTTGTTCATTACCTTTTCTCTAACAAAGTGATACTTAACTTCTATATGTTTTGTTCTGTCATGAAAGACAGGATTCTTACTTAAGTGAATAGCACTTTGGCTATCACATAAAACCACAAGAGCACTTATCTATCAATTTAATTTCGAACAGCAAACCTTGAAGCCATATTGCCTCTTTAAAAGCATCACACAAGGCAATATATTCAGCTTCAGTAGAGGATAGAGTAACAGAAGATTGTAATTGAGATTTCCAACTCACACAAGAATTACCAAGCATAAAATAGTAAGCAGTAGTGGACTTTCTTGTGTCCTTTTCCCCAGCAAAATCGGAATCCACATAACCATACAGATTAAATTTATCATCGTCACATTTGTTAAAACACAAACCAACATCAACGAAGTGTTAATATATCTCGGTGTCCATTTTAAAGCAGTCCAATGTTCATAACCAGGATTGGACATAAATCTACTCAACAAGGATATAGCAAAAGATAAATCGGGTCTAGTACTAATCATTGCATACATTATAGAACCTATTCCATTTGCATAAGGTATATCTTCCATTTTAAGCAGATCGAAGTTGTTTTAGGACACTGAGCTTTACTTAACACAAAATGAGAAGCAATAGGCAAATTTACAGTTTTACTATTTTTCATGCTGAATTTATCTACTACGTTTTCAAGATATGGTTTTTGATGAAGTTTAAGACTTCCTTTATCTCTGTTTCTTTCAATATACATACCAAGAATACGTTTAGCAGATCCTAGATCTTTCATGTCAAATTCTGCACTAAGTTCCTTTTTCAATTTGTTGATTCTATCTATAGTATTACTAATCAAAAGCATATCATCAACATATAGGAGCACAAATATAGAGTCATTTCCTTCAAACTTATAGTAAAGACATGTATCAAAACTACTTTTACTGAAACCAATGTTACATATAAAATTATCAAACCTTTTATTCCATTGTCTTGGTGACTGTTTTAAACCATACAAAGATTTATTTAATAAGCAAACAAAATCGGGATGCAATTTATCAATAAAACCAGGAGGTTGTTTCATATATATTTTCTCTTCCAAATTACCATGCAGAAATGCAGTTTTTACATCCAATTGTTCAAGTTCTAAGTTAAATTGAGTAACAGTTGCAAGCATTATTCCGATAGTTTTGAATTTTACCACAGGAGAGAAAATTTCATTGAAATCAATACCTTCACGTTGAGTGAATCCTTTTGCAACTAACCTAGCTTTATATCTAGGTGGATCGGAAGGCTTGTCTCCTTCTTTGATTTTGAATAACCATTTACAGTCAACAAGTTTATGGTTTGCAGGTTTGGGAACTAAAGTCCAAGTATTATTCACATTTAGAGAATTCATTTCATCAAGCATAGCATTTAACCATTTGTCCTTATCCACGGATATACATGCAGATTCATAACTTGTAGGTTCAGTAAATTTAGACTCTTGTGCAGAAATTAATGCAGTAAATACCAAATCAGCATAAGAATATCTAGCTGGTGGCCTAATTTCTCTTCTAGGTCTATCCCTTGCTAATTGATAAGATTCTAGGGATTCTTCCTGAGATTGTTCTAGTTCCACTACTGGTTCTTCTTCTATATCTATGTTTGGTTCGGATTCTGGTTCTAATACCTCGGGTGTAAGTTCTACAGGCTCCACCTCAAACTGTGTAGTGGTTTCAGGTTCATTTCTGGTATCATCCTCATTAATTGAGGTGTTATCGGTGTTAGGATGACTACTAATTTTACAAGGGAAATTGGTTTCATCAAATACTACATCCCTAGAGATAATAACTTTGATTCCTACTGACTGTCTATCCCAAAGTCTATAGCCCTTAGTACCGGGTTCATAACCTAGGAACACACACTTAATAGATCTAGGGTCTAATTTACCATTTCTAGTGTGTGCATACGCAGTGCAACCAAAAATCCTAAGATGATTTAGATTAGGTATTCTATCAGTCCATAACTCTTGAGGTGATTTGAGATCTATGGCTGTTGAAGGACTTCTATTTATTAGATAGGCAGACTTTAAAGCTTCCCCCCAGAAAGGCTTGTTTAAACCAGAGGTAAACATGAGGCACCTAACCTTTTCTAGGATAGTCCTATTCATCCTTTCTGCTACCCCATTTTGTTGAGGTGTCATCCTAACTGTTCTATGTCTAAGTATACCGGAATTACTACGGAACCTATCAAATTCTTCATTGCAAAATTCTAATCCTCTATCTGTTCTAAGTACTTTAACAGTATTTCCAGTTTGGTTTTCTACTAAGGTTTTCCAATCCTTAAATTTTTCAAAAGTCTCATCTTTGGATCTAAGTAAGTAAGTCCAAACTTTTCTACTGTAATCATCTACAATAGACAGAAAATACCTACAATTTCCATGAGTACTTATTCTTTCAGGACCCCACAAATCAGCATGCACATAATCCAGTTTATTTTCGGATAAATGAATACCGATTTAAAACATAATCTATGATGTTTTCCTAATACACAAGTCTCACAAAAATCAAGTGTAGGTAATACTATCTTACCAAGCTGTCCTGTTTTTTCAAGGACTTTCATACCTTTCTGGCTCATATGCCCAAGTCTTTGATGCCACTTTATGGCATTAGCTTGTGAATCAGTAAAGAAGCTGCAATGTTAGTTAAACCAGAATATTTTCCACAAAGAACATATAAACTATTCTTTTTCTTAGCATAGGCAATTATTTTTCCATTTCTTACTATTTCAAGACAACCAGATTTTATTCTATTTTCACAACTCAAATCATCAAGTACACCAACAGATATTAAATTCCTCTTAAGTTCGGGTATATGTCTAACATTTGTTAATAAAATTTCATTGCCATTATCAAGAGTTAGAGATATACTGCCTATTCCAAGTATCATACATATATTATCATTTCCCATATAAACTGACTCGGATTCAACTAGTTTGTATTCAGTAAACCATTCTCTGTTAGGGCACATGTGAAAGGAGCAACCGGAATCAATTATCCATTCATGGCAGTTTCTATGAATAGATGAAACAAGTACTTCGGAAATATTATTCTCACTAGCAGATTGGGAATTTCCATTATTAAATTGTTTTTGCTTCTTTAACCAGGAATAGCAGTTCTTTCTTAGGTGTCCTGGTTTGTTACAATAATAGCATTTTCTGATTTCTTTGGGTCTAAAATTATTCTTGCCCATCTTTTTATTTTTATTTCCATTCTGATTTTTATGAAAATTCTGATTTTCTGATTTATGTTTTACAAGCAATCCAGAATTAGAATTCTTTTTTAATTTTAATTCTAACTCCCTTGCCTTAAGTCCAGATACTACTAGGTCAAAAGAAGGTGTGATACCAGTATATTGCACGGAATTCTTTACAACAAGATATTCATCAGGAACAGCATTTAAAAGAATCACAGCTAGGCTAGTAGGATCAATTTCATGTTCTGTTCCCTTTAATAACAAATTTAATTTTAGTAGTTCATCAATATTATCATCAATTGATTTATTTAGGTCCAATTTAAAGGCAAACAATGAACATTTTACAAAGGCAATATTTGTTACAGAGGGTAAAGAGTAGAGAATTTCTAACCTACCCCACAATTCAAGTGCAGTACCAGCATCATCAACCTTTCGCAGAACGGAGTCTGCTAAATTTAGGATAAGCAGATTATAAGCTTCTTCATCGATTTCAAATTTCTTAGTCAACATTTCTTTCGGCCATTTTTCCGGATCCGATTCCAGTGCGTATGAAACTTTATAATGTGAGAGCAGTGCTCTCATCTTTTTCTTCCAACTTTGAAAATCAATCTTCCCATCGAATTGGGAGATTTCGATTCTGTTGGATCCCATGGTTATGTATGACAGAATCTAAAGAATTAGATCCGACACACTAACTCAAGCATACACACTACAAACACTGCAAATCTGACGGATGAATATTTACAAGAAAATACTCTTTGTCAAGAAAAACACAAAAGGCAGAAATAAACCCTAGGATTTAAAGAGACAAAACCCTAGAACAGAAAAACAGATCTAAGAAAAATACAAGGCTTTGATACCACTGTAAGGAATTTAATCCTATTTTGATCTTTGCCCGAAAGATAAAATACCAGAAAAATATAAACAAAGAAAAATAAATCGAGACAGATGATTTTTACCGTGGTTCCCAGATTACACCGAAACAGTGTAATCATGGTACATCCACGTTGAGCCTCAACAAGAGAGCTCACTGCACTAAGCAAAATAAACAGATACAAATACAGATCCGAGAGATTTAACTCTCTTTCCTCGGAAAATAGAAATAACCTACCGTCTAAAACAAAAATCTATCAAGAGATTCAAACAACACCACGCAGGGCAACAATCCGACCAGAACAGACTGAAATCTATACAAGTATAATAAACCGTGAAAGAAACTCGACTCTCGGTGGTGTATTACAGATATAGATGAACAGGGATTAAACCCTAACAGATTCCGGTGAGATTACTCGGTCGGGCACAAGGCGACAGAGACTACAGACGGCAATGGAGAAGAAAGAAATATTTCTGTATTTTCTTGCCGATTTTTCCGAGAAAGTGATGTATTTATAATTAGGGTAAGTTTAGGGTTTCATTGTGGGTCGTCGGATCAACATCAACGAAGGGACCAGATTGCATCCGGTAAAACTCCAAAACGGCGTCGTTCGGATAACGACAGGGTTGCACCTAGGGTGCCATCCTGCTGTCGTTTCATGAAGACCTTGCTGTCGTTTTGATTCACAATTATTCCAACATTTTTATAGGTATTTGGTTGAATTAAAGCCAAAAGTATTAAATTTGTATATCTAAAAAAGAGACAAAAATAATAATAATAATAATAATAAAGTTAGACCAAAATAATAAATTTATGGATTGATCTCTTCAAGAAAAGAAACTCGTCATTTGGAATAGAAATTTAATCGCTGATTTTGCTAAACAAAAAGCAACTACAACGCTAAAAGAACCAAAAGTTACCAAATTTAGCCCCTCACTAATTTTTTATTATCGAGTTGGTCTGAAATTAATTTATTTTTTTAAATTATTTTCTTATCTAATTTTGATTATTTTTTTTATTTGAAACCGGATCTATTAGCACTATGATTAAATTGGTGGCAATACTATAGTTGAATTAAGTGTCGAACCCCCAACTTTTAAATTGAAAGCATGAATACTGACCACTCGTCACAACTCACAACCCATGGGTGCTTATCGAATTTTGATTATTTAAATAGATCTTTTGGTCCAATAATTAATTCAGTGTTCTGACACTAACTTTGCTGATTTATTGTTTTAATGGGTGAATAGTCAAACTCTTTGACCATACTATAGTCCCAGGTGGTGAAAAGTTTGATTTGTCATCAATGTGATATTTTTTTTTTTTTTTTTTTTTTGTTGATGACATTATTTTTATTAAATCGATCATTTTATTTTAATTGTATTCATCTTCCAATCTTCCAGTCATTCAGTTCAAAGGGGTATTATCTCATAGCGTATCTTCTTCCTTTATCCAAGTCCTCTTGTCTTAGTTATCATGACCACTATTCTCAAAAAATTATTGTTTTCACGGACTAAATTCTATAACAGTGCATCTTCTTCACTCGTCCACGACCCCTTCCCTTTGTTATCATGACCACTATTCTCTAAAAAAAAAATTAAATGATTTGATTTTTTTTTTTTTTCTTAAGCATCCGGTATCCGAACCCACACAAGCCGACTAATCCGGATTCGGCCTGGGGTGCGCTCGCAAAGTCCAATTCTTACTCGAGGGTAAGGGCTTGACCCAGAGCTTTTTAACGTGGCGCTAACCACCTCGGGAGATTCGAACCCTCGACCATCCGCCCTAAGGAAAAAGCTTTAGGAGTCCGCTTACCAACTCCCCAAAACTGCTGGGTTGAATTTTTTTTTTTTAATGGGTTTAGGGATTGCAAGAAAAATAAAAAGAGAACAGAGGTGGAGAGGTTCTATTTAAGAAAAGGTTTTAATATTTTATTTATTTATTTTTTTCCTTTATATTTAAGAAAAGGGTTCTTTTTCTCTTTCTTAGAAATTTTTTCTATTTTTTCTATTTTTTTAATAAAATTAAATACAACTTTTGATAATTTTTTTTAAAAAATATTATACAAATAAATAAGTGAATATTATTTATATATAAGGGGGGAAAACACTATTTAATATGCAGCGTTTGGACCATCAATCACGAACTTCTATATAAAAATGACTTGATTTCGTTTTCTACTTTAAGTAGCAAATCAAAAGACATGTTATGTATCACAAATCTCAAAGAGTGTTCAAACAAAACAAACATTGATCAAGAGATCTAGATTGAAATTAAGAATACAATTATATTTTTTTAAAAAAATAGACTTGTTATAAAGATTACACAAAATTCTTGCAGATGACCTTGAAAAAAATGGGGAAATTTTTTTAAAAATAGTAAAAGTAAATATAAATAAAGGAAAAACAAAAAGAAAAATAAGCCTCTCATTAAGAAGAAACTCTAATCAATACTAAGTTCTCTTTTAGCTTGAGAAAACTAAAGCTATAAGTGTCATATATGCTTAATAAATAAATTGAGAGACACGTTTATTTATGCATTTTAAAGTTAAAAGTGAAGTTATCTATTACTACATATCTAAAAACATTTTTATAAATAAATATTTATATAATTATAAGTCTCTTATTAGATTAAAGAACGTCTCAATAGTTTTAATTTAAAATTTTTATTTTATTTAAATTTATTGAGATTACTAAAATTAAAGTGTAGTTAAAAAAGCCCTAATATATAAATAATTAAAAGGTCTAAAAAGGCAAATTGGCCAAAAAGGTCTCTTACATTATAAAAGTTTTGCGATTTCATCATTTTTCTTTTTTTTTGGAAAATTTCATCCCTTATCTTATAGATTTTAGTCAATTTCATCCTTTCTGTTAATTTTTTTTGGGTCAACCGTTAGTCAACTGTTATATTTTAAAAAAATTATTTTCTCAGGGGTAAAAATGTCATTTTACTGTTTAAAAAAACTCAAAACCTTAAAAATTTTAATTTTTCTTTTAGTTTGACATGACAAGGAAAATGCAAATTGGCCAAAAAGGTCCTTTACATTATAAATGTTTTGCGATTTCATCCCTTTTCTTTTTTTTTGGAAAATTTCATCCATTATCTTATAAATTTTGGCCAATTTCATCCTTTCTGTTAATTTGTTTTGGGTCAACCATTAGTCAACAGTTAGATTTTAAAAAAATTATTTTTTCATGGGTAAAAATGTCATTTTACTGTTTTTTTTAAAAAAAAAACTCAAAACCTTAAAAATTTTAATTTTTCTTTTAGTTTGACAAACATGTCAAACCAAATATTAATAAATAAATATATATAAATTTAACTATTTACTTTTCAAATTAATATCAAACTTGCAAACAAATATCACGATTGTTAAAATATTTTTAATTAATGGAGTTTCAATTTTTTTATAACTTTCGGATCTTTTGAGGGAGAATTTAAAGAAAAAATATATGTAAATGACAAATTTATTTCTAAGTGTGTCCATTTTTATTTAACAAGCCAAATTAATAAGTGAAAAAGTGATCCCAAAGAACTGATATGATAGCATTTAAAATCTTTGAAATCTATATAAATAAAAAAATATAAAAGATATTTTTGACCAAAATATATGATATTAAGTATATTTTTAAAATTGATAATTTTCCTTGTCATGACAAACTAAAAGAAAAATTAAAATTTTTAAGGTTTTGGTTTTTTTAAAAAAAAAAACAGTAAAATGACATTTTTACCCCTGAGAAAATAATTTTTTTAAAATATAACAATTGACTAATTGTTGACAAAAAAAAAATTAACAGAAATGATGAAATTGGCCAAAATTTATAAGATAAGGGATGAAATTTTCCAAAAAAAAAAGAAAATGGATGAAATCGCAAAACTTTTATAATGTAAGGGACCTTTTTTGCCAATTTGCCTTTTCCTTGTCATGTCAAACTAAAAGAAAAATTAAAATTTTTAAGGTTTTGGATTTTTTTATTTTTAAACAAGTAAAATGATATTTTTACCCTTAAGAAAATAATTTTTTTAAAATATAACAGTTGACTAACAGTTGACCCAAAAAAATTAATAGAAAGGATGAAATTGGCCAAAATTTATAAAATAAGGGATGAAATTTTCCAAAAAAAGAGAAAATAGATGAAATCGCAAAACATTTATAATGTAAGAGACCTTTTTGGCCAATTTGCCGGTTTAAAAATGCCTCCCATTTTTTTAGTACAATTACATTAAAATTTAACAAAATAAAAATATTATAATAGTTATATTTTTTAAATTAAAAAATGATAATTAAATATAATAAATAACACAATCCAGAAAAGTTTCCCTTTAAAATAATTTTTTTTTAATAAAATGAATTTGTGCAAAATCGTGGCATCTTATGCTCAAAACAGATAATATCATTCTAATGTGGAGTTAAGGTGAGGTGGCAGCCCAATAATGTGTTGGAATGGGCCCAACAAGTGGTATAAGAGCCAAAGGTTCAGGAGTTGGGTAGGCAGCTGTATGGACTATGTGCGGGAGAAGCCCTCAATGTGATGACCTCGCTGGAGGTAGATCTGCAAACAAAAAAAGTTATTCGCGAACAAAACTCGTTTGAGCTAGTTTATGTTTGGTTCGAGCTCGTTCACTTATTAAACATTCCAAATTCAAATAATTTTTTAAGTTCGATTAATTTTCAAGCATACTCAAACAATGAACATGAACATAATCAAGCGTTCGAACAAATTATAAATATTTATATATATTATATATATTATTAAAAAAAAAAATCTCTAATATTTAAATTATGGTATATATAAGTTTTTTTCTCTCATTTTCGCTAATTTGTAGTGGCGGCTCCCCTTTCTTTAACTTCTTTAGAATCCAAACTTAACTCTCATTCTATTTGACAAACCCTAAAAAAATTGACGGCTTCTCTTCCCTTACCTTCTCATAGAGTTGTAAACAAACCAAGTTGTTTGCGAACAAAACTCTTTTATGCTCCGTTTGAGCTGTTCATTTATTAAACAAACCAAGTTCAAACCTCCAACCGTTTGACTCGACTCATTTACAACTCTAGCTGGAGGGCAGACCACAAGTATATGGTTTTTGGTTTGAGGGAAGGATTGTTAGGGTATCAATCTAAGTCCCACATTTGAAGATGATGCAAGAATTGTTTAGAATATAAATATTTCATCTACTCTATTAGTGTGATACTTTTTTTGGAAAGGTGCACAAAAAATAAAATTGTGAGACTTTAGACCAAAAGTTGATAATATCATACTAATATGAGAGTTAAGGTGAGGTAGTGACGCAACAAGTTTTATTTTATAAAAATTTTGAAATTTTTTTTTAAAATTTATATGTTTTATAAAATTTTAAAATATTTTATATTTTAAGATATTTCAAACTTATTTGATTATTGAAAATTTAGAGTATATTTGTTTTAGAAAATAATAATAATAATAATAGTAAAGTTGAAAGTCACGCGCCTGTCATGGCAGTGAGAAGATGAGCGAGTGAAGAAAAGGAGTAAAGGCAGTTGTGGTAAGAACGCATGTGGGTTGGCTCTTATCCCATATGTTTTACACAAGTGCTGGCCTTCGACGTGGCACCACCCTGTTTATCTTAACACACACGTGCCCGTTGCGTTTTGTTTTGACTCACGTAATAAATTATCTATTTTACCCACCAAAAATAAAATAAAAAATTATTATCATTAATTTGGTAAATTTATTTTTTGTATACCTAACTTCTTTTAAGTTACTTGTTCAAGTGAACCATTTAATTGTCAAAAGATCAATTTATTTGGAAAAAAACTTTAGTTTGTTTTGATAAATTTTTAATTTATTGTTATTTTGTAATTAAAATGGTATATTTACCATCTATCAATTAAAATAATATTTTTTTATTCATACGTTTTACCTATTATAACTATTTAGAAAACGTTAAGAATGCGTAACTTAATTGATAGTACCTTCACTTATGAGATGAGAGGTCATGAGTTTAGAAAACTAATTTATTTAAATAGTTTAAAAATACAAAAATAAAAAAAGTAATTGGAGAATTTGGTTCAAACAAATTTTCTTTTGGTAAGTTCAGTTTTAATTTTTTTTTTACTTTTAAAGTCCCAAACTTTTTTATCTTTTTTATAAAATAGAGTCCTTATTCACGAATTTTGTCAAAACTATTAAAAATTTAACAATTTATGTAGTTTATTAAATAAAAAGAAATGATAATTAAATTATTTTATATATATCTTTTTACCCTTTGGTAATATTTTGTAACATGTTTTTACTTTAAATTTGCATATATTTCATATAAAATGACTTAATTATTTTTTAAATTAATTATAATCACACAAACTTTTAATTTTTTTAAATTTTTTTGAAAGAATCCATGAAGAAGAAGGATCTTAACTAAAAATGACTATTAATTCTATATTTACCAATCAAATAAATTTACGTTAAATTTTCTTTTAAATTTGACAATTGGTTTGACTATTCCAATTTTATTTTTGGATAAGTCAAACTTATGACCATTAAATGATGTTAGAGAACACATTCTTTGTTGAATAGTTTTTGTAGGTTTTCTTACATGAGGTTTTGCGGTTTCATTAAATGCGTTATTTCAGTATACTTTTCTTTAATATATACATATTTCTTTTACTTAAATATAATATGAAGGGAGAATGAGCCACGTGTCCAATCCATAAGTAAAGGTCTACTCAGATAAACGAAACCCCAGTATAGACTTGTAAACAAAAAGCAGTATCGAGGTAAGGCAAGCAGAATCCAAGTATGGAGAGCCTTTATTTCCAGTCGAATGGATTAAGCAAGAAAAGGAATTGACGAAGTATAGTCCTTGAAGACTCCGCCTCATTATCCCAAGAAAATAAGCGGTGGGTTCCACTAAAAAGGTAATAATTACGGATTAAAGGCTGTATGACCAGAAAATAACAAGTGGTAAAAATTTCATAACATAATTCCACTAAATAATAAGAAAGTTTGCCTATAAATGGCAGACCTCCTTAACATTTAGGGGATCTTTTTCCGGATATATATAAATACATTTATATCTTGGTAGTTATTTGCCATGCAAAAAACAAGATTTCTAATTCTTAGATTCTTCATAATTAGTGTTGAGCAATTGTTCATAAAACTTTGTTCCCCTGATTTCTTTGAATCTCTACGACTAATTTGATTGTCGAAGGGTTCAAACGGAGAAATATCACAATTTAAACTTGTTTGCAGGCTTCAAGTTGCTTTGGATTGAATCTTCAAGTTAACCTCATCAAGAGCAGATTTCACCTTGATTTCAATCGTTCGATCTTCTTTTATATCTCTTAATATCAAATTCCTGTTTGACTGATTTTTATATCGTCATAAAAATAATATAATTTCTTTTTCATAACAAAGGATATTGTATGAGGTTGTAATAAAATATAGTGTGTTATATATAGATATTCAAATTTTTTCTTAAAAAAAGTTATTTAAAAATTGTAATAATGAATATCATTATTTTTTTTATCGAGAAAATGTATCTTATTTGGTAACATCCTTACTTGTAACCTCTAAATGTTATGAGTTCCAAATACAGTAAAAATTAAAATATCTCAAATTTTAAAAGAAAAAAAAATAAAATTATTGATACTTTTAAAGTCAATGTAAAATCACTATCGAATGAGCTACATTTTCTTAAAATTATTATTATAATTAAAACTGCTTAGTTATTTTGTTGTATCAAAACCAACCAACAACTAATTGACTAAAATTCTATGTACGATGAAGAATTAAAGCATATCTAAAAGCCATTATGGAGATTTTTAATTTGAAGGATTTTATTATACTTACGGTCTATTTGGACCAATTTTTATTTTCATAAAATTGTAGTATTATTATTATTTTTTTAATAGTTTATATTTGGACAATATTATAATTATTACAAAATAAATGAAAGTTTTGGATAGGAAAAAATAAAATTATTAAGAGATGTCATAAAATTACCTAAATGTAATTTTTTTTTTAAGATGATAATCAATTATCTTTAATATATACAAAAAAAAAAAAAAAAAGAAGAAGTTAAATTTTGTTAGTGTAGGTTTTATTATTCAACATAAGGGTAAAATAGTCTTTTTCAGTCCTTTTACATTTGCTATATATACTTTTATTTATCTCTTGTAATTTATTATTCAATGTTATGAAACTCTAAACAATGTTTTCTTTTTATCTATTATCTCAATTCTCACATGGTATCACAGTAAGAGATTGAGTTATGGGTAATGAGTCGAAACTTTAGAAATGCAGAGGGTAATTTCAAAGACATTGACTTTATCAAGATAAATTGATTTTGGTTAGAAGTGGCGACATGTTTTTTCTTTTTTCATATTTTGCATGGTTTTTCCTCCGTGTGTGTTTTGTTTCTTTTTGTTTGTTGATTCATCGTCAATTTAGCAGTTATTCAAGTTGAGTTTCTTGTTTGATCTTTATTAGTTTGGAAGAAAAACAAGTGTGGAGTACAATTGTTGTGTTTGACTTTGTGTGGTTATGTATCTTGATGGTGGATTGTGTTTCATTCAGTGTTATAAGACATGAAAATTTTGCATTAGTAATTTTGCATTCGTAATTTGGAAATTTGTTGTAAATTTGAAAATTTGTAGTAGATTTGGAAAATTGAAAATTAGAGTAGATTTGGAATTTGTACAATCAAAATATAAATATAATAATTAACTTCATTAGTCAAGAAGACGTAAATTAGTTGGTAGTAACCTCAATTATAACCTTTACAACTCATGAGTTGAAGACACAATAGAAGTGAAAAGCCTCAAATTTCGAAAAAAAGAAAAAAAAAACCTTCATTAAGTGATTTTTATTTATTTTAAAATAAAGTACATTTAAAGATTATCTTCATTGTTAATTAAAAAAAGATAAAACATCAACCCGGTAGCTTGAGGGAGTTGGTAAGCGGATTCCTAATGCTTTTTTCAGAGCGGATGATTGATGTTTCGAATCCCCTGAGGTGGTTAGCGCCAGCTTAAAACCTCTGGACCAGGTTCTAACCCTCGAGTAAGAGTTGAACTCTACGAGCGCTCCGTAGGCCGAGTCCAGATTAGTCTCACCAAAAGGGGGGGCACACGGGCGCCTCAGGTGGGTAAAAAAAAAAAAAAAGATAAAACATCAACATCTTATTCATTCTTTTTTTCATTTATTAATATCTTTTCATAAATTATTAATTTTTGGATATATATTTTTTACTTATTTTACCCAATCATTTGCTCAATTGTTGGTTCATAACTTTTATTTATTTATTTATTTTGTTTTCTAATATGTATTTACTTCCTTTTTATTTTTATTTTCCTTCTAAACGCAACAATTTGTAATGTAAAATTTATCAAAGTATTAGTTTTTTTATTCTAAATAGATATACTACGTAGCAATTATTAATACTTTAAGAAGTTTTTAAAAATTAAACAAAGTCTTACTAAACTCAACAATGATTTAAAATAGATTTAATGAATTAATTATTTAATATTTTACTATTACAATATATTAATAGTAAAAATATAATTTTTTTTTTAAAAAAATTTTGTGGCATTTTTGTCTCTATCTATTGTGTCTTGAACTTATGACCAGGAGTCATAAAAAATAAAATAAAATAAGTTAACGTTGTATTGACAATAATAAAAATATAATAGATAAATAAATAAATATTCTAAAATCTATTATAATAAAATAACATTAGTTATATATATATATATATATGTATATATATATATATATATTTTATAAAAAGAATTTAGATTTAGAAAGTCGCATTCTCAAGTTGCGACTTCAATGAAACTATTTTGGTACTTATTTGCAATTCAAAATGATTTTAACTAGAATTTAGTGCCAAATTTTAGATAAACCTAAAATGCAAATAAAGAAAGAAAATAAAAAAGGACTTAAACCTAATCTACAAAACAAAAATAGTTTAGGAAGGAAAATACTCTTTTGCTAGTTATTATTAACAATCCAAATTACAAATAATAATGAAAAATCAAAATAACAAAATATAAAAACTTTGGGGATGTATTTGACAGAAAAAGAAATAATTAGGACTGAAAGGTTAAAATGTTAAACTTCAGGACCATTATGGCGAAATTTCCATCTATATAACCTCCTCGGACGTTCTCAAAGTCTGCTTAAACCCTAGCTGCGCTTCCTCTCGTCTCCTTAAGCCCCAAATTTCACTGGTTCTTCTTAGGTAAGAAGGAAATTTCAAATTTCTATGCGTCGTCTTCTTGCAGTTTGAACTATGTATGTTATTATATATGTTAATCGAAGATTTTCTTGGTTTCGGTTCTGGTAGAAAATGCAGTTGGTGGTAAAAGAAAAGAGATTTATTTTCTGATAATCTAAGTACGGGCGTGATGAAAATTACTGATTTTGAGATTTTTTTTTCTTGGATTACTGTGTATTTTTGTTTGTTATTCTAGTTTATTTTGAGATTTGATTCTGGAAAGCATGACAATTAAATGTTCTTGATCTATATTATGCTACACTGGATTTTGCTTTGATTCTTTTGAAGAGTAAAACCTGTTTGAAACGTGCCCTTTGATCTGTTTTTAGTCAATAGAGTATCAAATGTTCATATTTGTTATATATATATATATACTTGTGTTATATCTATCTGGTAATTTGTGATGGTATGTTGAATGGTTTTGTATGGTGTGTAATTTTTTGTTTTAAATCTGGTCGTTTTCATGTACACTTTATTTTGGCTCTATGCCTTCTCTTTCATATTTACTTTATTTTAACTAGTATTTTTTTTTTTTTTTGTGTAAGACCGATGAATACCAAGGCTTGAATCTGTTTAGTTAAGTATGCAAGTTCCTGGGGATACTTTATCCTCTATAGGAATATCGTATATACAGATAAACTTGAGCCTTCTCTACTTAGTTGGGTGAAAGCCTTCAGTTTGAATTAGCTTTATTAAATTATAACATGATTCAGTATCATGAATTATAGCATTAGTATTGATTTCACATTTCTTAAAGACTTAAGAACTAAAATGATCGAAAATTTTCTGTTTGTGTACTCTGTTGTTCAAGTAGTATCCTTTTACCTCTCTTCTGATGTTCTTTCTTTTATTTGTATAATTTGCTTACTCACAGCTTTTAGTTGAGGACTGACACATTTCTTTCTTTTCTTTATTTTTATTCTGATTCTTAAGCTAGTCATCCAAAATGGCATTGCGCAATATATTTGGTACTTTTCTGAAGCAGAGGTCGGTCAGCTGTGGCCAAGCTCCATTGAACTCAATGTTAAATGCCTTCCGTGCCATGTCAAGTCAAAAGCTTTTTGTTGGAGGTATCCACATGTTCCACTGATGAAGGTTTCAGATAAATGTTATTGCTTTAATCAACCTATGCGGTAATGTGTATTGACATGTTTATTGATTTTATAGGTCTTCCCTGGGCTGCTGATGATGAAGCTTTGAGGGAAGCATTTGCCAGCTTTGGCGATGTTACTGAAGGTAACTGCCCAGATGATCTAATGAGATCTTCAAGCTTGTCAAAAAGACTAAAGCATCACCAGAACTACATTTGACTATGCTTCTTGGACTTATTTTACATGCCTATTAGTTTTAAAGGAGTCTTTTAGTTGATGTACTTTTGTCTTTTCTTGGTTGAAGAACAGGGGGCTTATGTTCCTATCTTATTGTTGGCATTTTATGTGATTGAAGTTTTTGGTGCAAAGGGAGCATTTAGGCATAAACAAGCATTTAATGTATACTTATGTGTCATATTCATGGATTCTTGCACCACTTGTGGTCATTTTAACTTGTTCTATGTGAAATGTGGGCGTTTCTCTTAGGATTCCACTTTTTGGTTTCAAGATATGAGCTATTCTGTCTCGACATGTTCGCCTGAATTAGTTTCTATCTGTATTCTTCCATGTAACATGTCACCAGGGTGTTGTAATTTTAGTTTAAAGTGTTTTTCTGGAACTCTTAATGATTCTGCTAATCAGTTCAAGTTGCTGATGTAACTTAATCGCTTCTGTGTGCAGTGTTTGAACTGGCTCATTGAGTCAATTTTTTTTACTTTGCCTGACTCCTTTCTCTAGACTCATTTCTTCTAGAGAAATGAAGTGTACTTTTGGCATATTGCACTTGTAAATTAAGAGTATTAAGGCAGTCAGCAGGGTTGCATGATTAATAATTTGGGTATGTCCAAAATGTACCTCTCCAGTAAGTGAGTCATCTTTCCTTTTCTTTGGGAGTTAAGGTACATAGATTCCTGTAAACCATGCATATGAGCACTTTGGCATGTGCATATTTTTGTGAAACTGTACATTTTTCTCCTATATTGCTTTTTACCTATCAGGATTTTCATATTTTCTTATTCTGTGTATATTCTTGTACAGCAAGAGTTATAGTAGATAGAGAATCTGGTAGATCAAGGGGATTTGGCTTTGTGAGTTTTGCCGACACTGAATCTGCAACCTCAGCCCTATCCATGGATGGACAGGTGAGGTTTTGAGTTGTTTTTGAGTCGGTACTTGGATTAATCTTTTTCTTTTGAATGCTTGCAATAACTCCCATCTTCTGCAGGAACTGAAAGGAAGAAATATTCGTGTAAGCTATGCTGAAAACAGACCTGGACCCCGTGGAGGATCTGGAGGTGGTTTTAACAATTCTGGTGGAAATTATGGATACTAGCCTCTTTGTAATATTAACCTATTTTTATTGTAGAAGCTAGTTTGGTGCGACTTTTCATGCTTCAGGAATGCAATTCCCTTCACCCTTATTTTCGATGGACGAAGTTCTGTTTCATTCTGAGCTTTATCCATTTAAAGCTTTACTAATAGGTTTCTGAATATGTCTGCTTTTTTAGTCCTACAATTTTGCATCATCTCTCAATTTATCATATAAATTTTGATTCGGAACATGAATTGGCAGGTCTTTGGAGGATTCCATTCTGTTTTAAACAATTTGTTTATTGTCTACGTATTTATAATAAACTACTATATTAATGTTGATGGGAGCTATTATGGGAGTGGTGGGCTGGTAAGGAAACCCTAAACGAAAATAGTGAAAAATAGAGTCATCAAGAAACAATAATTATCAGAAGAATTTGACTTGTTTCAATCTTTATTGACCAATAAGACTTTGCACTTGAGCAAAGTCCTATGTTAAAATACACAAGAAATTAAGTTAAATTTTTGCCTTTATAAATACTTGTTGATCAACATATAAAATATGGGTTTTTTTTATTCTTTTGGTTCCCAATACTTTGGAACCTTAATAAGAGGATATCAAGAGTATATTTGTCTGTTTTAGATTGGAAATATGTTTTATCCAAAATCAAAATTCAAACCTTTACAATAATTGATGATAAAGTATAATGTAAATCTTTATTTAAACAAAATTGTTTTACTCGGGTCTGGCCTTGTCTTACTTTGGTGTCTCTGTCAAGTGAAAGATCTGTATTTTTGACACATGTCAAAAAGTCAGATAAGAATATCGGGTTACAAGATAAAAAATTGTTTTACTTGGACTAATTCCTATATTATGTGTTGCAAGCTCTATCCATTTATCTTGATTCATAGCCCAAGATGATCCAAAAGGAGGTTGTTGTTTTTTATTTTGTAAACATTCATTTTATTAAGTTTTATACATTTTTAAAATAAAAGTAAGATTCCATAGCATCTCGTCGCTTTGGCCGAGTGGTTAAGGCGTGTGCCTGCTAAGTACATGGGGTTTCCCCGCGAGAGTTCGAATCTCTCAGGCGACGCATTTCTTGTTTTTCTTTTTTCCTTTTTGAGATAATTATGGGCCAAAATGATGCACATTTGAAGCCCATGAATGTCTTTTTGAATCTCTAATCACATAATCTAAATTAATAGAATAACTATAAGTAAATTCAACTTAATTATTGAGAATATATATATATAATGATTTTATATAAGTGATTGATTGTGTGTTGTTTCTATAAATTGCTTATTTTAAATGTCAATTAATTAAACTAATTTTATGAATTAAATATTAACAATTTTGAGTATGATACATTTGGAACATATGAAATTGAATAAGTGTCTTTGAGTAATCAAATAATGTCATTTATGACCAATAAAATTGTATGACTTGATTATATTTTGGATGAAGAACTTTTATGTATACCTCTTGATCTAAATCTCCACGTAAAAATAGGTTATGAACATCCATTGGATGAAGTTGTCATCTATTTATCCAAAAGAAAAATAAGTACCATCACCATCTTGATAACATGGATAAATATTCTTGTAAGAAGAATTATTTTGTTCTCATTAATAGTATGCTAAAAAATATAAAATATTGTCTATATGTAAATCTTGTCCTAAACATAGAAATTACTAAATATCTACAAAATATTCCTTCCACATTTACAAAAATAAAAATATATTCCTTTTTTATATTCACAAATATTTTTAAAACATAAATATATTATAATATAAGATCAAAGATTAAGCTATCCGACCTTTTGAAATTCAATTGAATTATATGAAAAATCAAGATCAAAATATAAGGCCCTTGAATCCAAATAATGAGAAGAATTACTTGGTGAAAAAATATGGTAACATATTTCTCTAAATGAATCGAAATATTTATTTTGTTATCTTTTTTCATTTTAATAATAATAATAATTATTATTATTTTTGTATATTTGTGTATAAAAATTTCTAGTATGCTCAGTGGGATAATTTATACCATTCATCTCTGTCATATTGGTAAATGTAGTGAAACAAATTTATGAAGAAATTGTTAGGTTTTGATAACCTAGATTCGTGCCCAAAAAGGAGTTTAGCGGTTTGTAAAAGCACAAAAACAAAAATCAACACAAGCCAATTTTACTATGGTTCCTGACTTCATAAATCATGAAATGAGGTACATCCACTTCGAGTCTCAACAGAACTCATTGCACTATGTAACAAAATAAAAGATATACAAATTTGAGATGTTCCTTTTCTCCCAGTAAACAATAGTTCAAGAAACTCAAATACAACACAAAAAAGTAACCTACCGTCAACAACAAGAATTTCAGCAAGAAATTCTGAACAGTTACAATCACGGGTAAAAATCAATCTAGACTAACTACGATGTTACAACCAGTAAATCAAGAAAGAAACACGACAAACCTTAGATTTACAAAACAATGAAAAATGGGTATAAACCCTATCTAGACAGAAACTCCCAATTCAGGAGAACACAGACCTGAGAGAGAACAGACGGTAGTGAGAGAAAGTGGCAGTGAACATTTGGTCTCAATGTGTCTGAAAGAGAGTAAGGTTGTACAAAGGGTTTCAAGGGAGCTGTTGGATTGCATGTCATCAAGGGTTCATATTTCACTTTGGCCTTTAAGTTGAACGACGTCGCTTCATGCCCAAACGACAGGGTTGCGGTTGTGCCTTCCTGCTGTGGTTTGGTATGTGATGAGATGTCATTTTGGATTCACACTCAACATAAATTATTTGATTGTTTTAGATTTTATATGAGAAAGAAGAGATAAATTAAAAGATGTAAATAAGGAAAATAATTGTTCTTAAATATTTTATTGAATGTAACTGAATATGTAAATGGATGAGGAAGGAAGAAGAACATGGAGGAAGAAGAATAAAAAAAAGGGTAATATTATATTATTATATACATATAATTTAAAATTATAATAATGAAAAATATCTTTAATATTTAAGGGTCAAATCTGTCGAATGTTGGTGGAAGGAGCCACTCCCACAATCTCCATGTTGGGAGATCGACACCCCCTCCCCATGTAAAAAAAAAAAAAGGGTCAAATCATATTTAACCATCGGAATCTATGAAAGTGTCATATATTGCACTTTTAAAAACCTTCATGTATTACTTGTAACTTTTTTTTTTTTTTTTTTTTTTTAGTTTAGGTATTAAACTTAAATTTCAAAAAATTCAAATATTCTAAAATTTCTTTATAAATTATTCTTAATTTTAATATTCAATTTAAAGATAAATGATTGAGATATTTGACTAAATAAAAAATAATAGTTGGTGACTAAAGTTTCTAAACCAACTAGGAATGGTCATTTTCATGCACCATCACACTCATTAAAGTACCCAAAAATTAACCACTTGGCTTGATAGAATGAGAAAACTCATTGTGAATGTTATATGAGGTCAAATGTTTGATACTCACTATAAACTTCATGTGAGAGCCAAAGTGATACTTTCTCCCGAGCCAAATCTCAATTAGTCAAAATCGTGACTTTGAAATGACTCGAATTAATATATCACAAGCATTGTTTGAGAGATAGGGATTTTTTACCACCACTTAATTATATTTTCATATCAATATATGCATTATAGAGACTTTGTGTGTCCCAACTTTTATAGATGATAATAATGACAATCTTATTATCAATGCTCAATTATATATACATTGCCCCTATGAATTATATGAATCAATAATTAAAATCCATCCATAATTTCAATTTCTTGGATGCTATTCTTATCATGGACAAAATGGAGTCATCTCCATTACCTATTAGGGTTTGGGTTTCACTTTTAAAAATAAATAATTAAAATAAATAAGCTATTCCTTTTCTTTGAATTTTAGATTAATTCTACTCTAATCATTCATCTTTATTTTAAATTTTTTAAGTTATTAAACTTTTTACACAGTACAAAATAAATTATTGATATTTATTTGTAACTTTTTAATTCATTAAATTTTTTACTGATAATTCTTTAAAGTCATTAAACTTTTTATGGGTAACTTTTTAAGTCATCAAACTTTTTATGAGCTGTTAGATAAATCTTAAATCTTTCTACCAATACAAGTTTAATAATATAAAAAGTTATCCGTAAAAATTTTAATAACAAGTCCCGACCAGAGCAATGCAAACCCTTAGATGAGTTAGGTCATCACATAATGCTATTTGATGGAAAAAAGACGCAAAAATTTATATATAATATATTACATTATATATATATATATATGTTATGACTCTCGAAGATTAATTGAATTAGTAGATGTCCATCAAATAAAGTGTTATGAATTTTGAAAATTCATTGAATTTGAATGTAGATTGAATAGAAGTAATTGTAAACAATAAAATTTTCTTTTCGATTATTATCTGTAAAAGAAATAATCAAATATATATATGTCACAAGATAATAATATATATTTGATGTTGGACTCGAATCTTTGTATATCTCTGTCAATTCTTTTCCCTGTGGATCCGAGTGCCTTTTTGGGCTTGATCTCGATCCAATGGATTTTGACTTCTTGATAACGATAAATTTGATAATATTTTGGAAGGATAATTGCGCATAATTGTTGGGTTTATTATATTAAATTGAGATAAATTGATTGATTTTGGGTTTAATTGCAAATATTATATTTCGGGTTACTTTTGGGTTTGAATTGAATAAAAAGCACAAAAGAAGGACTAAAAGTGCAATTTATGCCAACACAGGTGTCAACACGGTCTCAAACACGGGCACCAACACGCCCGTGTTGCGCATGATCAACACGGGCGCAATACAGGTGCAACAACCTTGTCGCGTGTCATCAACACGGGTGCAACACGCCCGTGTTGAGCCAAATTTCCAGATTCCTTGGTGTTAAATGACTATTTTACCCCTGTTTCGGTTATCTATAAATTATAGGATTTTTACAATTATTTAGAGGTTGGATTAGGCTTGTTTTACATACTGTTACTCTACCATTTTAATTGTAAAGGTTTGGTAGAACTTAGAGAGAAATCTATACTTTGATTTTCCAAATTTTCTTAGAGATTACTCTCTACTTCTTGTAGTATTGAGTATCTTGGAATTTATTAGGTAGGTTTGCCTCGAACGTAGGAAATCTACTGAATCTATTCTAGGGTGTTTGTACTACACAAATTGACGATTCAAGTTGAAGAAGCAAAGAAGAATCAAGAGAAGGAGTTGAAGAGGAAGAAAGTTTAATGTCTATGTTTCACTTTCTCCTTTTCTTCTATTATTCCTTGTTATTATTTGTAATTAGTTAACCAACCTTAGGAACTCTCATTTCTACATTTCTTATAGGTAGATTTGGTTGGTTTTATTTTACAATTTACTTGAGATATTGTGATATGCTTGGATTGAATGATTGGGTTTTATTAATTTGAATTGCAATTTCATTGATGGCTTTAGATCTGAATTTTATCTTTAGTATAAGCTTTGATTTGAGATTGTGGTTCCGGATAACACTAATTGTTAGGCCGGACCTTGGATATATGATTAGTGCCAAGTTAATGTGATTAGTTTCCTATTGATGGACCGGACCTTGGACGATTGATAGGAAATCTAGTTGTGTTAACATTCAATTGTTCTTAATCTAGGAATTTCTTGCCACGACCCGTATGGAGGAAATTCTACTTTAGACTTGAATTTGGTGGAGCTATGATACTAGATCCAAGATTATCCTATTCTTGGTATTTTGTATCCTCTTATCTCACCTATATTTTACTAAGAATTCCTTCCAACCTTTTTATTTGCTTTATTCTTTACATTATTCATTTACTTTTCTTTCTAGGAAATTAGAATTCAATCCTATCATTCTTGATAAAGGGTGGATTACTTGATGATTGATTCATACTTCCAAATCATTTTCATAATTGATTTAATTATATTTTCCACACTAAAAATTAATAGACGTGTTGAGGAAAACGATTTTATAAATATTAAAATATGAATACTACCTTTATTTACTAAACTATTTCGATAGGTTCTCTGCCTAGTTGAGTTTATTTTCTAAGTGACAATTCTATTTTAATATTGAGAATTCCTATTATTTTTAGTATTATTTTATTCAATTATTTATATTATTTTTATATATAAATATAACTCATCACTTCTCCGAGGGCCGTGGGCTTGATCTCGGAATGGACTTCGAGGGCCTTTGGGCTTGATCTCGATCCGTCGGAGCTTCGCTGCCGCTTCTTCTGAAACTATGGACGATCCCCGAAGGGAATCACTAGAGTTTCTTATCTTCTTTCTGCCACCACCGATTTCACATCACTTGAATGCTTCTTTTGGTCTCTATTTGTAGATGAAGAGAGTGACAATCAATGACTATTAGTTTGCCATGTGTCACTCATCCAAGAGCAAAATCTTTCAATATCTTTGATATATAGTTAAATATATAATTAAATTTAATTATATATATTTAAATATATAAATAAAATTTCGGTGTCTACAATAATATGTATAGATTCATTGTATTTGGATGTACATTGAATAAATGTGATATGTATCACCTATGATGTTTATCTCTCATGAGTTAAGTATCACTTGATACTTATCTCTTAAGTAAAGTAGCATTTATTACGGGTAAAAAGTGGCATCCTTGATACTTATCATCTTCTCTTTTTCACCTCTATAAATAGAGAGGGCTTACTCCCCTTTGTAAAGATACCAGAATCATTTTGAATGAGATATAATAATACTCTCTCTACATCTTTTTACTTTTCACTTAATTTTTTTGTCTTATATTTATATAATTTCATAATAATGTAAATATTTTTGAGAAAAAAAAGGTCTATTTCTAAACTGGGTATTCATATATATGTATTATTAACTAGTTCATTTTAATGTTTACAGCTCATTGATAGATTATCCTCATTCCCAATTAAAAATTACAAAGTCACTCATTAATATAGTTAACATTATTTGTCCTTCATTATTTTTTATGGCTAGTTGTTGTTTATTATTATTTTTTTTACTGTTATTTTGTAAATAAAAAACAACAAATATTCAATTTATATATATATATATATATATATTTGGTTATCTTCCAAAAGAATTAAACACTACATAAGCAATAAAAGTTTAATTATTGTAATCATTCTAAACATTTTAATTCTTGATTTATGAAATTTGTATATATATATATATATTTATTAGGCTTTAAGCAATGGTTTTTTTATAAAAGACATTTTCATAAAAAATTTCACTCTCATCTAATTATAAAATCATATGATTTATGCAGGAGGTTTAAGTGGATTTACATGTTAATATCAAAATTTTCCCCTTGTCTGTGTGTGGTGGTGCTGTATGTTTTTTTATTATTATAAATAATAACATGTAAAACTATTTGCTAACGGACCATTTTTGGCAAACTGTACATGAATTACAATGTATGGAGAATCCTTATGCCTTAGCTGAAAGATGCCTCAAAAAATCATTTGAACATGTTTCAGTTTGCATGAAGAGTTTATCTAGTTAAATTAGCTACTTCTTGATGTTTTTACAATTGGAAATTTTGATGGCATAATATACATATAATCCGATTTGATTAAAAAAAAACATATATATAATTTTGAGATTTAAAAATACAAAATTAAAGTTTTAGGGAAAAAATGGTTAGTAAAAAGTAATAGAATCTAAAAAGTCAAAATTAAAGGTATAGGACCAAAATAGTTAGTCGAAATAGTATTAGGATTAAAAAGTTAATATTTTCACTACAATAATTTTCAATAAAGTCCTTTTAATAATACAATAATTATCCTTTAAGGTCCCTTCAACATTACAAAAACTATCCAATAAAGTCCCTTTAACATTACGATAGTTATCCAATAAGGTCCTTTTAACACCAGAACAATTATTTATTAAGATCCTTTAATACTATAATAATTATCCAATAAGGTACCTTTTAACACTACAACAATTATCCAATAAGGCCTCTTCAACATTGCTAAAATTATCCACTAAGATCCATTTAATATATATATATATATATATATATATATATATAATACTCACAAAGTTTAGATATCCACTATGATCATCAAGATTTTCAGTAATATTTTTCACAAATATCTTGATATACATCTTAACGAAGTAGCCACATTCAAATCTACCTTCATGTTGTGGAAAAATTCAATGCGAGATTAAAACATATATATTAGTCTTAAGAATAAAATCTCATTTAGGTGCAACACTTACTATTGGGGCTACGAACGAAGGAAATGTTCATCTCATCATCAACCTCAATAGTCTTTCCATCAACATTAAAATATATCAATGACAAATCTTGGCAAACAACAGTTTAAACTTATTAATTCAAAATTGAAATATAACAACTATAACTAATAATGAATAAATAAGGAGTGAGAGGCACCTAAGTGCCAAAAAGTCCATGTAGGTCTTGGAGTCCGAGGTGAATGCTACGACAGGTCGATTGGACTTCGGATAAGCCACCCCTGGAATCCGACCGGGGACTACAAGAACCATACATATGGTATGATCTCTAACACATAAAGATACTCATGGTACGAAGCATTAAATGCATCTAACCCGACATACACTGTTTGGAGCCACCAATTCAGACTGTCGAGAAAGGTACCGAATCCAAGTGTCACTTCCCTGTTGGATCTCTCTATCCATATAAACAGTAACTTACACTTGCACACATAGAATAAAAGCCATATATATCACAAAATATTTTAAGTGTTTTGTTACCTTACTTTGCTGCTCTCAAAGAGAATTGTTGAAGATATTCTTAGTCCCCCGGTTCTTGAGTCTTCTAAATTTGGTCACTAACTTAATCATCGGAGAGGCAACACTCGAAACACACTCCCAAGTGCTTGACCTTCATTGCATAACACTTGGTTGGAAGTGAAACTTACTCATCTCACGTGGCAGGACTGGAGAATTGTTCCTTCATGAAGGAGAAAATTGTACAGTATGAGCAAGACCAATGAAAGCATGCAATAATGAGTATAATAAGTAGTTTTGTGACTTGGAGTGTTCTAGATGGTGAACCATAGAGGGTCATTTTTTATTCTTATTTTCAAAGTAACTTGTCTATGATGTAATTGCAAAATAACAATGAAACTAGAGAACCACACTAAAAAATATTTGAAAGAAAATCAAATTTTCTATTTATCAAAAGTATCTATCAAACATATAATAATCGAGCATATGTTCTTCACTCGTTTTCTTCTTCCTACCATGAGACTTGAACTATAGTATGCACCACTTCAAAACATCTTCGACAAGCCAAAAACACAACAATGGATCAACCTTTAACACCATACACACAAAATTACATAAAACAAAAATTCATCTTACCTTTCTCAAATATTGAAAATAGTAGCAAAAAAATGATAGGATGAAAATGTAATAGATACATCTGGAAAAATGACAATAATTTGTAAATTGTTCTTCAAACAATCATTGGATTTTATACAAAGATGAAGTAAACATAAGAACTTACTACGATAATGGACAAAAAGTTGATTTGAAGTGTAGTTTTCTTTAATTTTCAATAGGTTAATATTTGAAAGAAATTTTAAATATAGATTAATATGTTTTTTATCGTTGTTAATTTTAATTTTTTAAATACTAAAAATTTAAGAGGTAAACGTGAATTCAAATGTTTAAATTGTTGGGCCTCGATTCTCCCATCAGGTTTGGGCCGCCTCTTCACCTAATTACATATTAGTATGATATTGTCCGTTTTGGGCTTACGCCCTCACGAGTTTGTTCTTGGGACTTTCCCAAAATGCCTCATTACTAATGAAGTAGATGAGAATTTCTTATATGTAGATAATCCTTTACCTATTTTTTTCATGTGGGACTTTGGGTTGAAATCCAAACCCAAAAAAAAAAAAAAAAAAAAAAAGAACTTTAATGACGATTTTTTTTATTAAAGAAACCATAATATATAACATTAACTTATAAAGGCAAAAGGATCCCAGCAAAAAAAAAAACTTATAAAGGCAAAAGCTTCATAGATAAACATTAAAATACATGTAATTCTAAAGAAAGTTTCTATTACTTAAAAAATATATAATACGGCAAAAAAACCACTCACATATATATATATACACATTTGATGGGAAACACAATAATGTCGCAACCCCACTCCCAGTGCCCCCCTCTTTTTTTTTTTTTTTTTCCCTCAAGAATTCTTTCTTTTATATATATATATATATATATAATTTTCTAAAACTTTTCAGCATATAATTGCAACTCGTAAAGGAGGTACCTCAATTTTCAATGCCATTGAACATTATTATATACAAATTTCCCTCGTAAAGGCTTTGCCGACACTTGTATACAAACCAAACGCATAGTCCACATCTCTTATACCTATCAACTTTTTTCTTTCGACTTCCAAATATTATTTGCAAAATATCCATAAAACACATGCATTACCGACACCCGTACATGTCAAACCTAAAGTTGTCCCATTTTTTCTTTCAATTTTGTCCTTTTCAAGATTCCATTTATTATTATTGAATATATAAAGTTATTATTTTGATTTTTATAATAAAATTTAACTTTTATTTTAGAAGAAAATTTAACTTTAATTCTTACCTAATATTTATATTTACAGAGAATATATAAATCGTTTATTCATTTATATTATAATATCTTTTCTCTAGGAAATTGTCTTTGTTATTGTTTGTATTTATTGAATAACCTTCTTCAATTATTAGCATTATTATCAACATCCCCATTTACTAACCTGGAGTCTTTTCCCGAACCAACTCTACCTTTTAGCCAATTTCTCTTGATGTGCCCAGATTGTCCACCTCCAACAAATTTCAACTTTTATTATTTTGGAGTTCTGTCTCTTCCCAACAATAGTAACCAAAGCTAGATTTTCCAATGAATTATTTCTTCCACCATCTAGCCTTCTCTCCTCAGCAAAGAAGCTAACTATTTTCTCCTTCCCATGAATCAATATAGGTTTCATATGTTCATAAGAAGATGAAAGAGACCATGAGTCTCAAGGTGTGATCCTCATCATCAATCTTTACTCCAATTGCTTCAAGCTAAAAACAATGCCATATATAGTTATACACAGTCATATTGCTCATTACAGCTTTGCTGGTTGTACTAATCATGTCTCTACCTTCAATGCTTTGTGTAACCCTAATTGAATCAAAATATATTTGACTTGAATTTGACACAAGCCAGAATTGATTCTTCCATCAAACTTCTCCACATCAAATCTCACCGGATTTGACATAATAAAGAAGTAGAGAAAGACAAAGCACAAATAATTTAACTTGGAAAACTCCTCAAAGAAAAAAAAAAAAAATGCACTACATGAAAAATTGTTACAATCACACAATTTCTTTCCTCATGCCTAACCCTTAAAATACCATTAAGAGTTACAAAAAAAATCTTAACTTTCACCACAAGAGAATTTTAATTAGAGTCAAAGATAACTAATTCTTAAAACTCTTTCAACTGGATACCTCAAACCTATGGAGGGTCATTCCTCTTTTATAAGAGAAACCTTCTTCTTCCTTTGCTACTTAATTCGATGTGGGACTTGAAAAGGAGCAATCCCAACAGAAAATTATGAAAAAACTTATTCTTTTATAAAACTTAATTACCAAGTGTTAATTATAAAGATCAAGAATGCATAATTCGTTGGATAATAATCTCACTTATGACCTTAAAGACATAAATAAAAATATAAAATAGAATATCCAATGTCTTAATCTTTGGATAAATATATATATTTTTTTGGACATTTGAGTTCTTTTATTTTTTATCACTTAGACAATTGGTTCTTTATATTTTATTTTAACTTTTTTAATGTTTAAATTAGTTTTTTTTAGACTAATTAATTTTTATATTAATTTTCTTATAGATGAATTGACCATCAAAATAATTTTATTTGGATGAACTAATTCTCTTCTTTTGGATGAATTGATCCTTTTAATTATAAAGAGTCATTCACTAAAAAAAAGAAAGGCCTATTTTAGGATGTTTTTAAAATGTATCAATTGAGTATATATGAGGGCATTTTTTTTTTTTTAGACCCTCAATTCTAGCTGTCTAGATAGCTTTAAGGCATATATTTTTTAAATTTTTTTTGATAATTGTGATATATTTCTAGCTCTAATATTTCTTAAAATTGTGAAATTTCGAGTCATAAAATGAAATTTCTGTCAATTAAGTTATTCCAACTTTTTATATATATATATATATATATATATATATATATATTTTGAAAGTTATCTCTAATTTTTTATATATATATATATATTTTAGACATGTTAGATGTGAAAATGTGGTAAAATTTTTCAAAAAAAAAAAAAAAAAAAGAAAGAAAAAACCCTAAGGTTTTTTGTTATGGAAAATCATCAGTCAATCCAACTTTCCGTTTTCATTAAATTTATAGAACAATTTTGTCCAAAAAGAGAGTAGGATGTGAAAAACAGAAACTTCAAGTTCACATATGTAACAGATCGAGGAAAAGTCCAAGTGTAAAAATTTCTCTCTCTAAGAATATTCTCTCTACTATGGTCAACGTTTGATGGGTATGGAGTCTGCCGGTAGCGAGCCATCTACGGTGCAGGTGGAAGCTGAACACCTACAACGGAGCACTAAGAAACCAAAATACAATGATGATGGAGAGATTATACCAGAGGAGATGGAAATTCAAAATGAAGTAAGGGAGGACGATCGGAATGTGGCACGGGAAGACACTGCGATAGAAGCACCGAATAGTTTTCCATGGGCTCAGAAACTGTTCCCCGACCGTAACTCTGCGAAAGGTGAACGACCTCCTTTCTATATGGGTGAAGACGATGAAGAGAAATATGAGGGGGTCGATGAACTATTTCGGACCCAAAACGTAGCGAAGAAGCTCCACCAAAATTTGGACCGAGACTAGAGATCTCTAAAGAAAAATATATCAGTTTATTTAAACCTTGGAGGGGAGCCCCGATTCCGAAATTATTGGGGAAAACAGTGAGTTATCGAACTCTTCAGCAGCGACTCGGCGATCTCTGGAATTTGGAGATGGGTTTCGAGCTAACGGATCCGGAGGAGGGATACTTCATTGTTCGCTTCTTTACACGGACAGATTATCTTTATGTCCTTGAAGGTGGACCGTGGACTATTTTAGGCCATTATCTCGCAGTTACAAAATGGAAATCGATGTTTCGACCAGCAAAGGAAACAGTTACAAGAACCCTCATTTGGGTTAGATTTTCGGGGATATTTCCCGAGTTTTTGGATGAAGAGACAGTGGCGGCTATGGGTGATATGGTCGGTAAAACGGTTAGGGTGGATCGGTTATCCTTGACAGGTACTCGAGGCAAATTTGCACGTTGCTTTGTGTTGAAGTTGACTTGTCGGCGCCTCTACTACCATCATTAACCGTGTTTGATCCGGAACAAAAAGTGGAATATGAGGGACTGCATTTAATATGCTTTGATTGTGGTAGATATGGACATCGGGCTGCGGATTGCCCGGAGACCGCACCAACCATGGTGGAATATGAGACACCTTCACCGGCGATTCCAGCGAATACGGTTCCAACAAAACCAGAGTCCCCATATGGACCCTGGATGTTACCGAGCTACCAGAGACGCAAGATGCAACGGAATAATCGGCCCTCTCAAAGAACCGGTGGTGCCGGGGGCACCTGCGCCAGGCTGTGGAAACCCTAGATGGGTGGACGACAGTGGGCCCGACCGGGACCGTGCGAGAGTGACTTCACAGCAAGGCCAACATCACAGGCCCAACAAGAACCAAATTAGGGAGAGTGGTAGTCGGTTTGAAGTGTTGGTTGATACTGTGGAGGAAGTGGAGATTGAGCCCATGATAGATAAATTAAAACAGAAACTACAAGAAATTCAAGGCCCAAGAGCCCGTCGTCGCCATAGCCTCTTACAGAGTGGATCTCAAGGCCCGCGGGAGGAGCAAACTGTCGGCCCAGATGACTTGTCCGAAGATTGGAACCAACCTCAACCACAACAACCCAGTCGATGGAAAGCTTCTGGTCTAAGTTCAGCCCGTGGGGGTAGGGGTCGGGGCAGAGTAACAAGGGAAAATGGTATCAAATTTTATGATGATCCAGCTGCCAATCCCAACCGTGCAACCCAGACGAAAGTTAAAGAACCGGTAGACCATGGTCGTGGAAAACAAAAATTGGTGACTATGCCAAAGAAATAAGTTGATAAGCGGAATATAATAGAACCAGGAACCTGGATCATCTCACTTGGCTGCCATGGAGGTAGAAAAACCCCCTCCAAGTGGTAAGTAATGTCAGTACCTAACATTATTGCCTGGAACTGCAGAGGTGCGAGTTCCCTAGTGGCTTTGAGACAGCTCGGTTTGCTTGTAAATACTAATTCTCCGGATATTCTAATTTTGGTTGAAACTCGGTGTTCTAGTAGATTTATTGACCGTATCCTTTCTAAAACAAAGTTTACTAACAACATTGTGGCTGAAGCTTGTGGATTTTCGGGGGGTATTTGGATATTATGGGATGACTCTAATGTGGTCTTAGAACCTATATCTGTGGATGATTATATTGTTAATGCTATAGTTCGCTTCAGGAACCAACAGCCGTGGTTACTGTCTGCGGTTTACGCTCCACCGAATCCTGTTTTTAGACTTGATTTGTGGGACTACCTGGTGTGTATGGGCAGCATAGTGGACCTCCCTTGGCTGATAATGGGTGATTTTAATCAAGTGTTAAGTTCGGAGGAAAAGAAGGGAGGATCCCCGGTAAACCTGAACCGAATTCGAACCTTTTCCGACATGATCGGCAGTTGCAATTTACATGATCTCGGCTTCAAAGGACCTAAGTTTACGTGGAGTAATATGCGACAGGGAGGGGATAAAGTTCAAGAACGGCTAGACCGGGCGTTCTGTAATCATAAATGGTTATTTCTGTTCCCAGACCGCCACATTATACATCTCCCAAGGAGCAGATCGGATCATTGTCCTATTCTATTACGAGACAGCCAGACCCGGAGACAGCAGCGAACAGGGGGTGTTTTTCGAGTACAGGCAGCTTGGTTTCAACATCCGCAATTTGAAAATATCCTCACTAAGTGCTAGACTGTAGATGACAGAACCGACCTCTTGTCGAAATTGGATTTTTTGCGGTCCACTTTACAGCAGTGGAATAGAGGAGTATTTGGGAATATTTTTCATCGGAAATCACGGTGTTTGGCCAGGCTTGCTGGAATACAGCGGCGATTACAAGACCAGAACTCTAGGAAGCTAGAGGAGTTGGAGAGTTCGCTTAAGAATGAACTAAATGATATTTTGGAGCAGGAGGAAATTTTTTGGCGTCAAAAGTCTCGGATCACCTGGCTTCAAGAAGGAGAACGCAATACGAGATTTTTCCATACGTCGACCATTATTCGGAGACGACGGAAATAGGATTGAGAAGCTAAAATTAGAAGATGGCATGTGGTGTGAAAATCGGGATCGCTTGAAAGAGGCTGCTCGGGACTTCTATGTGACTTTATATTCACAGGAAGCATGCTTACCTTCCCGACCGCTAGAGTGGAATTTTCCCCCAATCTCTCATCGAGACAGACGGTGGTTGAATCGCCCGGTAACTCCCCAAGAGGTCCTAGAGGCGATAAAGCAGATGGGGGCTTACAAAGCACCCGGGCCGGATGGGTTCTCACCTTGCTTATTCCAAAGATATTGGCATATCCTGGGTGATAAGGTGACTGAATCCATTCAGGAGATGTTTGCAATTGGGAAGCTTGCTCCCGGTCTTAATGATGCATTGATTTGCTTGATACCGAAAGGGGAAACACCAGAAACTTTGAGTCGGTTTCGACCCATCTCGCTTTGTAATGTGCTAGCTAAGGTGGTGTCGAAGATTCTAGCGAACAGATTGAAACCCCTCATGACTATCTTGACAGGAGAGGCACAAGCTAGTTTCATTCCTGGAAGATCAACTATTGATAATGTGGTGGTAGCTCAAGAACTACTCCACTCGTTGAGGAAGAAGAAGGGTCGAAAAGGAAGCTTTATTCCGAAAGTCGATCTCGAGAAGGCTTACGATAGAGTCGACTGGACTTTTCTGAGAGAAGTCTTGAAATTTACTGGTTTTAAGTCCACATGGATAGAGCTGATCATGGAGTGTATTTCAACGACTAAGCTGGCGGTATGTTGGAATGGAGAGGCACCGACACCGTTCTATCCGTCCCGAGGTTTGCGACAAGGGGATCCTTTATCTCCCTATCTTTTTGTCTTGTGTATGGAGGTTTTGAGCCAAAATATTAGTCGATCGGTTGAGGCGAAACAATGGGTTCCGGTAGCTGTGAGTAAAGGTGGCCTGAAATTGTCCCACATCTTCTTTGCGGATGATTTGTTACTGTTCGGGGAAGCTTCATTTTCTCGGGCACGCTTGATGGAATTTACTTTGAGACAATTCTGTGGCTACTCCGGTCAGAGAGTTAATAGAACTAAATCAAGGATTTGGTTTTCCCCTAATACTCCGTCATATCTCCGAAATTCTATATGTTCCGAATTTTCTATTCCAAAGCAACCTCCAATCTTGGCACATACTTGGGAGTCCCTTTGTTCCATGGAAGACCAACAAGGATGTTCCAATACCCGATTGATAGAGCAAAACGTAAACTGGCATCTTGGAAACCGAAATGTCTGTCCAGAGCAGCCCGACTCACTCTGCCGCAATCCACCTTGATGGCGCTGCCCACCTATGTAATGCAGACTATCCGGGTACCAACTGCTGCGGTGAGCCAATTGGAACGACTAGGGAGAGACTTTTTCTGGGGTTCTACATCCGAGAAGCGTGTCATGCATACAGTGGCATGGCACAGAATTTGCCAACCAAAGAAGCTTGGAGGCTTAGGAATTCCGAACCTCCATCATATGAATATAGCCCTCCTGTCCAAACTACTTTGGAAGATGGTAAGCCAGGAGGATAATATCGGTAGTCGGATATTGACGTCTAAATATGGAGGTTGGAAAGCTATTATGGAAGGCAAGTTACGGAAGAATTATTCATATATTTGGAGGAGCTTGTTACATGCAGCAAACTGGTTCTCAAAGGGCATCTGTTGGGAAGTGAAGGATGGATCTTCCATTTCCTTTTGGCTGGACCCGTGGCTGTTAAGGGAACCGCTTCCGGCAAGGACGACCAGGCCAATTCCAGTGGAGCAGAGAAGCATGCAGGTGAAGGATTATTGGAGGACAGGCCAAGGATGGATGATAGAATATTTACAGCAACTCTTACCCTCCGAGATATGCAGTGCACTGGGGCAGATTCGAGTCTTAAAAAATTCCACAATCAAAGATAGAGCTAGATGGACACTAACTCAACACGGAGAATTCTCCACTGGCTCTATCCGACAACTTATGACAAACCAATCTCTTGCACAACACGTCCCATGGAGAAGGGTTTGGAATTTTAAGGGTCCCTTGAGGGCATCATTAACAATGTGGTCATCACTACATGGAGTTCTTCCTACCACTGCTTTTCTTTGGAAAAGAGGTATTGTAAATTCCCCTACTTGCCGATTTTGTCGATGGACCAAGGATTCATTATTACATGTCCTGAGGGACTGCCCAGTAGTGGCAGCAGTATGGTGCAAAATTTTGTCCAGCAGGGAGTGGGCTATTTTTAGCGAACCAAGCGACGTTCAGACGTGGATTTTGCTCAATCTTTATAGTAGGAGTAGCATTAGATCTGTTGGTAGGTTTTGGCCTTATGTTTTTAGGCAATTCATCCATGAATTATGGTATAATTATAATGCTAGAAACCATAATTCTCCTCATTTTTTGGAGGATCCATATGCACTGGCTAAGAGAAGCTTAACCAAGGTTGTGGAACTACTCTTAGTTTGGGCATAAGATCTGTTTTTTTGGCACTGGTGTGCTCTCCTATCTTTGTATAGTTTTCTTATTTCAATGGAAATCTAACCCCGGTTTATACCAAAAAGTTCACATATTACAATGTAAGGAAGATACGAAAACATAAAAAAACGAAAATGAAGTGCCATATCAGACTTCTTTTCTTTATTGGATGATGATGATACAGAGATTTCTGGAAACCTGATATATATAATATATATATATATATATATATATATATATATATATTTCTCAATGGATGATATTAAAGTAAATATCATGTGAAAAAAGATATTAGTATCAGTGAGAAAATTATTTTTAAAGTTTAGTTAATTTGTTATAATTTTGACTTATTAACAACTATGAAGTTGATTTAATTATCATTATTTATAAATTTAATAAATATATAAATTTTAAAGTATTTAAATTAACAAATATAATAAATTTTTTATGGTTTAATTTTATTATAATTTCTTATTATTACCCCATTTTTCTTATTACTTAATTTTTACTTCAAAATTTCTTGAAAATATTATTTCTATTTTTCACTGTAAATATTGTTTTAAAAAATATATTCATAATATGAATTGATTCTGACTGCTAAATTAATAGTATGGAATAATTAAATTCTATACAAATGATATGAAATTTTAAAACTTTATTTAAATTCATAAATATAAAAATACAAAATTTTATTATAATTAGTAAAACAACTATAATAATAATTTTACCAACTGGAATATTTGGCATATTTTTAAAAATTTTAATAAAAGAATAAAGGAAAAACCAAGTAATAAACACTCATTTTTTTTTTTAAATTTATGGGTGTCTGGTAGCCACTTTGGGCTCCAACTAAATCCAATTCAAGTCGTGTCAGACCCTACTGGGGGAAGCTCTCCCTGCACATATCTCTCCATAAACAAGGTTCAAACTCGAGACCTTGCAGATAGGGAAACCAAACTCCTTTCACTTAGGCTAACTGGTGTTGGTGAGTAATAAACACTCATTAATCATTATAGATGACGCATGATTGGAATAATTGTGGTAATAATTTAGAATATATCACAATTTATAAATATATTAAAAGTAAAATTATATTATTATGATAATTGAAATATTAAAATTTAAACAATATAACTTATATTGTAGTAAAAGAAATATATTTTCTTTTAATAGACTCAATAAGTGAAAAAAGATATTGTATGCCTTAATTATTTCTTGTATAAGTACTATTGTATTATTAATAGAGTTTTATAAAATTTCTCTTTCTACTACACTTTCTCTCCAGCCACCGCAGCAGGGCTCCCTTCGTCTCCTCCATTTTTTTCGGCCAAGAGAGAAGGTTGGCTCCAGTTAAGCTTCTCTCTTGGCCGGAAATTTTCCTTTCCTTCTTCTTTTTTTCGCTTTCGTCTTTATTTTTGTTTTATAGTTATTATTTTGTCTATTTCTTGGTATTTTATCACCTTTCACTTTCATATGCAAGAGTTCTTTTTGATCTTTAGAGATCAAACTCTTTTTCTTCTTTTTAAGAATTAGCTTTTAAACACAGTCTTTATCTGGGTCATTTTCTCGATGTTTATTTTTTTTGCAGACTATCTTTGAGGTCTATGATCCGCCCTGGATCACAGAGATCGTTGTTGAAGGAAGAAGATGAACTCGAGCTCTCCTTGCAAATGATGACAACGATCCGTGGTCAAAACGCTATGAATATAGATATAATAGTTGTGTTGTTGTCTTTGTTGTTGTTTTTGTTTGTTTTTGTTTTTGTAGTTTTTGACTCTCCTAATTTTTTTAGGATGAGCTTTGTTGTCTCCACCTTTTTAGGTTGGATGTTTTCTGTTATCATGAATGATGATTATTCATTCATTTATGTGTAATTTGTTTTTTTGTTATTAATGAATATTCACTTACCAAAAAAAAATAATACCATTGTATTATTATTTAATTATAATTATTAAAAAATTAAAATAATATTACTAAAGTGTAAGAATTGAATGAAATTGAATTTAATAAGTATATATATCTATTATATATAAAGGAAAAAATATTATTAAAATTTTAATTTTTGTGTACCCTTGTTTATACTTTTAAATACATATATTAATATTTTCTGAAAAAGTAAATTTAATCTAAATATGTGTATCAAATTATCAAGTATATAATGAGATTAGTGTCATATATTATTATTTTAAACAAAAAAAATTTAATTATTATTGATGTAAATTATTAAAGAGACAAAAAAGATTAAATTCAAAAAGTCATAAAAATTGAATTAAATATATATATAATATATATATATATATATATATATATATATATATATTTAGAAGTTAGCTTTTTCATTGTTTACTAGAGTGATAAATTTGAATCAAATTGCCATATTTCTAATGTTGCAGAATCTTACTAGAGGCAGTGGTGGTCAGCTTTTATCTCTATTTTGTGTTCGTTTTATTATTATTATTAATATTGCTCGAGGTCGAGAGAAACTCAAATAATGGGTTAAAATCGATGTTGATTGTTGAAGGATAAAATTTATTAGTATTATTATTATAAAGAATAAAATAGTATAATAAAATTTAAATAAAGATGAATTTACACTTTCTATTTTGATTTTTGTAACATTATAAAATTATTTATTTATTTTTGTTTTTATTTCTTTTTATGGTACCCGATGTTTTGAATGGATATTAACTACGGACTATGTTTTTAAACCATTTTCACTTCCAAACTAATCCATATTTAAACGTGCAGGTAAGCCTCTTGGGAGAGATAAAATTTGACGCAAATTTTAAAGAGTTACATAAATGAGTATATGTTTGATCTCGTAATCTCACTTTGAAAAGAACTTTTACCACCGGCAAAGTGCACGTTAATGTTAAATAAGATATTAATTTTCATATACCCTAGCTTCTTTAATTTTCTCGAACAAGGAAAAAAAGATATAACCTAGTAGAGTTAGTATATCTTAGCCAAAACAAATTAATGAAAAGAAAGTGGAATATATAGGTAATAAGTATCACTTTATAATAATGCATACCATTAACATTAAATATATATATACATAATTGAAGAGTTAGGTGATGTACGGTGAAATCATCATTATCACAAATAAAGGGTGTTTGAGTAAAGATAGTATAAATGTGAAGGTTAGGTCCCCTCTTTTGCACCACTTCTTTTTCTTACTAAAGAACAAAGACATGTTGTAAGCAATAGCATCATCAGCATATGCTTTGATTAAATTCATTCCTACAAAACTTGTTAAAGGGATATTAATGTTTGAGCCAATCTTTAGCATCATGCATTCTTTGTACAATGACATAATAACAATCTTTTGTAACTTAGTCCGGATGAATTAAAGAATCCTAAGTGAAATAAATGATCTTTATCCTTTATCCATATCAATTGTATTATTAATTTTTCAATATTCGACTAATTCGAATTCGAAGCAAATTGTTTATATGGTGCTCAAGGTGAATGTTAAACTTGTGACTTTGTATAGTATTTACAATGCACTTTCTCACTATGCTAAATCGATGACAACTCTTTACCAAAAATAATGTTAACGTAATAAATTTCATTATTGTAGTAAGTGAAATAGAGAAAAAATGAGATATATATATATATATATTACTTGTCAATAAATACCCCTTAAAAAAATACTAAAATTGATTTGTCTTTTAAAGCATAGTAATGCTACCTTAATTTTATAAAGTTACAACCTGTTAATGTCGAAAGTAAATAAGCATAGGAATCATTGAATAATTAATAACTATTAGTTATAAATATCAATTGAAAGCATATTAAGGAAAAATATCAATAAATACTACATTGATTTAAGAAAGAGTATTGCATATGAGTTAAGAATTTTTAAAATTATATATAATAATATTATACAAAATCAGTAATATATTTTAAAAAACTATTTCCTAATTTATTAGAAATGTATGAAATGATTAACCAACCAATTAAAAATTTATGTTACGTAACAATCCAGTTTGAATGACCATTATAGCTAGGCTATTGGCTAGGGCTTTCACAAGGGCAGAAGTGAGGATGCTTTGGAACAAATGGCATCAATGAAAACACCATGTCCATATATATAGAATCCATATAATTTTCTTCCAACAATATTGGTATATATATATATATATATTTTTTTTTTTTTTCTTCTTAGGGTACGAGATGTGTTTTAGATAGGTCCCAACTATGGTAAGACACATTTAAGCCAATTCACATCTAGACTAATCTCTGTTCGAGTCGGATTGTCTCTTGCGGGAGGAAGCTCTAACTTCAAATTTTAAACAGCTGCATACATGAGTCAAAATTCAATCCTTTTATATACTCCACTTAAGTTAGGAGAACTCCTTACTAGCTCACATGCGCTTTGAGGTTAATATTGGTATATATTGTGTAATCATGAGGTAACAAAAATTGAGCTAGATAGTTGTGAAATGACCCTTTTTGGGACAAAAATAATGGATACCTTACATTTTTCAACATTCTTTAAAAAGATTCATCATAAAATATGTTATGAGAACAAGTAATTTTTGTATATTACTGATTTACCTAGAGTTTTATGTCAAGTAAGTAAGGGATTAAGATGAGAATATCCCTTGTCCCTTTTTCTTTTTGTGATGTGTGCAGAAGGACTATCATTATTGATTCCAAAGTGTTGAATGGGGATGCCTAATCCAGAGCCTCTCAATAATAATAATAGTCTAATTATTTTCCATCTGATATTTGTAATTTATTATTCTCTTCTATTTGTCAAGACAGATCCAAATATGAGTCAAAAACATGTTAAGTTATTATAGGTATATGAGTCAAAGCATTTAAAGATTCAAAGATTTTGATAGAAGAGAAATCATTCACATACTATAATACTACAAAGCCTTGAAAGAAAAATGACAAATAATTATGTGGGACTTTCAATGATGATTGGAAGAAGGAAGAAAGATGATTCCTATAGTATATCATTGATAGAATATGAAAAAGAGATGCACTTCAAATGGTTGTGGCCGAGTGGTCAACACTTATGCTCCCAATCTAAAGGTTGGGGTTCAACACCCAATTCATCCATAGTGCTGCCAATTTCAGTCATAGTGCTGCCAAACAAAAAAAAAAAGAGACGCACAGATAGAAAGGTGATACTTTACTGAAGTTGAGAGAGTTATATTGATTAAATCAGTACTATAAGTAATTCCAAATCAAGTTATGAGTTGCTATAAGCTATCTCAAGTTTTTTTTTTTCTTTTATCAAATTACAAAACTCATGAACAATTTTTTTCTGGAGATTGAATTCTCGTATTATTTGTATTGTATTTTTTTAAACTAATTAAAAAATATTATATTATTTATTGTTTTAATATAAACCCTCTATATAAAAAAAATGAATAAACAAACAATAAGTAATTAATAAGAGATGAAGAATTTTTTATATTTTATCTTCCTTCATTGTAAAATGAATATTCTTTAAATAGCAATAACACTAGATAATATAGATAATGATTAAAAAAAAACCACTTTATTTAATTTAAAAATAATAAATTTTATTAAAAATTAGGGTAAAATATTTTATTAACACCTTTTAAATTCCGGAATCCAAGTTTGTCACATAAACTATTTTCGTCGCCCTAGCGACACTCAATCTTTTAAATCGTCCGGAACTTGCACTTCCATCCAGTTTGGCCGTTAGGTCAATAATTTTTCCGTCAAATCCCATTTTTCACTATGTTGGGCAGGGGCATTTTTGTCCAAAAATAAAAAAATAAACTCAAATTTTTTATAAAGGGTATTTTTGTAATTTTCAATAAAAAACCCTAAAAGCCCTAAATTTTTTTCTCTCTTCTTCTTCTTCATCTCTTCTTTTTCCAAAATTTATTAAATTTATATCTTCTTCTAAAATTCACATTTCTTTTCAAAAATCAATTTTTTTATTTTTCAAAATTCAAATCTTTTTCCAAAATTTATATCTTTTAAATTTATATCTTCTTCCAAAATTCACATTTTTTTAAAAAAATCAATTTTTTTTTTTTTATTTTTCAAAATTCAAATCTTTTTCCAAATTTATATCTTCTTCCAAAATTCACGTTTCTTTAAAAAATTTAATTTTTCCAAAATTCACATATGAAACAAGATGCTGGAATTTTATTCAATAGGGAAAAGAAAAAGAAACCAAAAACTATAATTTAATCTGTATTGAGGTTCCAAGAAACAGTTAAAACTTCAAGATGGAAACCTCAGCTTTTGTTTCAGGACATGCTCAGGCCATTCTTGATCTTCTCAATGGTGGCAACATCAGTTTTAAATGCTTCAGCAAGTATGCTGTCATCAATTCCACTTGTAAAAATAATAACTCCAGTTGCAGATTGCACAAAAGAAACAAAAAGGAAAAAAAAAGTTTCAATTCATTGTTTGCTGCTTTAAAATTTCAAAAAAATTTCCTCAATTCCCTGCTGCTATATCTAGAGGATTTAAAAGATTGAGTGTCGCTAGGGCGACGAAAATAGTTTAGATGTTAAACTTAGATTCTGGAATTTAAAATGTGTTATTAAAATACTTTACCCTAAAAATTAATATAACAAAAATTTTTGAGATCGGGAGATTTCTTTCACTAAGGAGTCTAAGATGTCCGTTTAAGTTGTCTTAGGCTCTACACGACTCTAGTAGTGAATGAAATCGTAGAAAAATGCAAATGATTAGCATGTCTAAAGTGTCTAAACTTATCATAAAAGGAGGTTTAGGGTTTAGACTAGATTCACTTGTTAGCCGATTTTTATAGGGCATTTATTACCCAAGAAAATACTTAATTAATGGCTCCGACAAATAATCGTCGACGTCGAGAATGAAGGTTATAAGTTGCCATATTTGTACCTAAATATGATGGTTTATTCTACTTAAAACGAAACCTTTGAACCATATTATCTAGTATTTTTTGGGACAATTTTATATAACATTTTTAAGTGACTTCCATAAAAGGATTTTATCACAACTGATTTTATAAAATAGAAGTAAAATTAATATTCCGTCGTCATATATATAGAAAATACAATAAGCACGGCCGTTTGCACACTTACTTTTTTATTAGACCATATAATTTTCGGAATTTTCATAACTCTCATAATTTAGATTCGATTAAAGTCGTACTCACAAAATTTAACTCTTACTCAGGGGAAGACGATTAATATCTTACATGATGCTTATATTGAGTATCGAACTATCGATCTCGTATAGTATTTATAATGCGTCAAACCTACAACCTTCGGCTGTATGCACGCTAATTTTGTATTTGTTTAATAAAAATAATTAAATAATAAAATTATTATTTACCTATTAAATCTATTATTTGAATAACAATTTAATCACTTCATTTCTTACATGAGGGACAATTAATGTTTTCTTGTTTGTTAAGTAATAAAAAAATGTATTTTTTGGGTCTGCATTTTCATATATTGCTCCTTCATCCTAAAAGTGCAAATAAAACTAATATACGTATGATACTATATCTTAGCCAACACAAATTAGTGAAACGAAACTTAACTAACTTTATCTCTCTTTAGCTATATTTTCTCTATTAAATACTTACATGTAAAGGGTCTTGTACCTATGATATTTGTTAGGAAATTATGAAAAATAATAACAAAAAATTATAAAATAAAAGAAATAGACAAAATAAATACACATAATTTACGTTGAAATCCTAAATGAGAAAGAAAAAATACGTGCAAAGAAGAGAATAATTCAATATAATCAAAATTTTACAAGGGAGTTTCAAAATTTTCACCAAAATAAAAATAGAAATCCTAATTGAATGACCCGGTTAATGCCGGGCTCTACCTCGCACCTCCTTGAGACCAATGGTGCAGTTGCAAGCCTCTCGGTCTTCAACCTCCATTACCACCACAAACTCTTGAATTTTCTTACGAAATAAGTTTTCACCAAAAAAGTCACACCACAAACTTTTTGGATCAATCAATAACAAAATTCGGGTCGCAATCTGTAATGCTCTTCTTTTGAGAAATTTGTGTTGGAAATATTAGTAGAAAATAAAGATTATCTAATTATAATAACATAGAAACATATAAACAAGATAATATGAATTCTCATTTACATTATTAATATTAAACAAAAATACCTTTAGGATAGAAGACTTACTTGGAAAGATGAAACTTGAATAAGATAACATAAACAAATGGAATAAAAGATTGAGTCTAGTACTTAGTACGATTTCCTTAAGATAGATTTCGCCCCTCTCCTTGGTGCTTAGAGCTTTAAGGCATCTGCCTCCCGAGGATAAAACAATCACACTTACTGAAGAAGCACAACAACAACAAGCTCAATGAACCAGTTTTTTTTACAATTCTATAATGTGTAAACGATCCTAAAGCCTCTAGTAGGGAAGTGAAGAAAATAAAAAACGAGAATCGTGGAGAGCTTATAAATATCTTTTTTAATTTGGATTTCAATGTGTTTGAAATGGTCGAGGACCTCCTTATTATAGACCAATAGAAGACTCTTCATAAACTATGCAACTCTTGATAATAACTTTTTTTTTTATACCCACTTGGGGTGTCCGGTGTCCTCACCTTTTCGGTGAGACTAATCCGGACTGGAGAGTTCAAACTTGAGGGTTAGTCCGACCCAGAGCTTTTAACATGGCGCTAACCACCCTCGGGAGGATTCGAAACCTCGACCATCCGCCCTGGGGGAAGCATTAGGAGTCTGCTTACCAACTTCCCCAAACTACCGGGTTCTTTGATAATAATTATTTATCAATCAAATGACACCATAAACATCCATTCATCCTTTATACAAATGATAAATCCTTAACCAAGAGTTACAAATTGTAACTTTTAAATCGAACGAAGAGTTACGCAATGTAATTCACATAAAATATATAACAATTTGACCAATAAAGTTTTTATAATGTGCAAAAATTAAATCAAAGAAATAAAACCTTAAACTAAATAACAAAAGAATCTCGTTAGAAAATATTTCACGAAAGAGATATTTTATTCAAACTAAATAAAAAAAATAGACCTTTCAAATGATATCTAATTTTTCTTGATGAAAAGAGAAAGTAGAAAGATGTACGTAAGAATCACTTTATGATAATGTTACCATTAGCATTAAATGTATACATAATTGAAGACTTAGGTCCCCTTTTGCAGCACTTTTTCCTTACAAAAGAACAAAGACATGTTGTAAGCTATAGTATCAGCATATGCTTGGGTTAAATTCCTATAAAAGCTTGTATATAATAATAATAATAATGATATAACAATCTTTTGCAAAAGTCTTGATGAATTAATTAAAGAATCCTAATTATAAATAAATAAATGAATTTTATCTTTTATCCACATTAATTTCCTTATCCTTTTTTCTCCTATTTATTAGGTAGTTTTTTTTTATTTATTTATACCATATAATATCTAAAATAATTGTATTTCAACTAATTAAAATTACGCTAATAGAGTCTAACATTATTACTAGTGCAAAGAATTACTTACATATGTTAATGGTTTACAAAAAGGCTGTATAGTAAGGAAACGAGATTACAAAACAAATGTGAAGTAATAAATTTCATTGCAGTAGTAAGGAAAAGAGAGAAAGACTGGATATACATACATAAGATTTGTTAATCTCTTCAATTTTCTTTACTTCTTCGTTAACAAGAATTTCATAATTGTTATGATCCGAAATTCCACATCGCTCGCCTAAGAAATCTATGAAACAGTTATTAAGTAGGAGTCTCACATTTTTTACTTAATGACGTATTTTAAACTAGTAAGATTCACCTGAAGTGAGCAAGAATGACAATAAAATCATTGACATGTCTTTTTTATTGAAAAGATTAAAATATTTTTCATTTAACTATTATATTTTCATTATATGTTTTTTTCTTTGGTTAAAAAAAACAAAATAATTTTTTAACTTTACTTTATTGTATAAAAAAATAATAATTGAATAAAAATTGTAAAAGTATTTTTTTTTTAAACAAATGGAGCATTACCTAAAATCTTTTATTTTTTTAAAAACAAATATTAAAATTGAGATATTTTTGAATTAAAAAGATAAAGATATCTTTTGATTTAACATTCTTGTATAAATAATAATTATATTGTAAATATTAATTGAAGAAAAAATTAATAATTTTTTTTAATATTACAAGTAAAATAAAAATAAAAAGAATAGAAGAACTATCGCATATAGACAATAACATTTAAGAAAATAGGAACATTTAACATTTAATATAATTTATGAACCAGTATTTTATAAAATGTTTTAATATATAGATCATCAAATAATAATAATAATAATAATAAATTTATTTTTTTAATTAGAATTTTTAAGAAGTTATAATCCTATTTGTTGAGACTGGGTAAAGTTTAAAGCACAGCAAGAGTTTGACTTTAATTAACAATTTCCCTATTAATTGCCAAGAACAATAAAGAAAACATAAGGTATATTCTCCTTCCACCGTCTAAATCTGATAAATATTTAATTAGTTCTGTAATTAAATTAATTTCTTCATACAATACCGACAATCTGAAAACCTAAAATTATAGTATTAATTTTACATTGTCAAATAATTAATATATTTATATTTATACATATATATATATAAAAAAAATCGTCCAAAAACAAGGGTAGACAAAATTTTATATATGTATATATATTATATTATATTATATCATCAATCTTGAGACAAAATCTTCTCACAGGTTGGCATTTGGACAGTACATATAGTTAGATTCTTCACACAAAACAAGAAAATTAAAAATGGAGAATGAAGAAGAAGATTTCCGAAGAGTTGCCGGCAAAAAGTCAAAAGAAATTGAAGATTTTCGAAAGAAATGGATCCTATGATGGATACATCCATTTCTTTTTCTGGGAATATGCTGAAACTTGTGAATAAATATAAGAATAATTAGTCAATTTTATCCTTTAATTTGTATATTTTTGACCAAATAATATATATATATATATTTTTTAGATCGAGAGTCTATCTCAACTATAAATAATATCTTTTAAATCTTGTTTATATCCAATTTAATCTCCATTTAAAGCGCATGAATTCTTTTGAAGGTTTTTATGATGATGTGATATCTGTCTTATAATAATTTTTTAAAAAAATATTAATAAAAATAAAATACGAATGTCAATTTAATCCTCTCATTTTTCTTTCTTTGTTTTATACTTCTCTATATAATATATAAAAAATATATATATATATATATATATATATATATATATAAAGAAAGTGTATGTCAGTTAATTACAATTTTACTTGTTAATTAAAAAGTTTTCTATTTAGAACATGTTAGAGTCGAAATTGTCTCAACAACGACTTATATATATATATATATATATATATATATATATGTCTCAACAACACTATAATATATATATATATATATATATATATATATATATATATATATATATGCATCTCAGAATATTTTGTTGAAAAGAATTTTATAAAAGTTAAAGCTGTATAGACTTAAATAGTGATATCACATAGAACGGCAGAAGAAAAAAAAAAAAAATATATATATATATATATATATAGTATTATGGAATATTAGAAATGATTTCAGACTGCAAGATACCAATCTGATTTAGTAATCATTGATTTGACGAAGACAATAGGCCAATAGAAAAAAGGAATAATAATAAATAAAATAAAATAAAAAGTTATTTTATGCTGTGAGAGAGAATTCCAGTTGTGAAAGGTTGACAACTATTTCTCTTTTGACAATTGGATCCTCTTTTCCAAAGAAGCCTTCATTTGGGAGATTTCATGTCAAACAAAAATTAGACAGCCTAATTAATCAAGTGCATGCTATGTTTAATTAAACACGTGTACATAAATTCACATGATGATATCAATAATAGAGTTTTTAAAATCAACAAAATTTGAGTCCCAAAGTGCAGCCCTAATGCACCACTCTCCTGATTTAAGTGATGTTATAAGATCGAACTCGTATTTATTTATGCACCCATTTAAGTTTGAGACCGAAATTTATCTCTTACAAAGAACTTACTAGGTTCAAACGGAGATTAGTTTGAATATAGATATACTTAAAAAGTGTCAGTTATAGTTGTAACTTTTTTAAAACATCTCGGGTCATAAATATATATATATCAGCAAAAATAAGTAGCATTAATATGGAACAACATGGATTACAAGATCACAATCCTTTAAATAAATCTTGATACAAATGAAGATTAAGATAATGACCATACTACAAATATTTGTAATTAGAAGAAGAAACCTTAATTAAGTTTTGTCATATCATTGAGTATAAAGTTGTCTAGACTCTTGCTACTACTATTACACCTACCAATTGAGGTGAGAGTGCTAAAAAATATTAATTCTAATGATTTATATGTCTATATCTCAATTGTTAAAATAGGTTCTACACTAATGTAATCATTGTGGTGGTGAGTTTATAACCAAGCTTTGGTTATTGAGGAAAATTTACCCTAGTTGAATTTGTTCAATATTGATTTACTTATTGTTACTAAAGCTGCAAAAAAAAAAAAAAAAAAAAAAAAAAATCTAAGCAGTCAAACTGTTAATAGCAGCTCTAGTGATTCTAGAAAAAGATCGGCTGCTAAAGTATTTTACCTACTTCCCCAGTCAACATCCTCATTGGTCTTTGTCCCTCATCCAATAGTCTAAATGTAATCATCGAATTGCCATAGAGTCACATCCCTTTCTTTAGTGGCATCAACCTTAGACTTGCCCATTCAAGAGAACAAGATAGTATGTGCTCCGATTTTTCTTATTTTATCCCATTTTACTGTGGTTTATAATGTTCTACACGAATATGTTAAACTACTTTCGAATTATTTGGGTGTTGTTCACAACTTTTACCTTACAATTATCTTACTAGTCATTCTTAAATATTTTGAAGAAGCTAATATGGAATTTGAGTTGAAATTTCAATATATCATACTACTTTAGTATATGCCACGTTGCCAACTTATTTGATCACTTTTAAGGGATAGCATTTTTAAACTAGATTCTTTTGTCAACCCGAATTCTTCGTCTTACACATAGGTCTTTCTTTTTCTTGAACTATTTAGATGTGCATTTCCCCTTATTCTTGATTGGCAATGTTGTTGTTGTTGTTGTTGTTGTTGTTTTTTGTCAAGTATAGTTAATAATGAATGATGAGAATTCGCCAAATGATCAACCATACCAAAGAATTTAACAACATCAATGGGTTTTTGAGATTAGTCTAACCACTCACTTCACTTGGGCAACACTCTTACCTACAAACTATGTCATTGTCCATTGAGCAACTAAGAGTCTGTTCTCGGTGTTGGCTCTCCAATGATTAAGTCAGTAACTAATTATGTGAATCTCTCATGGAACCAAATTCCAAAGAGAATGTTCATGATTGCTCTTTTAGAGTGCATAATGCAAAATGAAGAAAATGGATATTTTGTGGTGTGTTGTGCACATGTTACCATTTGTATTTGGAGGTTGTAGCCAATTAGGGAAAAGACACTTGGAAAGTGGGCACTGCCCATCATCTTGATTTGGGGGAGTAAATAATTGGTCAGAGCCATATAATGCTCTTGCATTGGGGTGTACTACTATATCGGGAGGTCATGCCATTTGTATGATCTTTCTAATTGCTAGCTAGGTCCAAGTGCTCTGGACCATCCGATGTGTGATGTATACCTCACTCTATCCTCTTACATGGCGTAAGCTTCACTTCGACACTTTTCACATTCTAAGAGAAAAAGGATCTCATAGCTAGCTAGTATATAGCCTTGGAAAATTTTTGGCAATCCAATAAGAGATTAGAATGGCTATACAATGTTTGAAAAATGAATTTCTAATTGAAACATATTGCACACAGTTCATTCCTTAATATTCCTTACATAAATCTGTGGTTCATTATTTTACTTTGCTAGTAGAGAGACTCAAAAGGTTATGGCTCATCCTAATTAAAACTCAGTGTATAGAACTAGAAATCGACTTTTCCATCTCCAAAAAGATCGGTCGTAGTATTGATGACTTTCTAAAGACATCATCATTAATTTTACCATAATTTTATTTTTTCCCTAAAAATAACTCTTAGAATTTTAGGGAAATCAATTTAATTAACATTGTAAAAACATTGATTTAACAAATATTTTACCAAAAAACTTATGTAGAAAAGTTTTTTTAAAATAAATAAATAAGGACATAATTTGCAAAAAATAAAAATAAAAATTTCAAGCACATAGCAATATTGTTTTGAAACTTATATTATTTTTTTGAAAAGTAAAAACAAAAAACAAAAAACAAAAACAAACAAAAACAAACAAAACAAAAATAAAATAAAGATTATGGACAAAAATCACATATTTTTCAAATTAATAAAAGCAGAATGGGTTCTCACTTTGTAATAATAGTAAAACAAACGACAATTCCTTGAAATTAAAAAACAACCACAAATTACAGATGCGTACGGAAAGCAAAGACTGAGAATTCGACAAATCATAAAGCAGCCAAGATCACAACAAAATACAAAATTATATATATATATATACATAAATGTGTATGTATGTATCTATATAAATGAATAACAAATAAAACAAAATTTTCTCTCTTTTTTAACGATTTTGAATCTTTGAAAGAAATAGATATTTGGCAAATGTGAGGAAAATGATACTTCGAACACTTTAGAGATTATTTTACCAATTGTGTGGAGAGATAAACTTAAGAAAAAGACATTTGCCAAAGAAGTGACGGTTACTATTTTTAGAAATTTGGTTACTATTTTTTTTCTTTTTACTATTTTTAGAAATTTGGCATGTATTTGAATTGTGAATAAATTTAATATTTACGTTATGATATAATATATATATATATATATTTGTCAAGAAGACGTAAATAATAAATTAATAGTAAGTCTCCCTTATAATTTAGATAGTTGTAAGTTCGAGAATATTAATTTTGACGAATGAACTTGTGAAGAATAAATTTTTATATTTTCTTGTAAAATTAAAATTACAAAGTAAACAATAATTAGATGTAACAAAATATATTTATAAGTAATTTAATTTACAATGGGTCCTATTTCTATGGATTTGTTGATTCGATCCGTTGTAGATTCAAGGGCCTATTTGGACTTGATCTCGATCAAAAGAATTTGATTTGTTTCGAGAGCCGTTTTGAGCTTGATCTCCGAATGGACTTGACTTTGATTTCATCCGAGGGTTTCAAACTTTATCTCTAAATGAACTTGGAGAGGAAGAGCCGATATGTCGGAGGTTACGATATGTCATTGTTTGTTAATGTTAGCTAACAATCGAGTCAAACTAGGTTTTGTATACATAAAATTGGGAAACCTAATTTTTATGGATAGGAATTCTACTTGATGTCAAAGGATATTTCACCTTTTTTATGTAAAGAGATTTTTTTTTTTTTTTTTTTTTTTTGTGTTATGAGGAGGATGTGATTTTTCTCCTTCAATGGTATACCTAATTTTACTTAGTTAATGCTTATGAAAATGACTTTTGATAAAAGTTTGATGTTGTTTTCTTATAAAAGTTTAAAAGGGTATTTTAGTCTTTATAATCGACATCAAATAATTTTTTATATTTTTATAAGTGTGTGATGAAATAAATACTCTTTTTATGAACTATGTTAACATTTAAACTTAGTTTAGTAAGTATTTCTTTATTTAACATAATTAGATAAGCGTCTTGTGAATACTATACGAGATCACGAGTCTAACACTCATTGAGAGTTTCAAAAAATGTGATAAAACTTTTTTTTGAGTAAGAGTTAAATTATATAAGTAAAACTCGAGTTAAATCTAAATTAGTTAAAATAATAATTTTAAATGTCGGATGATATAATTAAAATTAGGTTAAAAAAATTGGTACTTGTGAAGAAAAAGCCTTGGGGAAAGTTGCACTTTCAAAATAATGCTTGTCACATGAGTAGTCCTTAAGCAATCTCTCTCTAGTACCAAGTATTGGGGCACTTGAATATGAATTTATTATTATTATTATTATTTTGAAAAAAAAAATCTTAAGAAACAAAAATGATTCCTTAATCAATTATTTATTATTATTATTATTATTATTTTAAAGGAAGGAAAATAATCACTATATCGAGAATTGGACAATAGGTAAAGAAATAGTCACTAGTTTTGATGATTTAATCAATTTATTTATTTTAAAGTATGGATATATTTTGATATTTAAGTATTAAAATCTAAATATATACATCTAAATAAATATTACTAAAAAAATTATTTATTTTCAAGATTACTATTCAAATACAATTTATGACATTTGTTGTATGTAAGCTTCTTTTTCTTTTTCTTTTTTTTAAAGAAATTAAAAATGTTTAATTTCAACTAAAATATTACATATAATGTAATAATAGCTAATATATATATATATATATATATATATATAAAAGTAAGGTTTATTATTAATTTACTGTAGCAGTTCCTTTGTTCAAATGGAAAAAGTTTAATTTCCTTTTAAGTCTGAACCTCGTATATGAGAATGAGTATTAGGGAAAACTTCTCTCGAAAAGAAGTTTGATGTAATTCAATTTTAAATTAGTTTGAATCTAAAATGAGTATTGAATACCTTAACGTTAAATCAAAAGAAAATCACAAGCTCCATACTTATGAATTGTAACCTAAATATGTAATTTTTCCTTCCATACTATTAATAATAAACAAATTTCATACAAGAATCAGAAAAAGATTACTAGCAATGATGAAAAAATAAACCTAGAATTTTTATTATATACACATTTGTTTTGTCTTTTTCAGACAATCTTAACAACTTATAATAATAAGAATACAAATTTAGGGTTTCACACTGCAGAAACCTCAATCTCAATCATAGAAGGGATCTGAGGATAATCAAATCAAATTTTAATACAATAAAATCATGGCTTCAAAACTTATCTTAGAATTCGTATGTACCCTCTAAAAACTATTAATATTATGATTAATGTTTTTTTATGATTCAAATTTACGGTTTTCATTCTAATATTTTTTTTATTTAATATTTTCAAATATATATATATATATATATATATATATATTTATGTATATCATGGCAAAAAAAACCATTTTGTATTTGTCTAAGAAAACAATTTAGAAATACTAATATATATATTAAATTCTAAAAAAAAAAAAACTAAAACTAACGCTTTTCGTATTATAACTATTTTATATTTTGAAATTATATATTATATTTTTATTTTTATGGTACTATTGTACAATTATTTATAATTATTTCGGCAAATATTTTTAAATAATTCATACGTAATTTTTTGAAGACATCATCAACATAATACCTCTTTGTATTTTTTTTTTTCTTAAGTATCATGTGTCATAGATGAGTTCCAAATTATGAGAGGGTACATTTAAACTAAATCTATAATTAGACTAATCTCGTTCGAGTCAGGTTGATCTCTAATCCAAAATTTTAAACAGTTACATACATAAGTAGGGGTTTGAACGTCAACTTCACTTAAGTTAAAACAGTTTCTTACTAACCTCACTTAAGTACCAACTCTTGTAATTATATCACCACATGACAAACACTTAACAAAAATAGTCGGATTATTTTAAAAAAAAAAAAAAGTTAATTAAAAAAACTTAGTCGTATAATTGAAAATTGTTTTATAAAAATAAAGATATGATTCGAAATATAAAACCGTTATTATAAAGAAAAAATAAATAAATAAATGAAAGAAGTATAAAATAATCATAGAAAAGAAAAATTCTTGATGGCATCATTGTTCTTCATACAAATTACAAAGTGTTCATTGATACATTAGGTTCCATCTGTACCCTACTTTTTTGGTACAAATTACCATAATTTATATAAGTATTCCTAAAAACCCTTGAGAGAAACCACATAAAATTATTACAACAACAAATTCTTTCATAGATCTACAATTGTCCATCCCAAACGCTGTTTATATGATGTTGTATCTTATATATATATATAATATAATATTACTTTCTATATATATCCCTACACATAGGTGGATCCAAATACAACATGAACAATTTTTTTTTTTTTTTTTAAAAAAAAGAAATTATTAAGTGGGAACAAAAATTAATTTTTTATAGAAATGAAGATGAAGAAGATGATGGTAATGATGATGATGATGATGATGAGGACCACCCCATGTGATGATGGAGATTTGTGATGGGTATGATGATGATGATCATGAATCATCAGAATGGACCTCCCCCATGATGGTGGAGTCAATTTCCTTTTTTACCCTTGATTGAATTCCATAATAACTAACGTACCACTTGACGAATTTCCTCAATCCAGTAGCTAAATCTGTGGTAGGCTTGTAACCAAAGTCCTTGTAGGCCAAGCTTACATTAGCATGGGTGAATGGTACGTCGCCGTTCCGTGGCATCTTAATCACATTCTTTTTCGCCTTCACATTTAGTAAATTCTCCAAAATCGACACCAATTTCACCACCGACACCGGCGACGTGTTCCCCAAATTGTAAACCCTCAATTGCGCTGCTCCTTTCTTCTTCCCTCCGCTTCCGGTGCTCTTCTCCGCCGTGTCCAGTGCTCCGACGCAGCCTTTCACCACGTCGTCAATGTATGTGAAATCACGCGCCACCTCTTTGTTGTCTTGTGTCACGTACACGTTTATTGGCTTCCCCTGTAATATGTCCTTTGTGAAAAAAAAGTACGCCATATCCGGTCTTCCCCAAGGACCGTACACAGTGAAAAATCTTAATCCGGTTAATGACAGACCGTAGATGTGATTGTAGGTATGGGCAATTTCCTCGCCGGCCTTCTTTGTTGCGGCGTACAGACTCGCAGGCTGATCTGTTCTGTGTTCCTCAGAGAATGGTATTTTTGTGTTGAGACCGTAAACAGAGCTAGAAGATGCCCAGACGATTGCAGGTTGCGGATCGGCCGATTTAGCTACCTCAAGCAAATTGACAAACCCAGCAATGTTGGAATTGACGTAGGAGAGTGGATTCTTCATTGCGTACCTTACTCCGGCTTGGGCAGCCAGATGAAGGATGTGAGTAAAAGGTACAATGTCGAAAAGTTTCTTAAGAAGTTCAGCGTCATTTAGATCTCCTTCTACGACAAAAATTTGATGTTTGCTTAAAAGTTTCTGGCGAGCACGTTTGAGTGAAGGGTCATAGTAGGAATTGAAATTGTCAAGACCTAATACCCCATCCCCTCTTTTCTTCAATGCTAAAGAGCAATGACTACCGACAAATCCACCTGCACCAGTAACCAAAACAGACATCCCATTAGGCCTGCGGGGCGTGGAGGAGTGACGAACTCGTTTCTCCCAGGAAGCGCCGCTGCCGTAGAAGGCGGAGGATAGGAAATTGTGATTGGTATGAATGTGATGTGGATTTTGATCAGAAATTGGTGGATAATTTAAGGTGAAGAAAAGAATAAGAACCAAAGCAACTAGAAGAGTAACGCGAAAAAGCAATTTGGAAGAAGCAGCTAAGAGTTTTGTGCTGTTTACTCTTCTGATGTAGCTGTTGTAGCGTTCTAGCTTTGTTGTTTTGCTTGTATCTGGTGGTGAAGAAGATGCCACTCCCGTTGTTGTGTAGAACTGCATTTTTTTTTCTTTCTTCTTGATCAGGTCTACTAAAGCTAAAAGAGGCTAAAAGGCTAGGCAGAGAGAAGAAATCTTGTTGACAAACAACAAATTAAAAACCAAGAATTGAATACTCAAAAAAAAAAACTTCAAGAATTAAAAATGTACAAATGATTTGAGCTTCATGATGAGGGCTTTCTTTAATTTTTCTTTCTTTTGAGACCCTGAAGTTGGAAGTGTGTAGAGATTGGGATTATAAAGCAAGTAGTAGTGGCGGTAGGGTAAGGGGTGGGGTGAAGGGAGAGAGTGTTGGTTGGAGACCACTTTTATTTTTTATCTAATTTTTTATTTTAGTAACTTTATTTCTATTAATTTATATTCAATTTAATTTATACAATCTAAACTTAAACTTAAAATAGAAGAAAGGTTTTTTATAGTTATTAAATTCGTAATTTCGTATAATATTTATAATATAATTTTTTATTATGTGAAATCAATTTTTTTTTTTTTAAATTTATTGTTAATGTAATTTGAACAAGCTTTGTCACTCGTTTACAGATGGAAAGCACAAGAAGGAAGTTGGGATTGGATTGGGGGCTTTTGATTGTAGGAAGGGAAGGAGGGAATTTGAAGCAAAAGACCCTGATATTTTTGAGTTCTTACATATTGAACCTCGTATTTTATTGTAATAAAAATTGCCACCTACATTTTAGTTGGGTAGTAAAAAAACTATACAAAGATATCAAGACCATGTGAAACACACGTGTTAGTAATGAATAGGACATTATTATTCTTGTTCAAAAACTATGTGACAATCCATATTATTTGCTATTTTTACCGATGGTTTGTAGGAGTTGGGACAATGAAGCCTAATTTTGTACATAAAACCATTCATACAAAAGTTTTGACATAAATTTAAAGTGGCATCTAGAGTTACTTTCACTTTCTAAAATTATCTTTTCTAATCTTATTAAAGTATTTCATATTTTTTCTTAAAAATTAAATTTAGTTGTATTTGAATTGACATTAAAATAGAGAAAAAAAAAAAAAAAAGTTATATCTTTTTACAAGTAAGAAATTTGGACAATTTGGACACAAATAAAAATATTGGATTCAATACTCAAAATAGAAAAAAAAAAAAAAAAAAGAAAAAGAAAGTAACAAACAGGTTTTTTTTTTTTTTTTTTGCTGAATGGATAATTATGCATTAATATCATCTGGGTCCAAAATAGTTAGAGCAGAATCTCCACCATCACAAAAAATACTAGAAGGTAGAGAATTAACATTGACATCTCCACTAATATTAGAGTTTTTTGCAAACTGAACAAAATTATGAGCACTCTGGTTGCACAATCGGCTCACATGCTTGCAGCTCCAGAGGGGATATTTAGCCAAGAACATCCTTCCTTCGGCAATATTGCGAGCTGCTTGCCAATCTACATATTCTTCAATTCCATGCAAAGCTAGTACAACTCCCAGCGAGTCACATTCAAACGTCGCTTTATCCACTCGCATTTCGCATTTCGCGCCCAATTTGAAAGCTTGGATCACCACTTCCATCTCCGCACAAAAGGGGCTGAGAGACGGGAAGTGATGTGCCCAAGCTCTCGGAACAAGGTCGTTATGATTTCCGATCAAGAGCCCGACAATCACGTTGTACTCCATAAATGTTGTGTCTGTATTGACCTTAATCTCACCCATGAGCGGTGGCCTCCATGTGGCTTAAGGAGTTTTCTTCTTCCGGATTGCTTGCCCGGCTTTCGCAACATTCCAATGACTTTGGAGAGACTTGTTAATCTGTTGGGAGAACTCCATCCAATCTGGGAGGGGGGTACCCACTCTGACTTTGTTCCTCATCATCCAAATCCGTTCAAAGGATATAGCAGCAAAGTGCATAAACCTCACTTTATCATCCTCATCAAGTATTGCCTGAATAGAGGTGGACAGTTCTAGCATGTTTGTAAACCACTCTGTAGCGGACAAGTTTGCACAACTCTCAATCCGGATGTTCCAAGGGGAATTCAACCAGCATATTCTAGATGTTGGACATTCAAAAATAAGGTGCTGGACAGTTTCAGTATACTCACCACATAGTGTGCATGTTAAGTCTGCTAAAGGGACAAATTGCTTGATCCGGTCCTTTGTAGGAATGGAATTTACCATGATTTTCCAAATCATAACCTTGAGACGTTCATGCATATCGAGTGCCACGGTGCGGACTATTTCTTCCTGTCGATACCCGAGACCACACCAAACCTTCCTTCGTTATTCTTCATGTACGAACTACGAACGGAAAAGGTCCCCGACTTGGAGGGAGCCCAAACAAAGGTATCCTGTTCCCGAGAGTGAATGGGAATACTTAGAATTTGCGAGCTGATCACAGGTGGAAATGCATCACGAACAATGGTCACATCCCAATCAGTATTATCCTCGTTCATCAAGTCTCTAACAAAGAACAAATCATTTCTAACTCGTACCTCAGCAGGCATAGTAAACTTCGGTAGTCTCGGTAACCAAGGATCTTCGTAAATCCGAGCTACTGACCCCTGTCCAATTCGAATGCACAACCTATTCTTCAGCGATCCGAAACAGTTTCTGATGGCATTCCAAATCCAGGAAGAGGCCATAGTTGTTTGTTGCAGATCGAGGACCCGCCTGCCCCTTAAATATTTGGATTTCACAAGTTGTACCCGGGGTCTATTTGGATCCTTGCAAACTTTCCAACCCAATTTTGTAACAAAAGCAACATTTATATCTCTGAACCTCCAAAAGCCTAGCCCTCCGGAACACTTAGGCTTACAAATCGCATCCCACGCTTTAAGACACAGTTTCCTCTTCTCACCACCACCACCCCACCGGAACCTCCTAACTAGCGAATCCATCTTTCCACAAATGTTGGCTGGGAGCAGGGATGTTTGCATCGCATAGGATGGTATCGCCAAAGCCGTGGATCGGATCAATACTGCTCGGCCAACGCTGGACAAATTTCTCCTCTTCCAGCTTGCCAACTTCTGTGCTAATTTATCAATCAATGGCTGGAAGGCTTTGTTCTTACTCCTAAAATTGCAAAACGAATTCCCGAGATAACACCCCATATGGTTACATTCCGTCATGTTTAGCACCTCACGGACTACAATTTTATTTGCTGCATTTGTATTCCAACTAAAGTGAATACTTGATTTGTCCCAGTTTATACTTTGACCGGTCCAGGAACAATAGGTATTAAGACAATTACGGACCTCTCTCGCTTCCTCCACATTTGCTTGGTAGTATATAATGAGGTCATCAGCATACATAAGGTGTGAAATCCTTGGGCTGCTTCTAGGAATCTTAACTCCACTTATCTTCCTACTTTCCACCGTTCTCTCAAACAACCGAGACAGTAAATCCGAAAGGATAGTGAATAAGGCCGGGGATAGCGGGTCTCCTTGTCTAATTCCCCTCGAGGCTCGAAAAAACCACACGGAGACCCATTCACAATGATGGAATAAGTCGTAGTAGTTAGGCAAACTTCAAGCATTGAGCGGAACTTATCATCAAAACCATGCTTGCAGAGGATACCGATGAGGACGGCCCATTCCACCTCATCGTATGCTTTTGCCATATCCACCTTTATTGCCATAAATCCTTTCCGTCCCTGCTTCGAGTTCAAATAGAACATCACCTCTTGGTTTATGATAGAGTTCTCCATGATAGATCTATTAGGGATAAACGTCGTCCGATTTGGATGTATAAGTTGGTCAAGTAATGGTCTCAAGCGTGTGGCAAGGATTTTTGTGATGATCTTATATGCAACGTTGCATAGTGAGATCGGTCGGAACTGTTCCACCCTATTCGCTCCATCTTTCTTGGGAATTAGGGTTATGAATGTGTGATTTGCTTGCAGTGCTTGAGCATCCCATTTGTGAAAAAATCATGCATCGCTGAGTGTACATCTCTGCCAACAATATGCCAGTAGGTTTTGAAAAAAAGAGGACTCATTCCATCCGGGCCGGGACTCTTATTATTTGTCATACTGAAAACCGTCTTATGAACCTCCTGAATTGTGGGGATAGAGCTGAGCATGCTGTTCGAAGCTTCATAGATAGACGATTGAAAAATGTCCCGAAAATCAGTGGGGAAAGTGGGGTTGACAGTGGAAAATAAGTGAGTATAGAAGTCAATGAATAAGGAAGCAATGCGGTCATAGTCATCAATTCTATGATTATCATTATCAAGAATATAATGGATGCAATTATATGCTCTATGAATGATAGTAGACAAATGAAAAAAGCGAGTATTAGCGTCTCCCTCTTTGAGCCATTGGGTTTTGGCCTTTTCTTTCCAGAGAATATGCTCCTTCAATAATAGCTCATCCAGCTCCAACTGGGCTTTATGTTCCATTTCGAGGTTCAAAGAGGAGGGGGGGCTAGAATGAAGAGTATCTATTAACCGACGGGTGGACTTGATTTTAGAAAACATACATTCGAAAACCTTATGGTTCCACTCTTTTAAGGCCACTTTTGTATTTTTCAACTTGGTAATCAAATGGGAAAAATTTGGTGTGGGATGACCCTTCAACTAGGCAGACTCAATAACTCGGCCAACAGAATCGTCTTTTGTCCACATCCCTTCCAATTTGAAAGGCTTAGGACGAGATGAAGTCGGGGGGATGTATTAATCAAAATTGGCCGATGATCCGAGTGCAGCGATGTAAGGTGATGCACTACTACATTAGGAAACAGAAGCCTCCATACCTCATTTGCAAAACACCTATCTAATCTTTCTTGAATATTATCCTTTCTCGTCCGTCTGTTATTCCATGTGTACGCATACCCCGTAAATCCTAGATCAATCAATTCATTTGAATCCACCATTCCTCTAAAACCCCCACGGCTGGACGAGGACACAGCCTTTCCACCAATCTTATCTTTCCGATCTAACACAGAGTTAAAATCGCCTGCTAGTAACCAAGCTCCACAAAAAGAGTCGCTAATCCGATTGATATCTTCCCAAAAAGTTGGCCGATAAGCAGGAATTGTTGGGCCATAGATAAAGGTCAACTGCCAAGGAATCTAGTTAACTCCACAATTATCATAAAGAAGGCAGTTTATTAAGTGCGAATTTTCCACAACTACATCAAGTTTTACATGATCTTTCCATAAGAGAAGAAGTCCCCCAGCTTTGCCAACTGTCGGGACAAGGTGAGAGGAAGAGAAACCTAGTGATCTGCTAATGAAAGAGACACGATCCAAATTACTCAACTTAACCTCGGGATAGAAACACCACTGCAGGACGATTAGAGCGTACAAGCTCTTTCAATGAACGAATTGTCGTGGCTCGACCTAAACCACGACAATTCCAAACCAAGAAAATCATTGGGAGGGTGGGGGCAAGTTAAGGCTCGCCACCCCGGCCGAAGAAGCATTCCCAGCATTAGCATTTGAATCCAACTCATCACGAACGGAACGGATATCATACATAACACCTTTGCGTGCTTCTCTTTTAACGTGGATAAAGCGACGCTTTCTAGCAAGGGGTTCCCCTGGTACACTCAACTTTTTAGAGGGTGACTCAACATCGGGGATAGAAGGACAAACAAATATGGAAGAGTAAAAGGAAGACTCGGATATTTTGGAACAAGGTTACTCCGAGGGGGGGAACAGACAGAGGGAAGAGATCTTTTGCAAGTGGGCGGGGGGTTGGCCTGGTAAGACTCGGAGTTTTGGTAATCCCAAATAGAGAAATCAAGGCTGGGCACATTAGAAATTGGAGTGGGCTCGGTAAGGGTGGGGAGAGGACAAATATTTGAAGGAGGAATTGGGCTAACAGGAAAAAGATTATATGTGGGCTCTAACTAGGTGATATCGGTTTTGTTAGGGGAGTGGGCCGGACTCGGGGAAGGTTGATCCACAATCACACAAAAATTTGACTTATCTAGAGAGAGGGAAAATGAAATACCTAGCGGGAGAGCTGAAAATATAGGCGTGAAAAAGATATTTGTTTCATCTTGAAGAGGATTTCGTACCATCCTAGAGATTAGCGATTCTTGGTATGTGGGACACTCCTGTGCCTCCGGGAGCCTCGTCTGAGCCGGAGCCGGAACAGGAACGAGCTTCAAATTAATCTGACCGAGGGACTGGGGTTCATTGTTCTCCGAATCCATCCTCCGATCCGGATATGCCCTACCATTACCCGGTAAATCCTTATTCTTGGTTGTGAAAGCCCTCGGCTAGGGTCCGTAAGCATGGCGAGGATCCAAAACACCTTCGGATGGCGAAATTTGGGCATTACAACTGGACTGGCCATGCCCGAGTTTTCCACAGCGGAAACAGAAGTCGGACAATCTCTCATAGCGAAATTGTATCCAGATAGAAGATTCGTCCTCTTTCTTAATAAAAATACCCGTTTTGAGTTTATCTTTGTTTCTTACATTCATACGAATCCTCGGAAATTGTTTCAAACAGTGGACCGACCTGTACGATTCATTCCACCGAGATGAAACCGCCAATAAAGTTACCGAATCTTTCAAGCATTCTCTGAATTCATTCTGTTAGGGGGCAAGTTAAACACTTGAATCCAAAAAGGTGTCCGAGAGAAGTTGAGTTCGTTAATGGAGATATCTGGCTGCCAAGTGGTAAAGGAGATGATGTGGCCCTTGACTGCCCATGGACCACTGTTGACGATACGATCCCGGTCTTCGGTCTTACTAAAAGAACAAGCAATTAAATTTATGTCCAATGAAGTTATTTGGATGTACGTCCCCAAATTCCAAGCGAGAGGACAAGATAGCCTTTACAACACGAAAATTAAGGACCTTATCGGAGATAATGGACCCTATCAAGGTAAGATCATTAAATACATTTTGGTGGGTTTCATTAATGGATAGGTCGAGTAAATCATCTTCAATAACGAACCGACTAGGGACCTCCTTAGGCTCCATAAAGACCACAAAGAAGAAGACAAAAAAGAAAGAGAGAGAAAAGGGGACACACACTACGGATTAACAGAAGTCAAGGGGAGAAAATGGACAAAGAACAAATAACATCGAGATGGAACACAAGCCGCACGAAGGAGCCGACCGAGCTAAAACCTCAGGGACAAACCTCTCCAGTTAGAGAGAAGGGAGAGCTTTACTCTCTAGAGAGAGAAAACGAAAATTTGTTGTACAAACAGCTATTAGTATATTATAACCTGATGTAATAAATAATCCCAAAAGAATGTTTTAAATTTGGGATTATCAATTTCTCACTCTAAGATATGAAGGGGTCCAAAAATATCTTATCTTGTAATAAGAGGGACAAGGTTCATCTTAATTACATATATATCTCACTGCATTACTCTTATTATACTCAATTACAATCTTTATAATCATCTGATTAAAGACAATGTTTGATTACATAAATATAATAATCCTCATATAGAGAATCATAGTAATTCCACGTTTAAGAATTTAATGACAAAACTATATATTAGAGATTAATTTATGACTTTAATCCATTTAATAATCTCAATTTGAGTCAATCTATATTTGTTCTCATGAATTTAATTTGTATCTTATACAAATATTTATCTCATGAATTTTAATCAAACTTATACTAATCTTAATTTTATTGTTATTCATAATAATAATAATAATTGATTTGAGACATTTAAAATAATTAATACTATTCAAGAATATTATTATATAATAAACATGTGAATTTATAATAAGAAATTAAATCTTTATTAATAATAATTATATCATGGCCATAAAATAGGTCTAGGCACTATTACCAAAAATTTACCACTTAAGCTCTTGGTTTGACACAAATGGAAAGTGTATTATGAATGTTATAAGAGGTCAAGGTTCGACACTCATTGTGAGCGCCATTTAGGAGCTCGGGTGAGGCTTTCCCCTGAGTAAGAGTTGGACTCTACAGGCGTAACCTATGCCGAATTTGAATTAGTCGAAGTCGTGATGGCTCCGGATACCATATGGTCTAACCAAGAAAGAAAAAAATCTACCACTCCGCTCTACTTATTCATCAATGTATGTTATCATCTGTCGAAACTCTACATATCTTAACCTTACATCTCTTAAAAATTTCTTGAATGAGATAGTAATACTAGGTATCTTTACTTTTGTAATAGTGTCATTATTGTCATGATAGACATTAACAAGATTTGCAATGCTAGGAACTACTCCAAGGTAAATGATACACTTTTTGATCAAATAAAATGCTTCCTTAGTTGCATTAGATGCGACTATATATTTAGCTTTAGTTGTAGAATTAGTAACACTAATTTATTTTAAACTTTTCCCACCATCATTCAATTAAAAAACATACACATACTGTGATGGAAAGTCATCTTTGTCATATTGAAAGTATGCATCTACATAAACTCTTACAACTAGTTAGATCATCTTCCAATTCGTAAAAGGCAAAGAATATTTCTTTAGATGTTTTCAAATATGTACATATATTCTTTTACAATAGTCCAAAGACTCTCAATAGGATCTGGCTGGTATCGACTTGTTATGATTAAAGCATAAGAAATATTTGGTCTAGTGTACAACATGGTGTACATAATAGATCCTAATACTCAAGAATAAGGATTATTACTCATACATTTCTACTCATATTTAGTGTTAGGATATGGAGTCTTGCTAAGAGTATGCCATGAGAAATAGGCACTAATTCTCTCTTGAAATCTTGCATATTGAATGTTTTGAGTACTTAATTTATCTATATAAACACTCTAACTTACATCAATTAGCATTTTAAATATATATTTATCCTAAAGATATAAGCAATTTAACCTAATTCTTCTTTTTAAGAAATATTTTCCTAACAAAGATATTTGATATTTTATAAATTATGTGTGTGTGACTGAATTGAGCATTTAGTAAAAAATTTAGACAAAAATTAACGTGCAAGTATGAGTCGAAAAAATAATTTAAGTGCAAATGCTCTAACCCAAGAAGTGTCAAGATAATTTGCCTTCAGTTTTTATAAGGATAAAATTGATATATTCAAAAAAAAAAAAATGAGCTCCCGCATCTCTCTAGAGCAGCAACCGACAATGGAAGAAGCAGATCAACTACGACGAAGTATAAAGAAGCATAAGCGGGACGAAGAATATGCGGTAGATGGGAGTGCCACCGCGATAGACGAACAGGCGACGGGACACCCAAATGTGTGGCAGACGGGCGCTGGAAATGCATCCTTTGTGGACATTGTAAACGGCTGGAAACCACAGATACAGATTTACTGCGGTGAGGGAGAAGAGGATGGAATGGACGACTTAGGAGTGACAGACATTTTGCGGGAACAAGAACTGGTGGAGGAAGGAGAACCGTGCCCGGTGGCCGACATCCCGTGGGATAGCTACAAGGAATCTTGGCAGCAATGGCGAAGGGCCTTGATAATTAGAGTGTTGGGAAAATCCTTCAGTTTTAAGATCTTGGAACCCAGAATAAAAAAACCGTGGCAACTGGAAAAGGGATGTCGCCCATTGACATTGAGGGAGGACATATCGTGGCTCGCTTTTTTTTCACAAGCGGATTATCTTAAGGTTTTGAATGGTGGACCTTGGACGGTTCTTGGGCACTACCCGACCTTGTCCAAATGGCGACCAAACTTCAAACCCGGAGACAATGAAATCCACTCCACATTAGTGTGGGTGAGATTCCCAAAATTACCATTGGAAATGTTTGTTGAATCAAACCTCCTAAGTATTGGAAATGCGGTGGGAAGGGCAATTAAAGTAGATGCAATTACTGCTGAGATGATTAAAGGCGGATATGCCGGAGTCTGCGTTGAATTAAAGCTTAATGGACCACTCCCACCAAATGTTTTGGTGTGGGGAAGGAGGCAAGTCAGAGTACGAAGGCCTACCACATACCACTCTTTTCTTGTGGGAGACATGGACACAAGAAGGAACAATGCGAAAGGAACCAAACAGGAGATGAAAATCGGAACCCTCGGAGGAAGAAAGAGTGCTTAAGAAGCACGACTGCCCAACCATTTGGACCTTGGATGTTAACGCCCATCCGCCAACAACAGTGCTCAAGCCAACCGAAAAGCAAACGAGGAGACCGAAAAGAGGCTCCATGCGGAGAAACGGGTAAACCCGTCTACGGACGGGTCGCCACACTTTGTTTTCGGAACCCAAACTGGTGACCGAGGGAACCGGGAACATCAAAAAGAAAGGGCGAGACATCGGGAAGCGAAACCACCGAATTTGCATGCGGGAAGTCAAGATTTGCTATCCTAGCCGATGTGGAGGAGGGAAACATTTCTGAAGACATAGAAATGTTAAAACAAAGAATAAGGGAGCTTTCGGGAAGTAAAAAAATGGGAAACCATGAGAAAGCCCAAATCAAGTTGGAGAAGGGCCGGTCCATAAAGAATGGGCCAAAGCATGGAGGAAATGGCCAAGTCAAAGATAACCTTAAATATAAGGAAATACAAAAAGGTGTGGGCTTCACAACGGGCTCCTCAAAAAAATTGGAGAATAACAGATCGAGCCCCTTAAAAATTTTGGACACTACCCATTTGGACAACCCGATTGACATTGAGGGGACCAAACCTTTACCCCAATCTGGTACCATGAAGCAAGGTGGACGAGCGGAGAAAAAAAGCCGATGCCAATGGAGTTAGAAAAAGGAAAACCCAAACCCCGGGGTGGTGGAATGCATGGAAGTTGATAACCCCCGACGAGGAAGCTACATCATCATCAGAACATCCTCTCCACGATATAATTCAGTTGTAGACACTCATATGGAGGTAATGGAAACATCCGGCCCGAGAATAAACACTTCTCATGATTAATACGATCATATGGAATTGTAGGGGGGTGGGGACTCGCAGTACACGTTTACATCTTAATGAGATGATTAAGACTTATAAACCAGAAATTCTTGCGTTACTGGAAACTAGGGTTCACAGTAGTAAAGTAATGAAATTTTTGCTAAGACTGGTTTTACCGATATGTTGGCAGTGGAAACAATTGGTTTTGTGGGCGGTATCTGGATATTGTGGGACAATAAAAAAGTGGTGGTGGAAGAGGTGTCCATGATGGATCGGATAATTAATGTACTTGTCCGAGAGAATACGAGAAATAATTGGTTGCTATCTGTAGTATATGCATCACCAAGAGCACATGAGAGGGAGGAGTTATGGAATTACATGAGAAGTCCGGGCACAGTGATTAATGTGCCGTGGGTGGTAATGGGTGATGTGAATCGGATTTTGGACAGCAAGGATAAGCGGGGAGGAAAACCTATAAACCGAAACACAGCAGCCAGCCTAAGGGATACTATCGGCGATTGCCGGCTACTGGACCTTGGTTTCCACGGACCGAGATTTACCTGGACAAATGGAAGACAAGGAAGGGCGAACATTAAAGAAAGAATTGACAGAGCATGGGGAATCCCATGTGGTTCCAAAGACATGAGGAGAGAGCGAGACATCATCTCATGAGAACAAGATCCGATCATCACCCTATCCTATTAGGGAGTATTCAAATGGAGCAGCGACAGAAATTTACGGGGTTTCGATTCATAGAGGCCCGGCTCCTTCATCCAGATTTTGGTGAGATGGTTGAAAAATTCTGGAATAAGGAACCGGTAGTATTTATACTACTATGGAAGAATTTAAGAGGCAGATATGGGAGTGGAATAAGGAAAAGTTTGGGAATATATTTTGGCGGAAAAAGCGCTGTAAAGCCGGATTATTGGGGGTACAGGTAGCTTTGGGGAGAAAACATCAAATCTTTGTACAAGTTAGAACATAAACTATTATTGGAATTGCGGACATTCTAGACCAAGAAGAAATATATTGGCGACAACGAGCAAGAGTTCAATGGTTGAAACAAGGGGAAAGAAACACACGATACTTTCATGCTTGTATCAAATCGAGACGGAAGAAATCGATCCTCCAATTAAAAATCCAGAGAGAGTGGTGGCGCGATCCGGCAATCTCAAGGACCTGGCCCGAGATTTCTATGTTGCATTATATGCAAAGGACCTTTCCGTAAGGGTATCCCCGAGGAGTGGAATTTTCCGAAGCTCCATAGGAATAAACCGTGGTGGTTGAATCGAGAAGTGACCGCTTTTGAAATTAAAATGGCTGCAACTCGGTTAGGAGCCCGCAAGGCGCCCGGCCCGAGATGGAATCCCCGCTGTTCTACCGAAGTATTGGGGTTTGGTGGGTGTTTCCGTTGTGAATTTTTGTACAAAAGGTCTTCCGAACCGGACACATCCCGAGGAGATGAATCGGTCGATAATATGTCTAATTCCAAAGCGGGGACCCGGCGGAGAATATTACACAATTCCGTCCGATTTGCTTAAGCAATGTGATAGTGAAAATAGTCGGCAAGATCATTGCCAATCGTGTGAAAAACGTTATTGGTGAACTTAGGAGAATGGCAAACAAGCTTCATACGGGAAGACAAGCCACAGATAACATAGTTATTGCACAAGAAATGATACATTCACTACGAAGGCGTAGAGGGAAAAAAAGGGACCATGGTTGTCAAGATCGATTTAGAGAAGGCTTATGATCGGATAGATTGGGATTTTCTTGAAGAGGTTTTACGGAACATTGGGTTTGGAGAGCAACTAATTAAAATCATCATGAGTTGCTTAAACTCAACTAATATGTCCGTCTTGTGGAACGGCACCCGAAGGAACCTTTCAAGCCGGGAAGGGCCCCCCGACAGGAGATCCTCTCTCTCCCCCCCCCTGTTTGTAATTTGTATGGAGGTGTTAGGCCAACGTATCAAAACGAAGGTACGGAAAAGAATGGCGTGCATGCGAAACGGGAAGGAACGGACAAGAAATATCACATCTCTTCTTTCTTTGATGACTTACTCTTATTTGGGGGGCCTCAATACAACAAGCAAGGATAATGCAAGAGATCCTACGGCGTTTCTGTGGTGAATCGGGGCGGAAGGTAAATGTTGGCAAATCCAAAATCTGGTATTCCCCCGATACATCGTTGAGTCCGATCCAAAGTGTCACAAATTGTTTTGGGATACCTTCAACGGCAGATTTGGGAAAATATTTGGGGGTTCCTCCGATTCATGGTAGACTTCAAAGCCACCATTTTAATTACCCGGTAGATAAGGTTCATAAGGGGGGGGGGGCGGAATCGGCCCATGTCTCGAGCGAAGGTTGACTCTAATAGCCGATCACGTCGGCTATCCCTACATACGTCATGAATAGCTGCAAATTGCCAAGTAAAACAATTCAATTGTTAACAAGGGCAAATAGGAAATTTTTCTGGGGTGACAAAGATGACAAACACACGTTACACTCACTTGCATGGGAAACAGTGTGTCTTCCGAAACAGCATGGAGGGCTAGGAATAGGTACGCTGGAAAACATAAATACAGTACTCCTGGCGAAATTAACTTGGCGAGCAATGACGGGGCCGGGGGGAGAGTGGGGCAGAGTCATCCGCGAAATATGGTCGGCTGGGGGCGGATCGTCCGGAGGCGAAAAGAGACGCCGTGTCCGTGGTTAGACGTGGGATGCTGCATGGGTTCAAACTACTGGAGAAGGGACCGAGGAGAGACGCAGAGGGACAAATTGAGCGGGAAGTATGGTGGTCCATGTCAACCGAAGGCCGATTCACCACTAAGACTGCGCAGGAGATGATGAATCGGGACACCCCACACTCAACAACCTTCGATTGGAACATAATCTGGAACTTTAAGGGACCTATTAGGGGATCAATGGTACTATGGCAATTAGCGCATAACCGTTTGAAGACAAACTCTCTACTGTGGGATAGGTTGATTCGAGATGAACCCGGATGTGGGAGGTGTGGAGACAGACGGGAATCCTCAATCCATGCAATCCGAGATTGTATACTATCAAAACAGGTATGGACAAACCTACTTCCAAGATCGATGCCGGCTCAATTCTGGAGGGAGGCGGATACAAGAAAATGGATAATGCTAAATGTTAGCAGGGATCATCAACCACAGAAAGATAATATGTATTGGAAATACATATTCAGACAAGGAGTACTTGAACTATGGATGTGGAGGAACAAGATGCTGTTCCAGGAAATTGAACCACCGGATAGCAGAATTCTGGTTAGAATGATACTAAGGAAATCCTTTGAACTAATCTGTTCCTTCGATAGGAAGGCGTTCTGTAATTTCTGACTATAGTTGGTAGTCTGTAAAACTTTTCTTACCTGTATTATTAATATAATACCCCCCCTTTAAGGAAAAAAAAAAAAAAAAAATTGATATATTCAGTAGAGTGTGATAAGATTAGTAGAATATAGTTTAGAATATTCTCTGTCTTATTAGAAGGCAAAAAAAAAAAAAAAATGCTCAAAAATAAGTAAAAGATGGAAAAATTTAAAATTAAATATTATGACCAAATTTTCGAATCAATAATTATTAAGGGACTAATTTAGATATTTTTTTTTAAAAAAAACAAAATTTTAAAAATGTGGTGGTGAAGCTCTAACCAAAAAGGATAATTAAAAGAAAAAAAAAAGTTTAAAATTCTTGAATATTACACGTTCTAGCTAGTTCCTAAATTATTTTATTTATTTTAACTCTTTTAATCCTTAAATTAGTTTCGTTTCGACAAAAATAAAGTAGGACACGATATTTACAATTTAAAAGTTTCTTCAGACTTCCTATCTTTTTTTTTTTTCTTTTTGGTAAGTCAGACTTCCTGTCTTAATAAACCTTTCACATCATGAATTGATAACTACGTCTATGCTACCAATATATATATGGCTATATATAAGTTTAAACTGATTAAATTTCAAAAAATTAATTATTTTAGTGAGGGCACCAAAGTCTTGAAAAATTCACTTCGGACAAGAGATTCAAGGTGGAGGCCACAAATGGTCGACTAGGCCCCCAGATAGATCTCCCACGGAGCTTGATCGGCTACTACAAGTACCATGCGAAGAGCATGACCTTTGACAGAGAGATACTCTTTGTACTTAGCATTAAATATCTCTAACCCGATAGGCACTGTTTGGAGCCACTAATTTAGACTGTCGGGAAAGGTACCCAATTCGGATGTCACTTCTCCGTTGGACTATACTCTTCATATATATGGTAATTCACACCCATACACAACACAATGAAAGCCAAATATCACTAGAGATTCTAAGTGTCTTGTTAACTTTTCTCTTGTTGCTCTCAGAGAGAATCTCCAGGAATATCCTTATCTCCCGATTCCCTAAGGATTTTCTTGATTCAGTCATTGACTTAATCATCAGAAAGTCAACGCTAGAAATATACTCTCGACGCTTTGGTCTTCCTTACAAGATACACGTGGTAAGACCGAAGAATCTAATTCTAATCATTTAGTCATAATATTATTTTAGACGATGATGATGTATGTAGCTAATGACATGCACAGTATTATGTTTATGCTTCCCAAGCACCATAGTTTGACAAATTCTTGATTGGTTCTCCTTCTTACCACCCACAATCATTGGGTTTTTTTTTTTCTTCCCCTTTTTCCTTTTAATTAGGAGAAATTTTTGTCCATAGTCAAACTCGAATGAAAAACACATTTACTAAATATTCTAAAAAACAATTATACTATTAGTTGTTTTATATTTAAAGATTCACCAATGAATCTCTTTGAGTATTCACTTTGATAGAAGAAACTTAAATTAAAAGTTTTTACAATTAAACTTCTCTTAGAAGATACTTTGAGAAAGATTTTTCGATATCAAATTATAAAGCAACTCTTTTATAAAATTATATATATATATATATATATATATATATATATATATATAGATAAAAGCAGAAAATGTGGAAAAAATAAATAAATAAAGTAGAAAATAGGACAACTAAAAAGAGAAGAACTTCTTAAGGAAAAGATGCCAAAGGAAGAAGATTTAATGATTAGAGAATTCATAAACAATATTCATTTCATCATCTTGCTTTCTGCCCTAAGTGCCTATAAGGGAGGACAGGTGAAAGCATATTCAGAAAAAACCCTAAAATTATAATATGCAGTGAAGTATTGTCACTTCTTAAATGACGCTCAAAATGAGTGTTGAATCATCGATCTCTTGTATCATTTACAATGCGCTTTCTCATTTTACCAAACTAAGAGTTTATATCTCTTAACCATTGTTCAACAATAACCACTGCATATTATAATTTTTGCACTTATTTTCTTAACTCTTTAAAACCCATTTTATCCTATATTATTTTCATTCTAAATATAATTAAAATATGTTTTTTAAAAAAATTATAAATATTAAATTAACAAAAACTAATAATATTAATTTTTAGGTTGATTAAAGTAGTTCATACTTATTTCTTAAGTAAATATCTTAAGATATTCTGAAAAAATCTTTTATAACAAAAGATAATAATAATAAGGGTAAAGTATGTTAGTGATGCCTCTTAGAGTTCAAAATTCAAGTTTAGCACCTCGAAATTTTTCGTTCACAAGGTGTCATTCAGGTTTTAAAAAGTCTCACTACATGCCCTTCCTTCAATTTTGTCCGTTAAAGTAGATATTTGACCGTTAGTCAACCTATTTTACTGTTTTTGGTATGAGCATTTTTGTCCATAAATTTTTTTAAAAAAACCTTTTTTTTTATAAAGGGTAAATTTGTAATTTTAATAAAAAACTCTAAAACCTTAATTTTTCTCTCTCCTATTCTTCACTAGTTATTCCAAAATTCATATTTTTTTTTTTCAAAATTCAAATTTTTTTATTTTTCAAAATTCAAATCTTTTTCCAAAAATTATTATATTTTCTTTCAAAATTTATTATCTCTTTTTCCAAAATTTATATCTTTTAAATTTATATTCTTCCAAAATTTATATTTCTTCTCGGTTCACCTCTACAATTTTATGGCTTCTTTTAGCATGTAATTAATGCACAATAGTTAAAGTTTTGATATTTGAAAAAAAAAAATTACCCAAAAATTCAGAAAAATTTAGATTAATTAAAATTCAAATGATGATAAAATAATACAAAATTAAACAAAAAAAAAGTACAATGATTCACCCCATTCTTCTTCTTCTACCCATGGTGGCAACTCCACCAACGATAGCACAATCGTATTGACGGCGACCACACAGAAGAAAAATAGCGGCACAAACTCATAACAAATTAATAATAATTCAAAAAATAAACATATTATTCCACTAAAAAGAAACCCTAACAACAATGGATATAGAAAAATAAAATTTGGGGAAAAAAATCAAGCTACTGTGTTGTTGTTGTTGCCACTGTTATTATACTAAAAATTACAAAATTACCTTTTATAAAAAAGGTTTTTTTTTTTTGACAAAAATACCCCTACCCAAAATAGTAAAATGAGTTGACTAACGGTTAAATATCTACCTAATGGACAAAATTGACAGAAAGACATGTAATGAGACTTTTTAAAACTTGAATGACACCTTGTGAACGAAAAATTTCTGAGGTGCTAAACTTGAATTTTAAACTCTAAGAGGTGTCACTAGGATATTTTACCCTAATAATAATAATAATATATGATTACCTTAATTTCGCCTTATATTTGCAGTGCAAGATTTTTCCAGTTCACTTCGTTTGAACACATGCTTTAATCTTGAAATGAATTTTTGGACAGAAAAGTAAAATGAAATATATAAATATATAAATATATATATATATATATAAAATTATGTGTGTGGGATTGTTTTGAAAGATGGGACCAAAATATTGTCCACTTGTGTCGGTGTCGTTGACGGAAGGTGCAGAAATGCCGGAGATGATTGGAGGAAATGGGTGTGGAAGCTTCCTCTTTTTATTTCCATACTTTTTGCTGCCCATTCACATGGGAAACTCAGAAATCTTCATATTCCTTTTTCATTTTTAATATTTACGCGGTATTAACTATATATATATATATATATATATATATATATATATTTCTCTACCAAAAAAATATATATATATATATTTTTAGAGTCAACATTTTTTTTCAATCAACTCTTTTAATACTTAATTTTCAATTCCTTACATTTAAAAAGGAAAAAAAAGAAAAAAAATACACATCTCACTCTAAATAATATATCATCGGTTAACTTTATCGATTAACTTTATCTTAAATAATATATCAAGACATAGTCGGTAACAATCACAATTATGACTTTTGAAGGTAATACCAATCAAATTTAAACTATGTAAATATATAATAGAGACTTAGAGAGAAAAAGTCCCAACTTCCTCTCTTCCTCTTCTCCTTTGTTTTGGTAATCATCTATCCATCTCCTTTTGTTTTGGCATATATATTCTATTATATATAAGATTACAAGTTTCTAATGATATCCATGTAATTAAGTTGAACTTTTAGAGTTTTTCTTTTATCTTTTAATTCTGAATTAATGCTTAATTATTTTTTTCTAATGATATTCATATAATTAAGTTAAACTTTTAGAGTTTTTCTTTTATCTTTTAATTCTCGATTGATGCTTAATTATTTTTTTTCTTTTGTACTTTGGAGTAAAAATGAAGCTTCGTTTATTAACTTTGGAAAAATTATGAATAAAGACGTGAATCAACTTCGGCAAGTGTAAAACATGTCACACAATCCATATTTATTAATTGGCAAGTGTTGATTTCTAAAGGTGAGATAATTCCAAGAGGAAAAACAAACCCTCTTATAAAAGAGGGAATCGCGCACTAGGGGAAAACATTTTTTTTTTAGAGGCAGCGTAAATTTGTCTCTAAATTATTATTGAGACGAGGAGATTAACGGTTATTTTTTTTTTTTTTTTATGACGACCCCCCCCCCCCCCCCCTTTCTCTCCCTCTCCCCCCCCCCTCCCCCCCCCCTCCCCCCTCCCCCCCCCTCCCCCCCCCCCTCCCTTCTCTTCATCTTCCTCCCCCCCCCCTCCCCCCTCCCCTGCTTTCGAAACCCGGACTTAGGTCCCAAGCAACCCACCACACCAACTTGGCCCCCCTTCGCGGTAAAACCTGTTTTAGGGTAAACTTACGTCCCACAGCGCCCCCACCAAAACCCCGGGGGTCATTTTTTGGAGAGATACAATACCACATTCTGTTGATAAGAGGGTTCGAACCCGACCACCCGTCAAGTATCCTAAGCCTTTACCACGGGGCAAAGGCCGGATTTTGTGTTGGGTAAACTTTTAATAGTGATCGATCCCCCCCCACGGCCCCATACCCTCAAACCCCCCCGGAGGATTTTTTGGGAAGATAAGGATACTCATTCCGTTGATAAGAGGGTTCGAACACGACACCTCGGTCAACGATATCCTAAGCCTTTACCACTGGGGCAAAGGCTCTGGATGGAGATTAACGTGTTATTTGTTTCTAAACGTGGTGTCTCTAAGCGCGATATAAACTTTTGATTCACCTCTAATTAATAGAGACAAATTTTATTAGACTCTATTTAGTCACCATTATTTGAGACAATTTTTTTTTTTTAATAGTTAGGTTTAATGTATATAGAGTTGAGATCGAGATAACAATGGATTTGTCTCCATTTTATATTCAACTAAAGACATTGTAGAGACAAATAATTTAGAGACCGAGGAATTTCAACTCTAAATAAAACTCTAATATTGTTCAAAATTTCATAAACTTTTAATTGGCTCAAATATGTCTCTCGTTTATCTTATTTGGAGACAAATGATGATCCGACTCAAATTTTTCGTCTCTAAAACAATATTCTCCGTAGTCTTTTTGGAAGAACAGAATATAATAAGTTTATTCACCTATCTAAAATATATAAAAAATTATATTTCTTATCTCTGTCTCTCCTTATTTTTATAAGTTTTTTTCACTAATTCAATTGTCCGAGGATTTAACGAAGGAACACAATTCTTTGTTTAAACTTTTTGCAAGATATTTGTTCTTCATCAAAAAAGATTCAATATCCAAGTTTGATTTCCTGATTAATTCCATGTTATGATCTCCATTTATATAACCTCTTCTTGAGTGAAATTGATAAAAATTATTTTATCATCTTTTTTAAAATAAATAAAAAAAATTATTAAATATAAGGAAAGAATATCTCTTAATTAGTTGACCTTATAGAAAAAATTATTTAATATTGAGATATTTTCAATGATTAATAGACTTTTCTTCTTTTTTTTTTTTTTAAATGTCGACCTTGTTGACTAATGCGGTCATTTCTTTATTCTCTTTTTTTTTTTCCTTTTTTTTTTTCAGGAAGAAGAAAAAGATTTATTTTTATTTTTATTTTGAAAGAAGTGGCATGCATGGTTATTTTCAAGTCTCCCATCCCAACCCAACACAGATATATATGTCGGCATATATATACATACATACACATGTATTTGACCGGCATTTAGTACAATACATATTTATATATATATATATATATATATATATATATATATATATATATATATTATTAAAATTAGTATATAATTATTAATCTCTAGAAGAATTAAATCAGTTTAGTCCTTTTAATTTATATATTTTGGTCAACTAAAATTTTTCTTTATTTCTTTTTTAATTTTAACAACGAGTACTAGATGTACTGTTTTATATACATTCAAAAGATATGACTTCAATTCTAACTTAATATATGAACTTTGTCATTTTCACCAATAATATATATATATATATATAATTTTAATTACAAAATAATATCATGGATAAACCTAAAATTTTGAAATTAAAGTACGTATATAAATAACAAATCACATAACATATCAATAATTTTGTCTAATATTAAATATCAATATTATATAAAAGAATTTATATGGTACGTATGATATAATATATGTCATTTCACATCAGATAAAATTCTATATCTATCATATACTATATATTTAATTGCCAAATATTACAAAATGTATAGGTTTGTGTTTTAATAATATTATTAAATTACAACAAGTACGTGTTTGATTTTCTTACTGTTTTCCTGAATGCCTCTTTTGTGCTTCTGTTCATGCTGATATTTCATTAATTATTACTGGACTGGCTTTTATATATATATATATATATATACCTAAAATTAGGTTTTTTTGTTTCATTTTTAAGAAAGAAAAATGTAGTTTCCGTGTGGGCTCCTTTTGCCTGCCATGTGTTCTTTTATTCTTCAAATTAATTTCCTGATATTCATGGCTTCTGTCATAATATTATATATATTATAAACTTGAAATTGTTTGGAGAAGCATTTGCATGAATGGATGGATGAGTACAAGAAAGGTTCAGAATCTCCTGGGAAATTTCGCATTTCATAAAGACACCTATACAGTTAAATCTTGTCATCAGTCATTTATTGATCACCATTTTTTTTTTTTTTTTCTTTCAGAACATTATAAAAGAAAAAAAAAAAGATTAATAAATAAAATAAAACTTTAACCTTCTTTTATAAAAAATATTTTTTATGTTTAGTGACTAACATATTTTAGAACTCGTAAAGTAAACCTAAAAAATATATCTTAATAAAAAATATTATTAAATTATTTATAACAAATATATATATGACCTAATAAAATGTATCAAGTTTTATAAAAATACTTAATAATTGCTCTTTATATAACTAAAAAAAAATTGTTTAGTTAACTTTTTTAAGTTGTATAATTATTTAACATCCTATCAAATTTGTCATATTTTATGTTAATCTGTCAGTAATTGCAGAAATTGAAAGTATAGGTTAACAACTAACCTGAATGCTCAACAAGACGTAGCTCAGTTGGTAGTAGTCTCACTTATGACCTCAAAGTTATGAGTTTAAGACACGATAAAGGTGAAAATGTTTTAAATTAAAAAAAAAAAAAACCTAATGTGAATGAAAAAATATACAAATATTGGACCAATTCTACATGAATTTTTTTTAAAGACAACGTGATGATGCGAGTGAGTTAATAAGAGATGTTACTAATTTAAGTGAGATTGTAAGTTGAAATTTATACTTATATATATATAATTATTTAAAATTTGAGATCAAAATTTACGTTTGACAAAAGACCTATTTCACTCAAACATGAGGGAATGCTTACAATTCTATTAAATGATAATAAATTTAGGACCAAATACATCAAATTTATAAGTAATATAGATTGCAAATTTGGGAGATAAGTATAATGGCAAGATGTGCAACGTGAAACATCTCGAAATTTCCAAGGAGATAAGTATTCGATATGGATTTCTTCATAAATGACAACAGTTTCCAAAATTTAACACATGCTTTTCAAACATCGGACCCATGATTCCATTTATATATATATATATATATATATATATATATATATATATATATAATGCCCACTTTGAACAGTTTTTTTTTTATTTTATATATGATGAGATTAATTATTTCTCAATATTTTAATTCACCATTCATCTTTAATTTCTAATTCATCCATCATTTCTCATTATGATTTTCATATAAATAAAATAACTCATATGCATCTTACAGCAATAATAATAATAATAATCTAAGATTTATATTGGACAAGTTGTTTGATCCAAATTTATTCATCCCAAATTTGATAAATTCTCATGAAATTTATTCTTTAGAAATTAATGTATATGTATTGATATTTTTTCTTTTAATACTTTTATAATTAATATTTTACAACTTTTTCTGCCAAAAATATATATATTTTACAACTCATACTCATTAATTATTTTTAGAGTAAACTATCTTGGTAACACCCCTTAGATATCAAAATCCAAGTTTAGCACCTCAAAAATTTTTTTGTTAACAAAGTGTCCTCCAAGATTTAAACCGTTCCACTACATGCATTTCCGTCAATTTTGACCGTTAAGTCGATTTGTTACCGTTACTCAACTATTTTTACTGTTTTGGGCAAGAACATTTTTGTCTATTATTTTAAAAAATAAAACCTAATTTTTATAAAGGTTAATTTTGTAATTTTAAATAAAATAAATCCTTAAACTCTAAATATTTTCTTCTCTTCTTCTTCTTTGCACTAATACATCCAAATTTCGGACTTTTCTCTCTCTCTTCTTCTTCTCCTTCTTCTTTTATGGCTGCACTGATACACTCCAAATTATGACTTTTATCTCTCTTTTCTTCTTCTTCTTCTCACTGATACACCCCAAATTCCAAATTTCTCTCTCTCTCTTTTCTCTCTCTTCTTCTTCTTCTTCCACGACTGCACTAATAAACTCAAATTCCGACTTTTCTCTCTCTTCTTCTTCTTCCATGGTTGCAATGATACACCCCAAATTTTGACTTCTTGAATTTCTTTTATTCTTACTCATCTCCATTTGCTCTTTCTTCCCGCTTTCCAATTTTTCGGATACGGATTCAAGAATAGGATAGCTTCTCCTGCTCTGCAAATCCCTTTCCAACATCCTTATCTCTTTTAATTGTTGTTTGTCATCTTCCGCTAATTACTCTACTTCATCTCTATCCATTGCAAAATTATTGCAACAAGAAGCATGGACGCCCGAATGGCTTGGGAGGATCCACAAAAATTTCAGCAATCTCTCCCACTTACTTTTCCTTTGCTATTTTATTAATATTTTTTGTAACAACTCTTTTTGCGCCTGCTATTCAGCCCTTGATTCAAAAAAAAAAAAAAAAGATTGAATCTTGAAAATAAAGAATAGATTTTTATTTTCTCCTTTGTCTCGAACTCATAACTTCCAAGTTATAAGTGAGGCGACTACCAACTGAATTATACATTCTTTACAAAATTATTGATAATTTATAAAAGAAGATTTAAATATGTGCCATGTAACATTAGGAATTTAACCAGATTTATATATATATATATTATATAAATGTCAAGTAGTAGTAGTAGTCAGTGTTTGGCACACAAAGTACAAATGGCCATAGCTTTAGGGCATCATGGTCCTTCCTTATTCCGTATTCTCAATGGAATGTGGTACTGCGTGTGGGAGCCATTCAAAACACATACTTTTTTTGACTTGGACTTCTACTGCTTCACAAGTAAAAGGGGATGTATTTCGTTGATAGTCTTAGAGAGAGAGAGGGTTACCCTACAAGAAAAGGATAATTTATTACCCCCTTTCATGTCCACTTCTTCTTGAATAATGAAAGAGAAATTAAGGCACAAGTGTGTGTGTGTGTGTGTGTTTTCAAGATGTTGATAACCCCCAACTACTCCATCACTCATCATTCAGTAGTACTTCCAATCAAAGAAAAGTCTTCCATAGTTTTGTGCTTATCCACTTCTCACCAATGCTTGACAAGATTAACAGCTTTTGTATGTATATGTGTGTGTGTGTGTGTTTTTCATTTTTCTTTACAAGATTATGAATCTGGTTGATAACAACTTCTCTTAATCCAAGATATCACTAAATTAATTTCATATTGATTTCCTAAATATAGTTTATTTTCAATGGTTTATGCATACTTAGATTGCATCTTTCTTACAAGTTTACAATCACCACATCTAATATTTTCAGTGATGATTAATTTTGATAAATGAAGATCAAATTATGATGAGAAACACATGATCAATTATTTGAAGGTATTTTTTATAATTTATTTGTTGTGTATGTATTGTTTTAATGATTAAAATGACCAGAAAATTTAATAAATTTGACCAAAACAATCAAGTTAGGTAAACAAAAAATAGTTAAAGGATAAGTTGTAAAAAATTTAAAATTTAGAACCAAATTTAAGAAAAGTAAAATAGTTATGAGAAAATATATATATATATATTATAGATATAATTAGAGATAAACATAATAAATAAAACATATTAGGTAATATTATAATTCTTAATTTTGGATATTGAAAAAAGTAAGTTTATCCATATAAATATTAATATATGGATATCATTTTCTTTTTAAATCAAATTTTAAGAAATAAGGTTACATCAACATTTCTACTTTATTTCTTAATAGAACAGCTAATGTCTTATCAAACTACAGTTATGGGACAAATATATTTCTTTTTTTTTTTTTTTATTGCACTGGTGTTCTGGGTGAGTCCCGTCACCGAGGGGCGGTACCTTCAAGTCATTCCACGCCCAGACTAATTTCGCTCGTTGATTTGTAGGCACCTCATTGGGTGGGACAGATGGCCAGATGATTTAACATTTTTTCATACCCAAGCCAAGATTTAAAACTTGGATCATTAGTTAAGGGAGGAGGAGCCCCTACCGCTCCACCACATGCCTCTGATTGGGACAAATATATTTCATAACTAAACGATAACATAAATTTTTAATTTTATATATATATATATATATATATATATATATATATTGTCTACAGTTGTGCCTTTTTAACAACTTATGATAGTTATATATATATATATCATGCTATTTTTTTTTTTTAAATCAAATTTTGAAAAATAAAGTTTACATTGACTCGACGCTTTATTTCTTAATAGATGCATGATAAATATCAACTAAAATCTTGTCAAACTACAGTTAGGGGACAAATATATTTCATAACTCAACGAAAACATAAATTTTTAATATTATATATATATATATATCTCTTAACACTCGTGCCTTTTTAACAACTTATGATAGTAGACATATATCTATCACTAAATATATACAAAAAACTATCACTTGGGATTGAGGATTGGAGTTCCTCTTTGGTTTATTTTTATTTTGAAATTTAAAAGTTGAAAATACTTTTGTAAATTAGATGGAAAAAATAGTTTAAATAATTTTATGACAGAATGACAAGATGTGTATATTTTAATAAATGGAATGAAAAAAACAACTTAGGGTCAAACATTAATTTCTTTTTATAAAATCATGAATAGTTAAAAATATTCTAATCTTTTGAATACATATATAATATATATTATTACCTTTTAGTATATTAATATCGATTAATCTAGAATTTTGATTTTTTTTTTATGAGCAAGCATTTATTTTTTATTCACTTATTTAAATAAAACCAAAATCTAGCCTTTTTTTTTTTTTCGCCTAAGCATCCGGTATTCGAACCCACACGGACTGACTAATCCGGATTTGGCATGAAGTACGCTCGCAGAGTCCAACTCTTACTCGAGGGTGAGGGTCTGACCCAGAGCTTTTTAACATGACTCTAACCACCTCAGCGGGATTCGAACTCTCAACCATCCGCCCGAGGAGAAGTTTTAGGAGTCCGCTTACCAACTCCCAAGCTTTAGCCTTTTAATATTTGCTCGGGCTTTCCCTGTCTATTGGGCTCTGATTTGCATTGCATTTCTTTGACTTGAAATATTTTACGAACTATTGCTAGCTTTGGGCTTATTTCCTTATTTGTACTTTTCTTTTTCTTTTCTTGTTTTTCATTTAAATTTTTTAGACATTTGTCATATGTACATTTATAAGTGAATTTCCTTATCACTTAATTTTGTCTTCTTAATTTTATTTGTTTTGGTTTAGGTTGTTACTTTATGAGTAATTTTTCATATTATTATTATTATTGAGCGTGCAACTTATAATGATATAAAAAATGTAAATTATGTTAAAATTCAAATTTAGCATCTAACATAAGTTTCATAAGTAAGTTACACTAAAGTTTTAAATGTTCCACAAACTGTTCTTCAGTTCATTTTGGTCGTTAAGAAAGAAAAATATCATCAAAGGCACTTTTCTTACTGTTTTGATCAGATGTATTTTTGTTTATTAATCAAACAAATTTTCTTAATTTTTTATAAGGGGTAATTTTGTAATTTTATATAAAAATAAACCCTAAAAACTTTAATTATTCTCTCTCAATTTTTCACAAAACAACTCTCTAGCCAACTAATCCACAAAAATAGAGAAAGTAAAGAGTTAAAAGTGGCTTATCAAAAAAAAAAAAGAGTTAAAAGTGAAATATTTTTATTGAGCAAGACTTAGATTTTAAAAGAACAAAATTCTAAATTAGTTTTTTTTCCCCCTTAAATTTGAGGCATTTTAGCCTATTTCATGTCTCGAAGTCATGACTTTCATATCATAAGTGAGACTGCTATGAATTGAGCTATGCCTTCTTGATAAATTTTAAATTAATTAAATTAATAACTTTAAATACTAAATAATTCTATAAAAAAAAAAAAAAAAAAATCATAGTACCCCATCATCAACATCTTCAAAGAATCATATGGTGACTTTTGGATTACATAATCATACATTAAATTGTTCTTTGGTTTCCACTTATAAATGAAATCCCACATGCAATATAAATATATAATGGATACCATACCCTTCACATGGAGGGCATAAAAAACGAGATAGAACTTTAACCAATTAAGAGAAGCCCCACTCACATGCACCACCTCAATTGCACATGCATTCATCTTAAATGACCTTATTAGGTGCTTATTGTCCACATATCTTAAAAGGGTCCGACCAACAACTTCTCCTTTCTGAAAATAGATTTTCTGTTACAACTATCAACAATACACTATAGTTATACATTTATATTAGCATAATAGAGAGTGTAAAATGACAAAAAAAAAAAAAAAAATGAGTGTCATTTAAGAGTCAATGTGAAACTTTCTTTCGAGTAGGAGTTAAATTTTACGAAGATAATTTGAACTGAATTTGAATTAATCAAAATCATGATAACTCCGAAAACTAGATAATCTAACCAAAAAAAATATTTGAGGAAAATTTTTGTTAATATATGCACTAGATTAAAGATAATAAGACATTAAATTTAACATCAAAAGAATCCTATTGGTAGAACTATATATAATATATATATATATATATATATATATATATATATATATATATATATAATGACAAAGAGAGAGAAATAACGAGATTCCATTCTGATATATGGGGAGAGAAAAGAAAAAGAGAAGGGGAGGTATTTGGTTTGGTATTTGTCTTTCCCATTCTATAAAGGCCTTCTTTTCCTAAGGAAAGCTTTTCTTCCCAACAAAGTAAAAATCCATCTTCTTTCAACTTTTAGTTATTATTATTATTATTATTATTATTATAGGTTTCAGAATTTTATATATATATATATATATATATATATATAACTTAATTTTGTAGGGTTTTTCACAAAGAGAAACTTTTTTAATTACACCTATTTTGCTAATATTTGAAAATTTTATCTCTATAGAACTTGACAAAAATCAAATTTGGGCAGTACTTAAACATTTTATCCAAATCAAAAGCCATTATTTTTTAATTTGAATAAGAATTTATTTCCTTGCGGTATAATGAAAAAGGCAAATTGACAAACTGGATTGCAAGTTACGTTTATAAAGTTTTTTTTTTTTTTTGGTAAATGAAATATTATATTGTAATAGGCTCAACAGCCTCATCAGAAACATCAGTCCCTCCCCTGTCACATAAGACCTCGGGGGGATCAAAGTTACATTTAGTTTACCACAAAAATCGGAATGTCTTGCCCATCCAGCCACTTTATGGGCACAAAAATTACAATTGTGATTTACATACTGAATAGACCAAGAAGAATACTTCCGCAAAAAACATCTTCCTCTATCCAGATAACTACGAGCACGCCAATTTGAAAATTGCTCAAGTCCATGGAGTGCCAATATAACCCGCAAAGCGTCACCTTCAAAAAGAGCTTCATAAATCTTTAATTCCTCCGCAATATTAAAAGCTTGGATAGCCGCTTCCATTTCCGCGCAAAAAGAATTACTAGAAAAAAAGCGGTTAACCCAAGCTCCTATCACAAGCCCATAATGATTCCGAAGCACCACAGCAGACACAGCCATATTATCAAACAAAGAGATATCAAAATTAAACTTAACACCCCCAAGACTAGGAGGGGCCCCCTAGATGAAGGAGCAGCCATACCATGTTTTTTCAACAATCTCTTGTTTGCTGCATTCCAATACTGTAGACATAATCGATTTACATTCTGTGCAAACAAATCCCAGTTAGGCATATCCCCCCCAATCTGATATTATTACGACTAAACCACATCATTTCAAAAAGAACTACTCCATACTGCAACATTTTATGCTTTTCCTCCACAGGAATAGGAAACAAATTATCATCATCAAGCAGCATAAAAATCCACTTCATCCATCCCACAGTAGAGAACCGAGCAATACGTACCTGCCAAGGAGATTGCATCCAACCAATAGCTGCAATGGGACAGTCAAACAACAAATGATCAATGGTCTCGACACCAGAATTACAGAGGAAACATGTCAAATCATCAACAGGTACAAAGCATTTGATACGGTCTTTCGTAGGAATGACCTCATTGAGAAGTTTCCAAATTAATATTTTATCTCTCTCATGAAGATTAGATTTCCACAAAAGTCTCCAAATTTTCCTATCTAGCCTTGAAGCAGACATAAATCTCCCCTTATTATTTGCTCTATACGAGGATCGTACAGAGAAGCACCCTGTCGCAGTGGGGCACCAAACATAAGAGTCCTGTTCACCAATACTAATGAGAATACTTAAGATAATATTGCATAAATGTTGAGGGAACACTTCCTGCACAATACCGATGTCCCAACTCTTACCATCATCCCGCATTAAATCTTTAACATAAAAGATATTCTCAGGAATAACCAGATCTGCATGGACTTTAAAATTAGGCAGATCCGGAATCCATGGATCAACACGGATATTAACTGAAGAGTTCTGCCCAATCCGAACACGGATGCCTTTATCCAAAGAATCCTTGCACCCCTTAATACCGTTCCACACCCAAGAAGAAGACTTTACGGTTCTACGGAAATCAGTCACCTTCCTCCCCCTCGGATATTTGGATCGGATAAGCTTAACCCACGTACAATTAGAATCCGTACATACTCTCCACCCCAGCTTGGTAACATATGCAATATTCATGTCTCGTAACCGCCGAATACCTAAACCCCCAACTTGTTTCGGTGTACAGACCCGATCCCATGCCTTCAAAGTCAAACAACGGTTTCCATTCTCATTTGCGCCCAAAGAAATCCTCGACATAACTTATCCATTCTATCGCAAATGTTCTTTGGAAAAAGAAACACTTGCATGATGTAGGAGGGAATTGCAAGAGCAACCGATTTGATCAAGGTATTTCTACCTGCAAGAGATAAATGCTTCTTTCGCCACCCAAAGAGTTTAGCAGCCAATTTATCCACAATACTAGAAAAAGTTTCGGATTTACTAGAAAACTTGCGGAATGGATTCCCCAAATATTTACCCGAGTGAGAACATTCTTTCATTGCAAGCAATCTACATATCTCCTGCTTCTTAGCTCTAAGCACATTTGCACCGAAATGGATCTCGGATTTGTCCCAATTAATTCTCTGTCCAGTCCAAGCACAATATACCTCTAAGCATTCCTTGACTACAGACGCCTCATTGCTGTCCGCCTTACAGTAAATCGGAAGGTCATCCGCATACATCAAATGAGTAATTCGCGGACTAGTTCTTGATACTTTAACTCCACTTAATCTACCTTCATTCTCAAGCATTCGCCAAAATTCTAGATAACAAATCGGAAAGAATGGTGAACAAAGCATGAGATATTGGGTCCCCCTGTCGAATGCCACGAGATCCAGGAAAGAAACCAAAAGGAGAGCCATTAACAAGAACAGAATAATGTACCGAAGAAATACAGCCAAGTATAAGATCACAAAATCTCTCATCAAACCCATGGGAAGCTAACAATGTCTTGAGTATATCCCATTCGACCATATCATAGGCTTTAGCCATGTCCACTTTGACTGCCATAAATCCCTTCCTCCATTTCTTAGAATTAAGATAACACATAACTTCATGATTGATGATAACATTGTCCACAATGGATCTTCCAGGGATGAAAGCCGATTGTGAAGGATGTATAATGAGATCAAGATAGGGCTTTAATCTAGTGGCAAGGATTTTCGAGATGACTTTGTAAATAACGTTACAAAGAGCGATAGGCCGAAATTGGTCCACCTTATTTGCTCCAGTTCTTTTAGGGATGAGTGTTAGGAAAGTATGATTTACTGCATGGCTAATATACCCACCATTAAAATAACTTTGAACTGCACTCACAACATCATCACCAATAGTCCCCCAAAAGTGTTTATAAAAAGTGGGATTCATACCGTCCGGCCCCGGACTTTTGTTGCTGGACATAGCTAGTACCACCCCTCCGACTTCCTCTACCGTCGGTGTAAGCAACATGAATCTATTCACAGTCTCAGAAATTGACGGTGTGATCAGCCCTTCGAAGTCAATAGGAAACCGATGGGAATCCGATTGAAATAGATTGCAAAAGAAATTAACAAACAGTTCTCCAATCACGTCCCGATATGCTATACGTACCCCATCTTCATCAAAAATATGGGAGATATAATTATGACGTCTCCGAATTATCGTGGAAACATGGAAAAATCTGGTGTTAGCATCACCGTCCGCCAGCCAACTTTCTTTAGCCTTTTCCTTCCACAATATTTGTTCCCTTTGAAGGAGTTCATCTAACTCTTTATAAACCAATTCTTCTTGCACTAGAATAGACTCGGATTGGGGTAGATACTGCAATTCCTCAATTTTCTTCTGTAAGTCGGAGATACAAGTCTGCACTTTCCCAAAATGCTTCATGTTCCATTCCTTCAATGCTACTTTGGCATATTTAATTTTGGTCATAAACCGAGCTAGATTAGGGGATTCAGATCCCTTCCTCCATGCAGTAGACACAACCAATCCAACCGATGGATCCCGGATCCACATACCTTCAAACCGAAATGGTTTTGGCCTGCTATTGACAGACGGGTTTAAATTCATCAATACGGGTTTATGATCGGATCTAATAGCAGGTAAATGAAGAACGAAGTTTGTGAAAATAGCACCCTCCATTCAGAATTTCCTAAACATCTGTCAAGTCTTTCTTGAATATTAGCCTTCCCAGCTCTACGGTTATTCCAAGTAAAAGGATTTCCAGAAAATCCCAAATCAACCAACCCCATATCATCCACCAGCTTACGGAATCTGCATACACTACTAGAAGAAAAAGGACGCCCACCAATTTTTTCTTTTTGATCAATGATTGCATTAAAATCACCTCCAAGACACCAGGGACCATCAAAAGCTTTTCCAATAGATTCAAGAGTACTCCAAAATAACGGTTTCAATAACGGGTTAGTAGGCTCATACACACCGGTGACCAACCACGGGTTGGTACTTGGCTCATTCAAAATCATAGCAGAAATATAAAAATCAGTAGAAGAGACAATCCGAACGTTCATAAAGTTTTTCCCTAAATTGTTCTTTTATTTAATACATTGTATCATTTTATTTTTGTTGTAGTGGTCAAGTGTGAGAGATCCTTTATCCCGGAGCATGGGACAATCTCGGCATGTGCGGGACGATGATGTGCGGCAATGACAATGGCACAGACATGTTATTAAGGTTCAGTTGGATGTTGAACCATATGAAGGACCGAATAATGTGCGTGGGCCGAATGTGCGTCGTGGTTGGTGGACCGAGCATTGTGATATAAGCAATGGTGCATGTCCGAGTCCTTGTGGAAATTGAAGCTCTAGTCCAAGTGAGATACGTGATAGGTCTGGAAGACTAAAGATGGGTTGTGGCCCATACAGGACAACTCTAACCTCTGTTAACCCAAGTCGGGATTATGTATAGGGGCGACCGTGCGCAGCATGGGAAAAGAGAGTGTGGCAATGTGATCGATAGTGGTTGAGTGGTGCGCAAGTGACGGTGCGTTAGATAGGCAATCGTAAGCTAGATAGAATAGGTGCGCACATTGTATTCTATTGTTAGCCATGTGTTGACCAAGCAGTTTGTGTAATCCTTTGTTATTCGTTAATAAGAAAAGATTGGGCAGGTTTGCCCGTAATTATTTATGTCGTGCTTATCTTTTGCTAATTGCCCTATTTCGCACAAGTATCATTGCTTTGTGCTTGACACTTAGAGAAAAAGTTGAATGTTGATTCCGGTTGACTGTTGGGAGAGACACTTTGTGACATCAAGTATAAATCAATGTTAATTTATTGTTTTATATTTAATAAATGAGGAATATAATTATTATTTTTATACAGTATAATTCATAAAATCTATGCATATTCCTTTGATTTCTACTTCATCTTAAGATAGAATAGTTAGTTTCTTATGCAATTTAGAGTAGAATAAATTCACTACTAGTTTTCTTTTTCTTTTTTTTTTCTCTCCAATATTACATATTTCACTCCCGAATGTTTGGGAGAAAACAAATTTCACCGGAATTGACCAAAGTCAAACTCCATTTGTATAAATACCATACAACCTAGAATTAAAGAAAAAATAACATAGCTATTACATTTTCTTTAGAGAGTATGTGGACTCTCCACAATGAGAGTGGGTTAATTATTCAATCTGCTTGGCAACCTCATCTATCTATGGCATCGAAATTGAAGAAGACAAAACTTGCGCTTAAAAGATGGAATAAGGAGAGTTTTGGTCATGTACAATCCTCTATCACTAAATTAAAGGAGATCATTCAGCAATTGCAGGAAAGTTCGCAGACATGGGAGACAGTGAGTATGGAAAACCAAGTTAGAACTTCCCTGAATGAGTTGCTTAGAAGGGAAGAATGGATTTGGAAAGATAAAGCTAAAGCACGATGGAATGAAGATGGTGATGCGAATACTAGGTTCTTCCACCTAACGATGCTCATTCACCGTAGCCACAACTTCATCACCTGGATTCTCTCAAACCGGAATGTATGGCTTGATAAACACCTTGAAATCGGAGCAGCTTTTGAGAATTTCTTCACTAACTTATTCTCCTTTGTTTCCCCCAATCTACCTACTATTTTGTAGGAATTAATCCCTTCTGGAATTACAGCAGATGCAAATAAACAATTGGAAATTGTTCCACAGCCGGCTGAAATACGAGAGCCCCGAACCGAATTGCATGTCTGTAACTTTCTACAAAACATACTAGAGTATAATCGAAGGAGATGTGATCAAGGAGGTGCAACGTTTCTTCAGTGTAGGACAAATGAGACCAACCTTCAACAATACCTTCATAGTATTGATCCTCAAGTTGTGCAGCTTGATCAAAGTGGATCACTTTCGTCCAATTGCTTTATGCAATGTGTTGTATAAGGTTATAACCAAGATCATCGCGAGTCGGATGAGGAAATACTTGGAAGAGATAATTCATCCGAGCCAATCGGCTTTCATCCTGAACCGCTCCATCCAAGATAATGTCATTATCAACCATGAGCTGATGATGTATTTGAGCAGAAAGAAAGGGGGAAAGGGGTATATGGCAGTCAAATCGACCTCGCCAAGGAATATGATAGAGTGGAGTGGGGAGTTCTACCTCGGATTCTACAATTGTTTGGATTTAGTAAGAATGTCAATGACCTTTTCACAGCTTACATTTCGACGACTAAGTATTCAATTCTACTCAATGGTGCACCACATGGATATTTCTTGGCTAGCAGGGGTCTTAGGAAAGGAGACCCAATGTCTCCTACCCTATTTATAATCTTATCCGATGTTCTATCTCGCATGTTGGTAGATTCCGAAGAAAAAGGCCGAATTACAGGGATCAAAACAACAAGGCAAAGTCCACGAATCACCCACTTGATGTATGCATATGTTCTCGTGGTCTACTACAAGGCTAATAAAAAGGAGGCTATGGAGGTAAGAAGGATTCTTGAATTTTATTTTCAATGCACTGGACAAGAAATCAACTAGGGGAAGTCCTCTGTCCACTTCGGTTAGAATCTACCAAGATTTGAACGTGCAAAGTTGTGTGCTTGTGTTGGGAATCCTTGAATGTAACCATAATGGGAGATATCTGGGACACCAATTCTACCAGTTTAAATAAAAAAACTTGGCATTTGCGAGTATTACGAAGACATTGTCAAGGAAGCTTGATGGATGTAAACAAAGGAGTTTGTCTATGGTTGGGAGATTAGTATTGATTAAATCGGTTGCCAACGCCCTCCCGATTTATATTATGCAATCTTTCTTGCTACCTAAGAATCTGTTGGTGAAGTTGGAGAGGAGAATAAGGGACTTTTTCTATGGTAAAAAAGAAGATCAAGCACATCATCTATACCTAAAATTTTGGAATTCAATTTGTCTCCCAAAACACATGGGATGACTTGGGGTACGAAGCATGGAAGATACTAACAAAGCAATGGTTGCAAAGCTTGTGTGGGTAGCATGTACACAGCATGAAAGATCATGGGTGAAGTTAGTAAAAGTCAAGCATTTGAGATGAAGGAAGATACTAGATAGTGAACAAACTAAGCAAGTCTCATCCTAGATTTAGGGGGGAATCAAAAGCAGCCTTAGTATTGTACTGAAAGGCTTGTGCTATCAAGTGGGGAAGTTTTCTCAACTAAACCTCGGATCTAATCCTTGGCTGACTAGCTTGGAGAACTTTCGATTACCTGCAGACCTCAACTTCTCTACCAACTTGTCAGTTGTTAGTGACCTCATGTGTGACAATGGTTTAAGTTGGAATGTGGATCTAATCGGACAGACTTTCCCGACACAATAGCTAATCATATAATTAAGATCCCCATTATTGATATGGAGATGAAAAGGGCTATTTGGTGTCCCTCCACGGTAGGGAACTTCACCACTAAGTCTGTATATAACCTCATTCCGAGAGAGAAAATAGAAAATCAACCCAAGCACCGATCTTTCATGGTCGACATGAACTACTATTGTGGAAATGGGTTAACAGGGCTGTTCCAACCATCGATAGGATTCGTAATTTTGTCCCAATGAATGACCACATGTGTTATATATGCGGATAACATGAGGAGTCAATACATCATCTAGTATTTGAATGCCCCCTTAGCATGATAATATGGTGGAATTCTCCTTGGCAGATCTGAATTGAAGCTTTTAAGCAACTGGAGTTTGAAGAATGGGTGAGAATTATGCTTGGGAATCATGATTTGTGGCCTCTAAATGACACTAAAAAAACTAGAAAGAAGTATTTCATGGTGACTATAATTGAGCATATTTAGCTATTCAGGAACCGCAAGTGGTGGGGTGAACCTACCCCGGAATGGAATGAAGTTGCGAAGATTGTTAATCGAGAGGCTATAAAGCACTGGAAAGCCGGGATCGAGAGGAGGAGAAAGAGAAAACAGCAGCAAAACGGTGATTTTTGGCCAACTTCTTGGCAACCCCCACCTGATGGTGAACTTAAGTTTAATTTTGATGCTGCTTACAAGGATGGGAAGTCAACAATTGGTTGCATTCTCATAAATTCGTTTGGTGTCATAGTTGGGCTTGGGTGAACCGCTTCCAATCCGATAATTCTTTTTGTGCGGAAACGAAAGCAATTATCCAAGCCCTCAAACTAGTGGACGATCTCAAGTTGGATAAAGTAAGTTTCGAAGGAGATGCATCTAATGTTGTTCTTGCGCTTAAAGGCTTTACTCGGTTTGATGACTGGAAAGTATTCTCTTTGTTGGAAGTTGGATGATGCTTGCTTTCCAATCATTTGTTTTGGTCTATTTCTTTTGCTCCTAGGAGTTGTAATTCTACTGCCCACTTTTTGGCTAAATTGGCAAACTCCTATGATTTGTTGTAATTCCCTCCGATCTACTCAACCCGACTTTGTGGGGAGATAGTGTCGGGGACTGAGGTCTTGTTGTTTCTATATTTATGTTATTTTCGGTTGGTCTTAATATATTTTCATTTACCAAAAAAAAAAAATTAAATTTTCTTTAGTTCAGCTTTTTTCTTTTCTTTTTCTTTTCTTTTTTCTTTTTTGCTTGGGTGTGTGAAAACTAAAACTTTTTCATCATTTTCTAAAACTAAAAGTAAAAATGTGCAACACCAAGGCCGTATGTGAGTTGGTAAAGACCTCTATTCATATATCTCTCCTAATTGGCAAATATGAGAAGATAAGAAATGCATAATTATGTATAGAAATGGGTTGAATATCTCATGCAATATCTACTTCTCCCATCTTTTTTTTTTTTTTTCCTTTTTGCTTAAGCATCCGGTATCCGAACCCGACTAATGCAGATTCGGCGCTAACCACCTCAGAGGTTCGAACCCTCGACCATCCGCCATGAGGAGAAGCTTTAGGAGTCCGCTTACCAACTCTCTCAAGCTGCTGAATTTCTTTTTTTCTTTTTGATAATTTACTACTCCATACTACTCTATTGCCTTAGTAATTTTAATATATTATTACTCATCAAATATTTAATCACATGGCAAAACATCTTAGTATTATAAATAAGATAACAAACGTTATACATTTACCAAAAAAAATAATAATAAATAACAAACGTTATAGTTCCACTAATTTAATTCATCTTATTTAAGTTCCTCTGTTTAACTTAAGAATAAGAAGTTCTGAATTTAATTGAAGTTAAAAATAAATTTATATACATTTTAACTATATATTATAGTCTTAAAGAAGATATAAATCTTTTCTAAATTACTCAATTAAATACCAAGTTACTAAAAATATATACACATTATAAATAATAAAATAAAATCTTTGTTTTCTTATTTGGAGGTATTTAATTTTGCGATAGTTAAGATACATGATAATAAATGCGAATCTCTAAATACGTGTGAAATTTTAAATCAAAACATATACATGTCAAAAAGGAAAATTAGATTTTTAGATATCTAAAAATAAGACATGTACGAGTCTTTTTTCTTTCTTTCTTTTTTTTTTTTTGAAAAAAAAAAATTTTGTTGTCGTTGTCCACTCTTCTGTTTTTAAGCAATCTCAGGCACTAGAAAAGAGAACAATTATATTTACAGATAATCTATCAGTATAACATATAATCATTATAGACTAAATAGTTTGTGTTCTTTTACAATGGAATCCAAGAACTAGCTGATTCAACCCGGATGAGAGTAATAAATGAATAGAAGGTAGCTTGACCTGGTGCTTCACTCCCTTGAGCACCCTACAGATGGTAAGTTTTCTACTCATCTGCATAAATTCAAGTTCCTTCAAAGCAAAAAGCAACAAATAGAGAACCATATCTGGTAACATTCCTCCAGATACAATTGTAATCATTTCAAGGATGGTCAATCTGCTCTCTCTGCTACAGCCATTGGTTCCTTGCTTTTGTTATTGTCAGCCTCAGGAAGAACATTGATCGCCTATATAAAAATAAATAAATAAATAAACAGCATTTCATCCAAGCACCATGCATGAGATAAGTGCTTTTTCTAAAATGAATACCCAACTACACTTTTTAGGAAAATCCCCAAAACCAAAAGATAATCAATTTAATGTGCAACATTATAGCTTGAGATGAACTAAAGATGTTTTTTTATCAATTGTGGGAAAAAGAGTATGAATTAGACTATCAGTGGCAGGAGGACAAATTATTTCTACCTCCAAAGCACAAAATAGAAGTACAAATTAGCCTATTTTATGAGGTTTGGACTACATTTATATTTTTCAAATATACGTGTGTATATATATATATATGTATATCAACAACATGATATAGCATGATAAGGTTCATATATCAAAAAGTTGAGACCAAACTAGATAATGCAACAGAAGAGGCATAGAATATCATCTACCTGATACAGATAACAAGAAGCAAAAGCATCCGTTGCAGCATACAGTACTTGTTCCTTCGACAGAATATCAGCCTCCCAGTTTCCCAATCTTACAATATTGCATTTTGGCAGCTGCAAGAACCCAATATTCTTTATTATGCATTATGCAAGTAATGTTGATATCCACAGTCCAATGCTCATTACTTGGCAATATTTTGAGCAAGAATAAGAAGCTTCTACTTAAATTTATCACTTTAAGCAAAAGAAATGAATGATATTCCCTTTGAGATGCTTGAAAGAACTATCAATCTTCTTTCTATATGATTAGACTACATGCCTTCTTCCTAATTCCACCGCTACAAATGAAGATTTGAGCACTATCTGGTTCCACACAAAAGTGAATATCCTGAGTAATAGAACAATTGCAGTGCACACCTTTTAAAAATAATAATAATAATAATTGCAGAGCACATCATGGCTTCAACCCACTTTTAATTTCTCCTTTTATGATTCTATTTTCCAGGAAAAAGAAGAAAAGTCACCATTACAACACCATAGATACAAGGACTGCATTAAGCATTGAATCTCATAACCATTTTGTGACAATGTAATAGAGATACTATCTAGAGGTACCGGTAGAAAGAGTATAGAAACAAAAAGGGTCACATGAATAGAATGGATCTTTAACTAAATACAGACTTGAAATCATCAAGCACAGTCAACGAGGGTCTTGTTCCTACTACACAAAATGGAGTTGATAAAAGGAAAATAGGCATGTTCTTGAAACAGTTAGGGCCCTCATATTTCAGATGAATATTCCCAAACACCAATGGACTGATGCAGTCCCTACAGCATGTTCTTGATTATCATATGCTGTCTTCTATCCTTAATGGTGAGACACCTGTGCTGTTTTTTTCCTGCTAAACCTTTACAATCCAACCTCATATTTTTTTCGGTGCACTTGTTTTGTCTGCGATGTTTGTCCATAGGTTACTAAATTAGATCCCAAATCTTTAAAACATGTTTTCGTATGTTACCCTTATATGCAAAGAGGACATTATCAGTTGTCACCTACTATAGAGGATGACAATGATCTTTTGCTTTATTACATGTCAGACACCTCATGTTCCTGTTATCTTATCACCACTGTTACCACCATCATCCATCACCCATTTGTCAAGCTTCCACTAGGTCTCGTCCCACTCCTAACCTATGTCTAGCACCCAATTCTTCCTCAACATCAGATACACACCTCCTAATTTTCATCATTGTACCCATCCTATTTTCTTGTGTGTCATAGACTAAATAGTCTATTTCTTTAAGTTCCTTTGACTTGTTGACTATTCTAAAATTGTTTTTGTTGCCTAATCTAACCTTGGATGTCAAGATGCTGTATTGGAGGAGATAATGCTTCAAATGTTAATGTACCTAGGAGTTTACCTTTTATTGCAAGGAAGAAGGCTATTGATTATATGTGGTTAGTTACTCATACTTTTAACACTACTGACTCTTTAGCTTGTCCGAGAGCTTGTTTGGTCACTAAAGGCTATGCTCAAACTTATACAATTAACTATTCAAATACTTGTCTCCTATAGCCAAATTGACTTTTGTTCATGTATTGATCTCGCTTGCAACTAATTCTAATATTGCTTCATCAATTAGACACTAAAGCCTTTTCTTTTCCCTTTTTTGCATGGAAATCTTTAGAAAGAAGTCTATGTGGAAAAACCACCTAGGTTGGCTGCTTAGAGGGAATCTAAGAATGCATCCCATCAACGAAAATTAATATATGATTTGAGATAAGTTCTCATGCTTATTTTGGAAATCCAATCAAGCAATGGAAAAGTTTGGGATAAGGAAATGCAAATCGGATCATTTTGTATTTTATAGATGAACTACATTAAGAAGCATCCTTATTTTTATGTATATAAACGATATTATCATCATTAGCAGTAATACAAGTGAAACTTCATCTCTAAAGATCTTTCCTCATTGTCAATTTCGAACGAAAACTTGGTATGTGGAAGTACTTCATTAGAATTGAAGTAATGAGAAGCAAAAATGAATCTTCATTGTCTCAAAAGAAATATGTAATTGATTTGCCAGCTGAGGTAGAAAAATTAGGAGCTAAACCATCTAATGCTCCCATGACTCTAGATCTCCAATTGACAAAAAGGGTTGATGCTTTTGAAGATTTGTGGGCAAAATTAAATCATCTTAATATAACCCCTCCTAATAGTACCTACTCAGTTAGTGTTGTCAGCCAATTTTATGATCTCTCCTACAATTTTTCATTAGACAACTCCAGAACATGTCTTGTGCTCCTAGACAGAATATTTTATGACAAAAATGGACGAAATCACATGGAGTGTATCTCAAACAGATTGAGCAAGCTAGAAGATTGATTGAAAGTCTAATACTGGATACTTATTTTCATTGAAGGAAACTTAGTTTCATAGAAAAGCAAACAGTGAAAGGTTGTGTCTCACTCCAGTGAAAAGTCAAAGTACAAAGCAATAAAAGGAGAAGTTTGTGACATTATGTGGGTCCATCAAGTATGTCATCATAATTGTAGCATAGACTTTCTAACAATAAAGCTTAATTTCTCATATCAATGTTCTATTAACATATGCAAAATTATCACATTTTTGCAGAGGTTTGCCATAAATTACGTATGAATAGTTTGTATAAATAAAAGAAGAGCCTAAGAAAAACCTGCTTGCATATAAGCATTTCAGTTAGTGCAGATAGACTCCAGTTCCTGCAACCTCCAAGCTTACAATTGGCAAGATTAGATAGATCTTCCAAAGGCCTCACTGATACATTATAATCTTTAAAAATCTTAGAAGCATCACTTTTAATGCCTATCCCCACCTGTACAGATTAATGAATGGCAATCAATGAATTAAATAAAAATAAAAATAAAAAATCTTTTTGGGTGAGAAAATATCAGAGAACCTTTGGATAAACAAAGGGATAAACAGAGGAAGTACCTTCACAGAAGTTGGATCCTCAAGAAGATTCTGCAGGTTTTGTGGGATTCCAGTATGAAAGATATGAAGGACATAACAACAATTATTATCCCCACAAATTTGCATGACTGCTGCCTTTCCAGGTGACCTACCTGCAGAGATTAGTGGTTCTTGATGATTGACAATTTGAAACTTCTGCCTTCAGATCAGTCTATGGGATGAAAAAATAAATAAATAAAGGAGGAGAGAACCAAATTAAGTTTTCAAAAAAGGGAATAAAAGGTACAATAGAAACAAGTATAAAAACAAGTAGCAGATCTTGGAGTACACATTGTGCTCATCCATTTGAATTCAACCGTATAATTCTAGACTAGTCACTAAAAGTATTCTCCATGGTTGAAAACAAAGGGAGCTTTACCAACCAGTTATAACTTTGGACTTAGCTACTCGTGGAAAAAGAAGGATAATTGATGCATTCAAGCCTAAGTTATATGTTACATACAGCAGCAATCACTGACTATTTAAAAAGGGAACAGAAGTAAAAAATAGAAATACTTCGAATTCTAAATATTTTAGTTCCATGATCTATTTTTAGTGAAGGGCAAAATAAAAGTTAAAGAATAAGAAAAGGGAGAAAGTGTTGCAGGACTATTCAACTAAGCATCGAGAAACAAAGAACTCTTAGGATCTCACTAATAGGAGAACTATAGGTATAACATCTGAGTCACACAATCATGAACAGAAAATTCTAGAGATACCATTAATTGGGAAAACACTATGTCATACATAATGAATAAAAAACCCTCTATTTATAGGCCCTAAACAAATCCTAAATCTACTATAGCTTCTAAAGTTATAAACCCATCAAATTTAGGAAAGCTAACACTGGCCAAATTAGTTTCTGAATCAGAAACCATCTAAGTTATTATTCTTGAAGTTAATAAATTATGAAACTCTAATGACTCATAAACTAAAAAATCCAAATAATAAGACTATATGTAGAGGCCTCGTTGATTAAGAATCCTCTAATCTTTTACTTGTTTTTTTTTTTTTTTTTTTTTCCCCCTCTATTCTCCATAGAAAGTAGTTGGTGAACTATAATCTGTTCATCTGCTAAGCTTCAAATGTTTTGTTTGTTTCATTGTGAAAACATGCACAAATGGGAAAAGAAAACTTTATGCTTCCGATAGACAATTAAGCAAAAACTAAGACAGAAGTTAAAAGATTTTCATTAACTTGTCCAAAATTCTTCTGTCTTGGAAGGGAACAAAAGTAACTGCAACAAGGTAAGTTTCAAGTGGCAAATTTATGTGAAGATTACAAAACAATAGAGAAACATGCAGAACTATCACATTGATTGCAAGAAATACAAAAGGAATGAACAGAAGGAAAACTCGGCAGAGGATTCAATATGTGACAAATACCAACATTTCCATATTCTCTAGAAATCACCAAGCATTCAGATTGACTAGCCTAAATTAAAGGAACAAAAAATAAAAAATAGAAGATGAATTCTTAATACACCTTTTCCTGTATACCAAAAGTTTTTGGCTGCTGGAGAATAATATTTTATAAAATGTATTGAAATTCATAAAAGGATTCAAGAGAGCAGAACATAAGTAAATCGGCAGAACAAAAATTTAGTACAATTTTAATTAATGCAATACGTTTTAATATAACACAAAGTATGTTGAAGAGGAATTGTTCTTATTAAATGAGCCATACCTCTAATGAAAGTGGGCCTCCATTCAATGTCAAATCCAAGGATTGCCTTTCCTTCTTTTTCTTTCTTCACTTGAACAAAATTTAGAAGCTCTTCTACTGATTTCTCCACCTCGACAAGAGTTCTGCTGTACACAGTTTGACCTTTAAATGCCAGTTCTGGGTGTTTCATCTTTCGATAGCCTAATGCAATACAATTCCCATAGGATTGTCTCAGAAAAAAAATAAAATTAAGAACAAAAGCTACTAATAATCTAGTTAAATCTCTTATTTCTTACATTAGGTATAAATTCATTGAGAATTAGAAAAAACTTAGGTGCATGTGGACAACAACTTAATTTCATCTTAACAATAACTCACTTCACTTTCTGTTTTAAAATGGGACCAAATATCACTTCAAAATTTAACTCAATTTTTCTTTTCCATTCAAATTTCGAAAACACAATTACATTTTTCTCTCTTCTTTTCCTTATTCACAATGAAATATAATTCTATCTCAAACACAATCTTTGTACAATGCAGCCTAAGACATTTAAAGTGAGAATCTTTATTACAACACCCTCAAAGACAAAAATTTGAGCTTGACATTGGTTAGTCAACATTCCACAGCCATCATTTAACCACAAATAATTTTGATAAAATAGTTTCACAGACATAAAAGTAAAATTACAATGTTTGTAGTATTATTATGATTATTTTCTTCGAACAGAGTAATGAAACAGTAAAGTAACTCCAAAAGTCTGCATACTGATTATAAAAACCTATAAATATGCAAAAGAAATTAAAATCAGAAATTACCTGGATAAGGGGAAGAAACCTTAGTGCGGTACGAATTATAAGAGTGAAAGCGATTTCGGTGGCAAGGTGTAAGGGATAAAGAGCTAGCATTCTGTCGCTGAAAATGGAAGAGAGAATCAGGCAATCGCCGGCGAGTTTTCGAGTGAGTATCGGCAGAGACACTGGTCGATAAATGACGCTTTTTAGTAGGAGAAGAGGAAGAGGTCGCCATTGCAGTATTGGTGCTGGTGGTTTCGTCGGCGTAATGGAAAGCGGCATCGATGGCTTGGAGCTCGACGTCGGTAAAAGGCCGGTCCCAATCTTCTACTTCTTGAAAGGAAGTGAAAGCTGAAGCCATTTGCGGCTTCGGGAGTATATAAGATGGCGGGCTACCGCGAAATTTGGAGAGGAGGCGGGCGGCAGCAGCAATCTTTCTCATCGGAGAAGCCAGCCAAAATTACGGCGACTTACTCGCAGTCCATTTGAGGGTTTAACGACGAAAAGAAAAGAGGGAAAAAAAAAATTTAAAAAGAGAAAATTTAAAGTGATACTCCTCCATTTTTTTTCTTCACACATTGTGCCAGAACAATTTTTCTATTATTATTTATTACATTAAAAATCAATTTTACATTTATACTTTTTTATATTTAATATCTCTATAATTAAATTTTATTAAAAATTATTTATTTATGTATATTTATTTTAAAATTGTTAATTATTTTTCCTCTTAAAATTATATAGTTAAAAATAGCTATAAATATTTTTTTAGTAATATTATTTTTTGTTAAAAGGGAAAAAAAATTAAAGATATATTTTTGACATTACATAACGAAGAAGAAACAAAAATAAACAAAGATTGAAACCAATATCAAATATTTAAAAGAGATATTTATATTATTTTTTGTCCCATGAATTTTCTTCTAATTTGCTATTATTATTTATATTATATATTTGCAAATGTATCTAAAATCTTGTTCATATATATATATACTGGTGTAACACTTAACTAGGTACGAAGTGTACTACAATTTTTATACATATATTTTTATATATCTTAATGTTTGTAAATAAATTTTTAAATTAATCTATTTGAATTTTAAATATAAAAATAGTATTATAATATAGAACAAAAAAAACCTCAATTCTCCTCAAATAGAGCACATTAAAAGAGTTCAATAAAAAAGCTAAATGAATGAATTATAACCGACCAAGCTTGTTCTGGATCCCAATCTTCAAGCAAAAACTCATTTAGAAACTTCAATCTCTCCAAATTTTGAAACATTAGTATAGTCTGTCAAACCTAATCTTTAAAACCACATATCATCAAATCATGTTTGTAAATGTCTAGCCTTCAACTTTGTTTATCAACAGAGAGATTTTTCCGGTGCCCGATTCTAAGCTTTCTTCTACTCCATTGTCAACCATCTCCTGCACCTTCCTTTCTTTAGCTTTTCCCCGCATTACACCATAAAAGCCACTCACAATTATAGCATATCCTATTAGATTGCAAACACAAAAGAAAAAAAAAAACATTCTAAGTTTCCACAAATTATCAGTGTCATTCTCACTATAACATAAAATATTTTGAATTGACAGTTAGTATTTAAGTCTATGTCACGTCTTTATATGCTTACGATGTGAGAAGGTTGCCATCAAAGATAGAAAGATAGAAAATATTACCAAGAAAAATTACTCTAAGGGCTGTTGGAATGACAATTCCCAGGGGATGAAGATAGCAAAAAGAGGTCCCTTTTTTTGCACACACCAAGAGGCAATGGTGACTTGGAACACATTACCAAAACATCCCTATATCATTGATTCAACAAGGGATGTTCAAGACATATGTAGACAATTTTTGTCAAATAATACAAAAAAAAAATAAAATAAGAGTTGAATGATATCTTTTTTTTGGCAATGAACTAACTGGAACGTTAGTGAGAGTAACATTGTCCTCCAATTGTTAAATTAAAGGATACAATATGCACCCGAATTAGTTCATAGTGTTGATTGTCACTATGAGACAAAATCAGCTGCCAAATTGGACTTGATGTATTTTTTCTCCCTTTTCTTTCTTTAGCATACTTACAGCATAGATAACAACAAACAACCTCTTCTTAGGTTTTAAGTTCCAAGAATTATCAAAGTCTCTTTCAATGATAACAGAAGTAGCAGCAAATAGAACCGCCACAAAGGAGCTATAGAAAAACATAATGATCAACTCCATTTGATATCTTTTAAGAACAAATGCCAATAATTTTCAAACCTCCAAGTACCCAATTTGTTGAATGGTGGGTGAGAGATTGAAGATTGAGTGAAGAATTTAAAGGTCTGGATAATATGGGAGGCCCTAAATATAGTGTTGCAACAAGTGCACCTATGATTGATGCTACTATTCCAATGGATTTAGCTTGAGGGCTTAAGCTTATGCACTGTAGTTTTTCCATCCTGCATGGAATTGCACCAATTCCAAAAAGAGAAATATATTTATGTGTGTGTATGTATCAATTTGATCTAGAAAATCTTTCATTAATGAAGAAGGATTTGAAGAAAGAATATATAAGTCATGAATTAATTAAGAGAAAATTAAGAAGAACAAACCTGAAAATGACAGCAAGTACAAAGGTAAAACCTGGAATCAGATTGAGCATTACTGAGGCAAGTGATGCAAAAGCAAATAGAATTCCAACATTGCTAATTATCTGCACTAAGTAACTGTATCACACCTTTAGCATATTTTAGTAATTATCTTATACAGAGTTCAGAAACTAAACCAACATTTTGAGACAATCCTGGAGTAGTAAACAAAAATATCCTTGTGTTGCTCCTTATTATCTTCGTTGACTTGCTTAGATGTCAAATGCATAATAATATAATAAAAGAGTCTGCACCTAACTTTTGTTATTGCCTTATCTTTATTCTCCTTTTGCCTTCAAGATCAAACTTCCAACTATTAATTTGAATAGCCATTTCTTATACCTAGTGGATACATTAACTTAAATAAAGGATAAATAGCCATTATCTTTTTCTTTTCTTTTTTATCTTTTACCGACCAATTCCGCCTACCCTTTTCCTTTTTATTTTATTTTTGAAACCAGTTTCAGCACAAATAACTTTTTTGATTTAAAACATTTCTGGTATGAATGGAGAGAATTAATAAGAACTCATTAATGTTCAATGCTGAAATTCAAGTTGCAGCAATCTGTAGGGAAAAAAAACAAAAAAAAAAATCTCAAGTTCATAATCATTCATCCCCTAACTATTTGGGGATTTGACAGCGATCAACCACAAATTTGAAATGGTAACGAAATGAAACTGGTACAACGACAAGAATATTTAAAGAAAAGACAAAAAAATAAAATAAATAAAAAGAAAAATGTTCGACCTGATTGAAACATATTCTAACACTTTGCATTCTGAAAACAAAGAAGTCAATGCCCACGGTAAATGATTTCAAGAAATTCCACCAATATTTTCCAATCCTAGCAATAAAACAAGCAAGAAAATTTCCATAATAAGTTAAAATTAATAATTTCAAGAATCAGGGAAGACATTAACTTCATTTTTTATAGACTATAAAATGCAGAAAACAGACCCTTTGGACAACAAAGGGGAGTAATTATCTGCTCCACCAAAGATTCACCGTCGAAATAGCACTCACATGGTAAATTCGTCGACAGCCGGGGAAATTAATTCATTGAGTGAAATAAAAGACGGGTTGAAGAAGAAATTAAAGAAACAAGAAACAAGCAAACCGATGGCGCGATGAAGTTTTGTTTCCCATTTGTAAATGGTGACTTGGTTGATCTCTTCAGTTCGATGAGAAAGAGGTAGAAACGGAGTGTGTGTCTATGTAAATTCTTTCATTATGTCAGTTTTCAAGAAAGAATTAAAATTACAATCATACCCTTTAAAAAATAGTAAAATTATACAATATGCCATTAAAATATATTCAATGAAAAAGGAAATAAAATTACCAATTTTACCCTTTAAAAGATAACAAAATTACAATGTGTCATCAAACTTTTGTAATCTTATATATAAGATATATTTTCTTTCTCCTTCCTTTACAATGAGAAACTATGGAATACAGAACAAATGTGGGAACAATGGAATTGAGAGGAAAGGCTTTTGTTTTCTATATTTTGTACAAAAGAATTACAGCCCTATTTATATACAATTGATATATATCTATTTATGGCAAACCTAGCTAATCAAAGATTACTAATATACAATATGAATCCCAACATATTAGGAGAGATTTTCTCCCCTAATTGTCGGAGAGATCTTCTCCATCTTACATCCCTCAAATTGATGATAGTTGTCAACAAGCCCCCAATTTGTTCACAAGATACTCATGGAGAGCAAAAGACATAGGTTTAGTGAACAAGTCGTCAATTTGATCGTGAGAGGAGACATGAGCAAGACATAAAACTTTATCTTGAACCAATTCACGAATGTAATGACAATTAACTTCAATATGCTTGGTCCGCTCATGATGAACTGGATTGGTGGTAATACTTATAGCGCTAGTATTATCGCCAAATAGAGGAATAGATGTATGATCACTAGTAACACTGAAGTCAAGGAGGAGTCAAGTTCGGAACTTATTGCGGACATGGATCGATACTCAGCCTTAGTAGAAGATTTAGATACCCTGTCTTGCTTCTTACACTTCCATGAAATCGGAGACACTCCTAGGAAAACACACCAGTCTGTTGTAGAACGGCGAGTGTTAACATACCGAGCATAGTAAGTGAATATGCTTTTAGAGTGTGTAAGAAGGAAAGTAAAGACCATGATCACTAGTGCCCTTAAGATAAAGAATAATTTGATGAAGTGCGGAAAGATGAGGACGTTGTTGCTGAGAAACAAATTGACTAATAACCTGAACAACAAAGGAGATATTAGGACGTGTGATGGTAAGATATATAAGGCTACCCACTAAGCGTCAATACAAAGTAGGATCGGAAAGAAGTGCACCATCATCACGGTTTAACTTCAAATTTTGTTCCATATGAGTGGAACAAACTTTATGATCCATCAAGTTGGCTAATTTGAGGAGATCATCAAGGTACTTGTGTTGTGTAAGAAAGAGCCCATTAGAGGAGAATGATACTTCCAAACCCGGAAAATAAGTAAAGGTTCCAAGATCCTTCATTTGAAAGGAATCATGAAGAAACTTTTTAAATTAAAAAATCTCTTTTTTATTACTCCCAATGATGACCACGTCGTCCACATAAAGAAGCAAAATAATAATACCATGAGAAGAGCGATGAGTAAATAGGGAAGGATCATTGGAACTTTGCCGAAAACCAACTAAGCAAATAGTAGAGTAAAACTTCTCAAACCATGCTCAAGGTGCCTATTTGAGATGATAAAGTAATCGATTAAGTTTGCAAACCACATTAGAATCACCAAGAGAATAACCTGGGGGACATTCCATATAAACAGTTTCCTTCAAATGTCCATGAAGGAAAGCATTTTTTACATCTAATTGATTCAATGGCTATTGTTGACTAGATGCAATTGTAAGAAGAGTGCGAATAGTTGTCATTTTTGCAATTAGAGCAAACGTTTCTTCATAATCAATCTCATATTATTGCTTGTATCATTGAGTGAGCAGTCAGGCTTTGTAGCGGTCTAGAGTACCATCAGGCTTAACTTTAATGGTATAGACCCATTTGCACCATACGACATAAGTATTAGATGGTCGAGAGGACTAAATCCCCCCGTAAGATGTTCCGTCAATGCGTCAAGTTCCTCATCCATAGCCTTTTTCCAACATGTTTGCTCTATTGCCTATTTGTAAGTAGAAGAAATTTGGACAAAATTAAGGTTAGTAAAAAGAGTTAAACGATTAGTTGGCTTACCAAAATTGACACGAGTGGATCGTTTTAAAGAAGGCAAAGGTGATGGTGATGCAGTACGAGGAGAAGGAGTTGGGGGGCCTTCAAGCTCGTGATCGGGAAGAGGTACAACAGGCATATTAGAAGCAATACTAGAGGAACCAGAAAATGAGGGATCCAAAAAATCATATAACATAGAAATGGTAGAATTTGGAGGCAATGCACGGGACAATGAGACATAAAAATACAAGTGCTGAAAAAAATGACATTACGAGATACTCGTAAACGATGGTGTTGAGGATCATAACAAAGGTAATCTTTTTGTGTATCACTATATCCAATAAAAACACATTTAACAGCCTTTGTAGATCATTTGTGTTGTTCATGGGGTGGGAGCAAAACAAAACAAACACAACCAAAAACACGAAGACACGAGTAATTTGGAGATTTATGAAAAAGAGAGTAGTATGGAGATTGATTACCAAGTATAGGAGTAGTTTGTATGTTGATAAGATGAATAGATGTAAGGATAGCCTCTACCCAAAATTGTGATGGGACACAAGACTGTGATAAAAGAGTTTTAGCAATTTCCACAACATGACAATTTTTACGCTCCACCACCTCATTTTGTTCGGGAGTCCCAAGACAAGAATGTAAAGCCAAAATACCTTTCTTATTAAAGAATTGAACAAGTTCAGAGACACAAAATTCTCCACCAGGATTAGACCTAAATATTTTTATTTTCTTCCCAATGTGTGTTTCTATCATAGTGATAAATGTTTTTGCATCTTTGACTAACTCAGATTTAGCACGTAAGAAATACACCTAAGTATAACATGTAAAATGATCAATAAATACAACAAAATATTTATAACCAAGTCTTGATAAAATAGGTGAAGGTCCCCACAAATAACAATAAAGAAGATCAAAAGGTGCATCAACTTTAGTAGCACTAGACACAAAAGGTAATTTAGCAAATTTGCTAAGAACACACGTTTGGCATCGACGAATAATATTATTATTATCATTCAATTTATTTGGAAGAATATGAGATGTGAGCATATATTCTAACCTATTAGTATGGGGGTGACCTAAATGAAGATGCCATAGATCCCAAGTGTTCTGCGGATGTGAAGGAGAGGAAGTGATGGCAAGACAAAAAGGAGAAGCCGATTGTCAATTAGGATTAAGATGAAACATGTGCCCATTTTTATGCCCCTTCATGATCACTTGCTTCGTTTGAAGGTCCTGCACGACACAACCATGAGGTGAAAAATTGACGAAACAATTATGATCAGTTGTCCAACAAAGATCAAATTGGCTATTAATTGAGGAACATAAAATGTATTAGGAAGACTAATGGATTTTGAAGAATTATGGAACAAACTAGCAGTTCCAATTCCTTGAATTGTTCTACCATTTGCAGTAGTGACATATTGATTTGAAAGACAAGGTTTTAGATTAGCAAACACATGTTTCTTGTTAGTCATATGATTAAAGGTAGCATAATCAAGAAACCAAGTGTTTGATTTATTTCAAGTACTTGACATCCTAGCAACGGGAAAAATAGAAGAAATAACACTTGGAAGTGTGGACTTCATGGAGTCTTGAATCATCTTTTGAACAACTTTTGGTGTGAGAGACAATGAATTTTCAGTTGTTGGAGTTACTGGCATTTGATCTCAACTAGTTGATGTTGCTTATTCTTCAAAATTTTGCACTCCGAATAACATGACCAGATTTCTTACAATAGTTGCATATATTTCACTGTCGACAATGAGATTGCACATGTCCGAGTTCTTTGCAGTAGTCACATCAAATATCTTCTTTGATTCCATTCATTGGTTTTGATTGATATTTACCACATGAATTAAGAAATACATAATCAACAATGTTATTTTTCGTGTATAGTTTTGAGTTTTCAAGAGTGTTTCATCACAAATAAATTCACATAGAACAAATTCCATATTCGGATCACCCTAATTGATCAAAGTAGCCCTTGTTGTCTCAAATTCAGGTAGAAGCTTCACAAGAAATTGCATTACCCTTCTGCAGTCTCGTTCTTTCTTTACTTTAGTATGTGTAGTAGGTGAGATTGTTGAAGAAGAGATCATGTCTTGTTTTGTCCATAACTTTAGTATTGCCACATAAAAGCTGCGAATATCTCTATCCTCTTGACTGATATTTGCTATTTCATATTCAATTTCAAATTGGCCGATTCACTTGAGAATAAATGTCATTGAGATGAGCCCATATAGCAGTAGCATTTTTGAAAGATTGGAGACTTAAGAGTAATGTCAAGTTCAATCAAGTTGAGTATCCAGGTGACAATCTATGCATTCTTTGTTTTCCAATCGCTTTTTGTCGTCTCATCACCTTTTTTTCAAAGCCATCAAAGATTCCAGACAAGCCTTTTCCTTCAACAAAAATTCAAAAATGGAACCTCCCAAAGGGCAAAATTTTTGCCATTGAATTTGATAGAAAACATGTCAAATTTGTGTATATCCATGATGATCGATTATAATAGTTCAAGCGAGAGCAAATCCTCAACAAGATAATTACAAAGAAAAGAAAAATTCTCAAAAGAATATAAAAGATTTTGTCAATGCTCTGATACCATGAGAAACGATGGAATATAGAACAAATGTGAGAACAATGTCGTTTGATAGGAAAGACTTCAATTTTTTATATTTTGTACAAAAGAATTACAGCGCTATTTATGTACAATTGATTTTATATATATATATATCTATATATGACAAACCTATCTAATCAACAATTATAATTTACCATAAAAAATATATATAAAAAAAAACAATTACAAATATACAATATGAATCCCAACATATTAGGAGAGATTTTCTCCCTTAATTGTTTGTAAGATCTTCGTCATCTTACACACAACTATCAAAATTCTAAAATATTTAACCAAATGAAATAATTTTTTTTTCTCGAAATAGTAAATTCAATAGTGTATATAAAATGAGTACTTTAAATAAAATTATACTTTTTCTTAAAATAATTAAAATAGTTTTTCTTAGAAAAAATGATTGTCCAATAGAATCTTAGTTCCCCTAAAAAAAAATAGTCTTAGTTTTTACATAAAAACTTACAATCAATGACAATAAAGTATAATGACTAGAAATATATTTTTAAGAAATTCACTTAAAAAGGAACCCAAAAAAAAAAAAAAAATTGCACACTAAATAGCATTCAGGCCAGATATTGACATAGTTTATAGAAAGGGGGCTATAATTTAGTAAAACCCTTTTTTTCCCCACAAAATCATAATACATATCTTTCCCGCATTATAGAACCTTCATTCCCTCCCTTTGTTTAAACCTCACTCTATATTATATACATATACATACTCTCTCTCTCTTCATATCTCTGTATCAGCATCCAATCCTCACATGTAATCGAAGAAGAAAGGGGGAAAAAGAGAGAACAAGATGAGCACGGTGGATAAAATGCTGATAAAGGGTATCCGGAGCTTTGACCCGGAAAACAAGAACGTCATCACTTTCTTTAAACCTTTAACCCTCATCGTTGGCCCTAATGGCGCTGGAAAAACAGTAATCTTGAAACCCTTTTTCTTTTTAACTGCTTTTATTTTGTTCTAATACCATTCTTATTGCTAGTTACTTAGTTTCTTTTGTTTTGTTTTTTTTTTTTTTTTTTACACCCCTAAAGCAGTTGTAATGGTTATGTGTAAGAGTTTCAAAATGGTTTTTCTATGATCACACCCTGATTACGTTGAGTTTTGCACTATTCTTTTAGTGAATTGTAAGTATTATAGCATGAACATTCCAGAACAGTTATATTTTTTTTTGAATATTTTTGAAGGATTATTGCTTAATTGTCTTTGTACCTTGTGCAGAAACTGTTGTGCACTTTATAGTTTTATATGTTTTTGTACTCATGGAGTGTGTGTATTTATGAGCAAAGGGCACATGTTGGAAAATTCTTGGGTGGAGGAATAAATGGAAACTTGTAATTTCTGCTATTGAGAAATACAATATAAATTTGTTTTGTTCAATACCTCTATTGAGAAATAAGATTCTGATGTTTGTGGGATAAGTAGAAATGGCCAGTTTTATTATTTTGTGTTGATGCTGTGATCTACATGTTATTTAAACTATGCTTTTGCAGATTGATTTAAAATGACCGAATTTTTGTTTTCTAGACTATAATTGAGTGCTTGAAGGTTGCTTGTGCCGGAGAATTGCCTCCAAATGCTCGCTCTGGCCATAGCTTTATCCATGATCCAAAGGTACCTCACTCGCATACATTCCTGCTTGAGTTTAGAGATCAGAAACATATAAATAATTAAAAAGAACAAATAGGCTCTTCTCCTAGAGATCTTTTAATTGATGTTGGATTGATGACGTACAAAGGTGGCAGGGGAGACGGAAACGAAGGGACAAATAAAGTTGAGGTTTAAGACTGCAGCTGGGAAGGATGTTGTCTGCATAAGATCATTTCAGTTGACGCAGAAGGCCATAAAAATGGAGTATAAAGCCATTGAAAGTGTGCTCCAAACAATCAATCCTCATACTGGAGAGGTAAATATAGATGGTGCAAATTAATTTTTTCTTATGCACTCTTTGGTTGATTTTAGTGGCATGTAGAGGCATTTTTCATTGAAGTTAGATATCATATTCCTAATATAAAAGTATGATAAAACCTATGTAGTGTGCTATATTAATTTCAACTTTGTGCATAGTTATTGTTGATATCTACTGTCTGGTGAGCATGATTTTGGATGTACATGGCAAGTTATGAAAAATTTGTTTGCTTAGATTGCATGTAGAAGAGCTTATGTGGAATGGAGTAAAGGCATGTATAATGGGTGATGCTTTTCAGCATGAAACATCTCGTTTCGATAGAACTGGGATTAGTATTGTGGGCCAGCCAATCAATCACATATCGATGCAGTGAGAGAACGCGGATAAAAGGGCATATATCAAACAGCAGCCTTGAAAATACAATTCAAGAACTATTGATATATTGAAAAACTTCTAAAATTTCTCTCTCATAACCCTACAGAGCAATGGGTATTTATAGACCACAAAAATCCTAACATTACCAAAAATCTAAAGTACTTATACAATACTATTAAGACAATAGAATCCTAATTCTATTCTCTAATCATAACCACTTAAAAGGAGGTTCTAATTTTAATATTACTTGAGTTTGTGTGCCTACATGAAATTCTTGTCACAAAACTTCAAGTGCCATACATAAAACTCAATGAGATTGTAAAGCAAAGATATGTACTCCAGTCAATTTATTAAAACTATTTGAGAATTGGATAAGCTTGTTAAAGAAGCTTGCGCACTTACATTAAAACTTGAGAATTTTAGAATAAATAATTGGTGCATTTAGTCCTCAACTATTTTTTGTTTGGAAATGTCATACCTTATTTTTTTAATCCCTAAGTTTTTTTTTTTACTTATTTAGTCCTTTTTCCTCCACCTAAAATAGCCATAAAGGTGTATATAAAGTTTTATTACTTGAAGGTAAAAAGGGACCAAATATGCTACAAAATAAAAAAATTAGGGACCAAAAAATTTAAAATAAAAATTAAATACAAAAGTTACCAACCATAAAAGGTTAGGGATTAACTGTACCAATTAGTCTACATTTAATGCCATCATATATCGTTTTGGTATTCTTAAATCTACAAAAATTTTGGCACATAAGAATTTAATATAAAGTTAGTTTAATAGTATTTTATTGGCTAGTAAATTGTAAGGCTTTAGAGTTTTAGGAACCAATAAAATTATACTACCATAAATAAGTCATACTGATAAAAGAAAAGAAAATGCATGTTCTTGTTCCACGTTCAATGTCTCACTCCAGTTATCCTCCTTTCTGAAAAAGAGAAAGTATTTGGCTTTTTTTAAAGTTGAGGGTGGGGTAGGGTTGGTATCTTTCCAAATTTGGAATGACTCTGTTACTCAAATCACTAAATAGGAATTTGAACACCTGGTGGCTGCTAAAGCAATATTGATTTATACATCAATCTTTTGACATATAATGACTGGTCACTGAATAAACTTTGCCATATTTTGTTTCATAAGTTATATGTTTGAGTCATTTTAAAAGCGGGAATACAAAAAATTGATTTATCTAGGCTTATCTTTAGACTAAATTTGTAGTGCAAATTTTTACTGTTTTACTGCATGATGTTAATTAACAGATCATAAAATGGTAATCTTTTTCCAAACCACAGAAAGTCTGCCTTAGCTATCGATGTGCTGACATGGATCGCGAAATTCCTGCTTTAATGGGTGTCTCAAAGGCTATTCTTGAAAATGTTATATTTGTACATCAAGATGAAGCCAACTGGCCATTGCAAGATTCCTCAACACTGAAAAAGAAGTTCGATGATATATTTTCTGCAACTAGGTACTCATTATTTCATCATCTTGGGATCTCCACATCTATACATTGTTATGCAAATACATCTACATCTAGACATGTACTATGACTATGATTGGTGGTGATTGATAGTAATAATGAGTCAGAAAGTGTTTTTCATGTCGAATGTGTGAAGTTCTACATATCATGGTGATTGATTGTGGTTACAATTTTAATGATAAAAATGATTGCTCTGAATGTGCTGAATTAGATTGCAAAAGACAATTTATATTTGTAAATAAATATATATATATTTTTTTGTTTGTAGTAATAGGGCTAAGTTCAGTAATGTTTCAGACAGAGCAGTGTTCATGAAGGTATCTACTTAGAGGAAGGACAACTATTATATTCATCACAATGAGATTATTTTGTTGTGCATAAACTTGAAAAATGACAAAATCAATTGAAAATGATAAATCACTAAGGCTCTGTGCAAAGTTGTGTAAGGTTTTTCTTAGTAGAATAAAATTTAATGGGTTTGAAACTATGGACATTGAATAAAAGAAAAATTATTTCATGAACACCTTATCTTATACTCAAGAAGGAATGATTTGATTTTTTTTTTTGGCAACTGATTCACAATTTAATGGAAGAACTTTTTACTTTTTGACAATCAACAATCATTTCTTTTGTGTATATGGTGTTGCATTGTTTCTTTGATGCATTAAAAGTTTTCTCTAAAAGAATAGAAATACAGGTTTTAAAATAAAACTTATTTTTCTAGTTCACTTTATTTTAGTGTTGTTGATACTTAATTTCTTAGGGACTAAGTGGCCCACCCAAATAGACTAAATTTTACAGTGAGGATTTCCCAAGTTCAAGTTCCTATCAGCATATTAATTAGGTTTAAGAAGTACATATTTATTTTGTTCTTTCCTTAACAATCTAGAATTTGCTATACAGTCTGTTCTTGGTTTCTTTTCATCATGAAGCTTTGATAAGGCGCTCTATTTTCTCCCCACTCACACTCCCCTCTGCATCATAATGTGGTTGGTTTTTAGTACATCTTATTTGGGCATGTCTAACTACACTACTATTCTGTTCCTCATGGGCTATAGTTTTCAATGCTAAGGTAATAAACCTACTGTCCTAGATTTAGTATTGATAGATTGAATTTCATATTCATTTCCATTTTATACTACTCATATCAATGCCAATCATTACAAAACTTAGATTGTTTCCATGATGTTAAAAAGTGATAAATTAAGAGATCTCTTAACACTCACTCCCTTTGACATATGGGTCGATAACAAATTTTATAAAGAAAGTCCAACATGTGCACACAAATCAAATAAAGGACAATAGTTAGGATTTGAGCCCTTAATCTCCACCTCTAATACCATGGTGATAATTTATCACTTTTTAACGCATGAAATAATATTTATGGTTCCCATGTTCATATTTTGGAACAATACTTGGAAAATTACCAACTTATAGTTTCATTCATTAGGAGATAGTGCTTTGGGCTTGCTTGGTATGCAAGGTCATAGTAAATCATTTCTTTAATAAAATTTGTTTTTCTCCCTTGAAAAGCATATTCTAAAATGTAAGAAGACTTTTTAATGTGTTTGTTTATCTGTCCATCTTCTTTCTTTCTCTTTTATTTTTCCTTCTTTCTTTCTTTTAACATTGAAGATGGTCAATTTTTAGATATATTTTAGTGCCTTGGCTAACTAAATGCACTGGGCTATCTATGCAATTGATGAGAGGTGGAAAGGGTTTGAGGAGTAAGATGCAGTTTATTTGTGTTATAAGTGTATAAATTTAACACTCTCTATTAGCTTTTAAATTGTAATTTAACATAGTATGAGTGTGAAGTTCAATGTTTGAGGCTTAGCTCAGGCCCATTTACTAGTATTGTTTACATGTTGGGCTTTGTGATGAAAATTTATGTTTGGTCCACACATAATAAATGTATAAATTCAATCCCTTTTATCAACTTAAAGTTTTTAGGTCACATGGTATCAAAGAGCGGAGGTCCATGTTTGAGCTTTAGATTCACTCATTTATTACTATTGTGCTGTGTTGAGTTTGTTATTGAGAATTAACTTACAACAAAGTTGAATTTAATCACTTAGACATACCTTATGTGTGCGTTGAAACACTTGGGCAATAACCAATAAATGAGGTGGAGCCAATACATGAATTTTTACATGTTGTAAAAGTTTAAACTAATAGAAAGGTGTTGAATTTAGGGGTAGTTTTTACAGTCAAGGAAGAAGGTTCGGTGGGTTGGGGAGGGGGTTTGGTAATTCATTTTTCTGTCCTTTAAAATATGGTTAACCTGTGATTTGATCCCACTTCAAGATGCGAGAGTTATAAGGGTAGTAGGCTTAATTGTCACCTTTTGAATTAAAGTTAGCTAGGCAATGAAATTAAGTCACTCTGAAAAGCCTTCTCTATTGATGTCCTAAGAGGTGATGCTTAACAATACACTGTTTGGTAGCTCAGACTTTTGATAATTCACATTCTAGTGTCCTTTATGATAGTTATATATTCTGGCTTTCAAAGATAGAGACTTTCATATCTTGAGGCTCAGTTCTGTTTGCAACGTTTCAGATTTTTACATGAGTTACTTTTGGTAATTTCTTATCAGATATACCAAGGCCTTGGAGGTTATTAAAAAGCTGCACAAGGATCAGGCTCAAGAAATAAAAGCATACAAACTGAAACTGGAGAATCTTCAAACATTGAAAGACGCTGCACAAAAGGTTCTTTTTCCCTTTTAATTTTTGAAATCTTATGCAAGAAATAAAAATTGATAACTTTGCTCAATTTTGAACTTCTTGCTGGATTATTTATGTTAATATCTCCAGCTGCTTAGGCTACTTGGAACATTTGTCTGCATAAAATAGTTTAAACTGCAAGTCTTTATACTTACTTTTTTCTCTCTTTTAGTTACGTGTTGCAGAATTTGTAAAACTCCAAAACATGATGAAGGAATTAATTACATGGCAGCATTGATCCAAAATGAGAAGCCAATATTTTGCTTGGTTCTCTCTGTGCATCAGATTCTTGTATGAGAGAATTTGGATATATTCTAAAATGATCATAAGTTAAATATTGGTAACTGTATTTGGGTTTCCTATGCATTGTATAGAATATTATCCCAGAAACCTTGAAGGTTTTGACTGAGAGGTCCTTTAGAAATCTCCTCCAGTCCCTTCATCAATTTTACACTCTTTATATGCATTCCATTGAAACTTTTTCATCGTGAATTTTCTGATTATTAGAGTTTTATACTCATATTAGCTCTTCTTAGTGTTTCTGGCATATTGTAACATTTTGACTCATATTTTCCTGACTTGGACTAATTTCTTTCTCTTTTTCCCTTTAATCTTTCTCTTCCTGATTTTTCCAATTATCAGTGTTCTTTACTCATATATGCTTTTCTTATCATCATGTCTGGCATATTGAAACATTTTGACTCGTATATGCTTGACTTGGGCTGATTTGCCTCTTTATTCCTTTAGTTTGTCTTCCTTTCTTTCTGTATTAATTATTATTATTGTTTATTTCTGGAAAGTGGCTTCGTCACATTTTATATCTGAATAACTTATTTGTTCATGTAGTTAAAGGAAAGCATCAATCATGATCAAGAGAAAACAGAATTGCTTAAAAGTCAAATGCAGCAGTTGGAACATGAGATTGAGAATGTGGATAGCAAGATCCACCATTCTGAAATGACCCTGAAGGATTTAAGGAAATTGCAAGAAGAGATAGCTACAAAAACTGCTCAAAGAAGCACTCTGTTCAAGGAACAGCAAAGACAGTATGCAGCACTTTCTGAGGATATTCAAGGTTTACCAATTGATATGAACCTCACCGTTGTTGCTCTTACATTGCTTGCTTGCGTCATTGGGTATTTTTCTTTACTATTTCCTGGGGTTATCTCGTAACAACTCATGATATTTTCTTCTACATTTTCTGCCTTCTATACCAGACACAGATGAAGAGTTGATGGAATGGAAAACCAAGTTTGATGAACGTATTGCAGTCTTGGAATCTAATATTAGCAAGCTGGAGAGAGAAATGGGTGACACTGAGACTAAGATTTCTTCCCGTGAGCAATTGTTGAATGATTATATATGGGAAATCAGCAAGTTAAAAACTGAGGCTGAAGTAATTTTATTATCAAGTTGCTGTTTTGACTTGAAGTTCTACTGACTGCTATTTTCTGATAATAATCCATGTTTTGCATTTTTTGCATTAGGCTCATATGGCCTTGAAGCATGACCGAGACTTAAAACTTTGGAATTTTTCTGAAAAGCATAATCTTGGAGTTCTTTCTAGCAGCCCTTTCACTGATGAAATTGCTTTGAATCTCACAAATAGAATATGGTCAAGGTTAAAGGATCTTGACAAGGACTTGGATGATAAAAAGGTGACTTTTATTTCCAGTTTTAGTTCAGTCATGTTAATTCTTTTATGATTTTGCTTCTCCTATTTTATATCAATTAATTAATCATGGTAGCATCTAAATCCATGAAAAGAGTTGGTCCATTTGCCTGAAAATCACTAATGATATAAAAGAATTTTCCTGGCTGCTGGAATGTAATTCATACAATGTACATTGTTACATAAAGTGGAAATTTTTCTGGCACACTCGCTGCTGGATGTAATTCATGCATTGTTTCATTGTTACAGTAAGTGGAAGGTTTATTTGGGCACACGTGTTATTATAACAAATGCAATATATATATATATATATATATATACTATATGTACTATATATAAGCAATGTTTAGATTTGTGTACTCTGAGTGCCATTTTCCTGCCTGTGAATGGCAATTAGGGTTTACGCATGGCATCTTGGGCCAACATCTAGGCTTAACTGGCAGCTTTGAGAAAATTGGTCTTTCTGTTTTGACACTGAGCAGCATGCTGAATTTTGTTCAAATGATTCTGTCAAAACTTATTCTCCTCTTTTGAATTCTCTGTCATAAGTTTCTATGTGGAGAAGTAATGGTGGAGGTAGAACTTCTTGATTTTGTGTTTGGCACTAATTCAATTGCTTTTCAATTTTCGGAAATTGGCTGCAGGTCTTTTACTTCTTCTTTCCAAATTCTGATGCTTGTGCTTGATTGTTTTCTTTCTCGCATCTTCAATTATTGAATAATAAATTTAATTTTTTTCCTGGGAAAAATAGAAATCGAATGAGAGAGAACTGAAAGCAGCAATGGATCAATATATGCATGCAAATGATCGATGGAAAGATATTGAGGCACAACAACATGCAAAAGCAGAGATTAAGGTTTGTAATTATGTGCAAAATTATGTACCTGTACAAGTCCCATATCCTCAATTATCTGAAGTCTTTTTTCCTCTTGATTCTCTGCAGTCTGACATTGTGAAACGCATTGAAGAGAAGCGGAATGAACGAGAATCTTTTGAACTTCAGATATCTAGTATTGATATATCTCGCATTGATGAGAGAGAAAAGAACTTGGTAGTCATGTCCCGTTCCCTGATTATTGGTGATTTAAAAAATGACATATATTAATCATAAAATGTTGGTTTTTAATGCTTTTTGCCTTGCAGCATATGGAGGTTGAAAGAAAGTCAAACCAACTAGTTGACAAGGATTTTGAATCGAGTATACGAGAGAAACAGATCGAGATATATAATCTGGAGCAAAAGATCAAAACCCTTAATCGTGAAAAAGACATTATTGCTGCTGATTCTGAGGATAGAGTAAAACTTTCTCTTAGGAAGGGAGAACTGGAAAATCTGAAAAAGAAACATAAAAAGATGCAAGTTGCAACTTTTGATTTGGTTTTGTGTTTTCGTGTGTAATTAGATATTGATCTCACTTGTATTATTTCCTTTTTGATGAAAAATTCTTTCATCTTTTTCCAGAATGGACGAACACAAAGATAAAATTAGAGGAGTTTTGAAAGGAAGGCTTCCTCTTGACAAGGATTTGAAGAAAGAAATTACTCAAGCCCAAAGGTTGAAGTTGAACTTTGATGTTTGTTTCTAGACAGCATTTTAGTTTTTCTTCTGGACATATGTAGTTTTTCATGTATGACATCTTCTTGTTTCCTTTAGCTTTGCTCATGTTTAAATTAAATCACAAGGCTGTAAAAATCTGAAATATGTGCCTAAAGTTTTCACAAGTAAAATCTTTAGATACTTTTAGAAACCAAAATTTTTCTTTCTCCCCACATCTTTTAAGCTAAACACATTTTCCTAGGAGAAACATAGTTTTTCCTAATTGTATGTTTTGAGCTATTCATAAGCAATGACTTTTAGCTTTCATCCCAAAAATCAGAGTCAGCTATATGAACCAAAAAAGGATTATATGTGGACCTCAATGAGAATTGTCTCCCTTGTTTCTGCCTAACCAATGTCTTATAATCATCTAAGTTCAACAACTTCATATCACTCTGAATGACCTCTGTCCAAATCATTTTAGGTAATACTTTTTTTTGGTGTCTTTAGATAAATACTAATATGTTGACAATCTGAAGGAAGGAAAAGAAAAGAAAAAAAAAAAAAAAATGCTTGGTTTTGTTAATCACTCCCTATCTAGTATTGCTATTAATGATAAGTGTTTTTCTTTGTATTGATATACCTTTATATCTTACTTGTAAATGTTGACATTTTTTTCTATTATCTTTATTTTTAAGTGCCAAACTTAATTTGTTTTCACATTTGTGTTATTTCCTGGGATACAACTCTAGTGAACTTGTACCATGTCTCTTGCTACTATCCTTTCTCTCAACAGCATCAGTGTTCTATAACTCGATATGTTCCCGACAATATTAATCATTAAGTTGCCAAGATGTTTGCGCTTTTCTTACTTTTTTGCCTTCTATGTTACTTGCTAGAGTCCAGAAGACATCTTTTACCATTCATCCATTATTTTAGTTTACTCTGCTGTCACCTTTCTTTTTCTTTTTTCCTTTTAGTCTTCTTTTTTTTTTTTTTTTTTTTTTTTTTTTATATGACCTTACTTGAACAGGATCTGTTCTATAGGCTCATACCTCTGTATCGTTGAGTTTTTCTTTTTAGTCTTATTATGCAATATTGGACAGGTCTTCTCAGAGAGAGTTTGATGAGTTGAGTGCAAAGGTCCATGAAGCTGAGAAGGAAGTGAATATGTTGCAGATGAAAATACAAGAAGTTACTACTAACCTATCAAAACTGCACAAGGATATGGAATGTGAGGCCATTTCTTTTGCTTTCTTCATTCACCTTCAGATATTAAGTTTTAAAAATCCATGAAGGTTTTGCTTGTGAAAGGTCCAAGGTCTTTTGATGCAGAGATAGTGCCAAAAAAACGCAAATCTCCGAAGAACATTCTTGAAAACTGAATTCAAGAACTTAGATTATTTATAATGCTGATAGTTTCTGAGTACTCTCTCTGCTCATAACCCAGGGGACAATAGGTATGTAGAGATCTCAAAACCTATTGGACTCAAATAAGGAAAAAAGAGAAATCCTAACTTTACTAGGAGCTTGAAAGGAGATCCTAATTTTACTAGAAATCTGAAATCATATTTATACGGTACTACAACTAATAAAATCTTAATCCTATTCTGAAACTTAACCAATTAAAATAGAAATCCTAATCCTAATATGTATCAAGATTGTATTATATAATCCTTGGTGGATTAAAAATCTTCCAATTCATGATTCTTTTTCTTTTTTTCATCATCTTACGCTAATGAAGGTTATGGTGTATTTGGACAGCCACTGTTTTAGAAAAGTATACATATATTTATATTTTGAGTAAAATTTGTTTTGGAAAAATTGGTGGAATTCACTTTTTTTCCTTCTAAAAAAAGTGTTTGGTGAATAGTTGTTTGGATGAGATTTTAGTTTAAGAAAAGTAGATTTTTATAGGTGTAATGATAATATAATTATTTGATTATTAGAAAAGTGATTGATGTGACTATATAGTAATTGTAAAAAATGACACTATACATTAGGATTTAGTTGACCAATAATTAGACACACTACCTAATACACCTTCTCAAAAATGAGTTCGGCCGACCAGTTCTGACACGTGTCAGACTCTGTCCAAAACATAGCCATTTTTAAACTAAATTTAAGTTGAAAAATTTAAAAATAATGGCTACCAAAATGTAGCCTTAAGGAATGAAATTAGATTTTTCTCTATTATTCAAGTTAAACCTATGTTGATCAGCAAATATATGGTGCAGTGCTTCAAAAAAGACTGAATTATTTGGTCTGCTTGAAGAGTGCAACTGAAATTCATTACAAGGATAGCTGTTTTTTAGATTTTCAAACAGAAATACAATGAAAACACTATATCTCTTTGATTGTTGAATGATTAAATCCTCCTTATTGTCAAGGTTCTTTAGTGGCATATTTTAATTTTAATTCTCTGGAACTAGCATCCGTTATAAACTGCAGATAGTTTGCCTAATCTATCTCTATGCTTAAGCTTATATGAAAGATAAGAAACTTCTTTTTGTTGATTTCTTTGGCTTCACACTTTTCACTGCTTGCATTAAGAATTTTTAAGCCTATTGTCATCGATACAATCATTTAAAATTGTAGAAAAGCAGAAACAGTTCTTTATCAAAATTCTTTGTAAGATATATGGCTTATTTGAATCTGTTGAGGTTGGGATTTTTCTGGAACTGAAGTAATCGGTCTTTGGTTACTTCTCTAAGAGCTTTTAGTGTTTGTCTTAACTCATTATAAACCAGTTATACAGTCGGTAGATCCTGATAAAGAGATATAAATACCATCTGCAGACATACCAAATTCTTAATATGCACAGGATCCATTGTTCTTTCTTTCTAAATTATCAATAGATGCCAGGATAGCATGGACTCCTTTGGACATTTTTATAGCTTTGGAACAACTTTATGAGGGGGAACTTCCCTAATAAGGAATCCAAATAGGTTGTAGCTCATTTTATTGAAGTCATTTTGACACTAGCTATTTGTTCTACTGTACAGATGAAATATGTCTAAGATGAGAAACAATTACTACTAGTTTCCATCTAATAAGCAATTTTCACATTATTTGGTTACTTGAGAAAGTTTCTTTTGCAGTATGTTATTGAATTTGTGGCGACAAATAACCATTTCCTGAGATCTCTGTAGTCCATGACCCTCTGAAGAGCTGGGTTTCTATATGATCTTATGACTAATCTTTCTCATGAAATGCAGCAAGAAGGAGATTTATTGAATCAAAACTTCAATCACTGGATCCGCAATTCATTGGTATTGACACTTATCCTAAAGCTTTGGATGTTGCCAAAGAGAAAAGAGATGTTCAGAAAAGGTGTCGTCTTTTGTATCAATTTCATAGATATCATGTGACTGGTGCTTATAGCATAATTTTCTTAGACCTGGACGTAATTATAAGAATCCTTTTTATACCTATACAGCAAATACAATATGGCTGATGGTATGCGGCAAATGTTTGATCCTTTTGAAAAAGTAGCACGTGCTCATCATTTTTGCCCTTGCTGTGAACGCCCATTCTCTGCTGAAGAGGAAGATGTGTTTGTTAAAAAGGTTTAATTTTCTTTTCTATTTATTGCTTGCATATTTCATGTGGATTTCTATTCAAATGCCATGTAGCAGCTCTTCCTTTCCTCTCTGAAATGATTGGAACTTCTTTACAAATGTAGCAAAGAGTGAAAGCTGCAAGTTCAGCAGAGCACATGAAAATGCTGGCTGTAGAATCTTCAATGGCTGATTCTCAATTTCAGCAATTAGACAAGCTACGTATGGTCTTTGAAGAGTATACAAAAATTGGCAAGGAATCAATTCCTCTTGCAGAGAAGAGTCTGAATGAGCTGAATGAAGAATTGGAGCAAAAGAATCAGTCTCTTGATGATGTAATTCTTTATGGTGTTATGTTTTCTTTTAGAACAATTATTGTTCCATTCTTTCTAAACAGTAACATGTTTTTTACTACTGAATCTTTATTACTAAAAAGAGAGGGGAAAAAAGGGTGTGAGTACCTCAACAAGAAAATTACCAAGTAAAAAATTACTTATAAAAATCGAATATGCTTTAGCATAAATTTCTTCATACATTCAGAGTGAAGCTGATCCAATTATGATTCAAGTTTCTATAGAGATGTCTTGAGTAATTGTCATTAATAGACTAATCTAGCAGTCTTTTGTTTTTTCTCTTTCTTATTCTTTCAAATCGTTCCTTATTATTGTCAGGATCCAACTAATTTCAAATTTCTGAAATTGCATTGCCATAGTAGTTTTCTTTCAGAAGTTCATTTATGATGGAAATTTGATTGTTGTCCTACAGTTTTCTTTTATATGTCTCTGCTCTTCATATCTGTCATATTCTTTATAGCATAGTTTTATTAACTGCTTTCAAAACTACTACAAGGTATGTTGTTGAAAGAATCAGGTGAACTTTGAATGTCCTTCAACTTTATGCCTTATAGATGTCTGTGCTAGTGCTTCTTATGGTATTTCTTTCCTTATACCATTATTGCATGCTATGTTGTTAAGACTCCTGGAATGTAAAGGCCTGATAAACCAGTTTGTGATTTGTGGTGTTTCTAATATCTGCGTTCAAGACTGATTCATCTGCTTTCTAATATACTTTTGCTCACAGGTTTTAGGAGTTTCAGCTCAAATTAAAGCTGATAAGGACTCTGTGGACGCCTTAATACAATCAGTAGAAACTGCTGACAGACTCTTCCAAGAAATGCAGGCTTTGCAGAAGCAGGTCGATGATTTGGAGTACAAGCTTGATTTCAGAGGGCAAGGTGTCAGAACAATGGAAGACATTCAATTGGAGCTGGATTCGTTGCAGCGGACCAAGTATAATATTCTTTTTTTTCTTTTGATCTTTTGTACATGTGTTGCTTCTTTTTCGCTTTTGTGATTCAGGATGGAATAAGTTAATCTCATTACTTTTTTTTATCTAATGAATATTATTATAATTACATTGTTGTCATTTTGTTTCTGCTGGTGACCAGGGATAATTTACATAATGATTTGGAGAAATTGAGAGAAGAACAAAGACACATGGAAAATGATCTGTCAAATATTCAGATTAGGTGGCACACAGTGAGAGAGGAGAAGGTTAGAGCTGCTAACACATTACGTGATGTTAAGAAGGCTGAGGAGGAATTGGATAATCTTTTAGAACAAAAGAGCATGGTTGAGCTTGATGAGAAGGTAAATGAGTCATGGATTTTCTTCTTTTAAACTAATTGAGTGCACATTAGATGCTTGTATCAAGTACCGTTTTCTGGGCTGTTCTGATGGGATAAGATTTCATCATATAAAAAGAGTAACTGTAAGAATTTGATAAAGTTCCTGTAGTTTTAGTGGGGCCAGAACATACTGACCAAAAGCTGTCCCTAAAACTTCCCTTAGTTCTGCTAAGCTATAGATATTATACCAGGCAGGTAAAAGAGGTCGAATTTCTGGAAATTTGCCTAATGGAAGGAAAAAAAGAGTTAAGGAGCTGTTGTACGAATAAGATTAATGAACTCAGAAATATAAAAAGGAGAAAGAGAGATTTCTTACAAGCTACTTCGGGAGTTCTAGAGAGAAAAGAAAAGAAAGACAGTTTAAGTTGGGAGGGGGCGGGGGGAAGAAAAGAAAATAAATTTGTTTGTGAATATATGAAAGAAAAGAAGAAAATTGATTTTATATTGTTTGGAGAGAAAAGAAAAAGAAATGATTTTTAAAATGTCTTTTTTACTTAAATAATCACTTGTTTAAATGAAATATAGATGTGATTAAATTTGTCTACAATTATTCTAAGGGTATAAATGATATTATTGAAAAAAAACACCTTCAATTTCATCTCAAGTTTTCCGTCTGTTTCTCCCCACTTTTGGAGAGAATTTTTCTTGAGAAAACACTCTTTTCCTTTCTCTTCTTGTGAAAAATTAAAAAAAGAAAACTCCCAAAGAAAGAAACTTTTACTTTCTCAACGTTTCTTTTCTTTTCTCTCCATTTCTTTCCTCCCAAACTAGCTCTTAGGGTCAACCAAGGGCAGGGATAAATTCTAGGTGTCAGACATGTGACCTTAATGCATCACACCTTTGGTCTAGTTATCTCACACAAATATCATTATGGATAACATTTTGTACTCTTTATTGATTGTTCAAAAATAATAATTAGAAAACAAGCTTAAATCAGTAATAATTAGAGAAAAAGAAATAGCATTTCTATGTTAGAATTCAAATAGGATATCTAAATGACAATCCAGAAACTATTGTAATTTGCTAATTACTAACATCTCTAAGACTAACTTTGCATTATTTAAATAAAATATGATAAAAGGCTAGGGATTTTATAATCCTATTCTCACTCCCGTATGAGCTTCCATCTTTCAAAGTAAGCCAGCTTAAGTTTCAGGCTATAGATGACCTTTTCTTTTCCTTTTCTATCTAACATTTGGCCCTATCATTTAGCTTGTATGTAAAATTCTGGGTCATGGCAGACTCTCCTTTCCATCCTCTATCTATATTCTTTCACTACTTTAACTTGCTGTAATACCACTTGATGCAGCAAGATAGATAAAAATGTTGATCTCAAAATAGTCTTGAAATCACAAATCAAGAATCAAAAAATTAAAAGCTTTTGAAGAATTTAGTCTGTAATTCTAGAGAATAATAGGTATTAGTAGACCCTTGTTAAATTATCATTTGCTCTAAAAGATTAAATTGATAAAGAGAGGTTGAATTTATACACTTAATACCCCCTTAGTGTGGGCTGAACATAAATTCTCAATAACTGTCCCAGCAGGCATAATAATCAACAAAATGGGTGGAGTCAATGTTTGAACATAGGACCTTTTGTTCTAATACTCTCTAATACTATGTTAAATGACTAAATGCTATAAAAGCTTAAGTTCATAGAGTTTGAATTTTGTACACTTAACAACCCTAAGAACTTCTTGACTTATTAGGAAAGAAATCACTATCCTACTGGGTATCTTAAAAGAGAAGAAATCCTAAGATTACTATGAACCTGAAAATATTTAAATAATATAATAAATAATATAATGCTAATCCTAATCCTAATCCTAGTATATATATTAAAGTTATTACCACAAATTCTAAGCTGTATCATTTGAAAAATCATTCAAGTCTTCATTCGATTACCCATTGATTGTAAGTTTAGATCAATTGAAATCTAAATACTCTTAAGATTAATTATATGAAGTGTTTGTGGAAGGATGAATAAAACTTATAAGCTTAGTTTTCTATTATGTTTTTACATTCTTTCTGTCCAATATCTGCTCTGAACAGCACTAAATATAGAAGGTTTGAAGCAAAAGTTATGATCACACATTAAAGTTGATGGAGCTGGCTATTGTAGGAATTGAGGAATAAAATTAATGGCTTCAGTTCATTTTCTTTTTATTCCTATATATATTGTGGGTGGGGGTTGTTGGGAGCTGTAGACAGAACAAACAACAAAGGGTTGAGAATAGAAGTATAGTTTGAGAGTTATCCATCTCAAATGAGGTACATGTTTTAAGAGATGTCTCTTCCTTCAGATGGTGTTTAGCAATGGTCAGTACGAGGAATTTGATATCACCATGATGTTTGAAGTCTTAAGTTGTTGTGATCTTTACTTGTTAAACCTACTTTTTTCTTTTTGGCTTATCTGGTCCTTATTCTCTATTGAATTATTTTGTATCATTAATCTACTTGAGATCTTGTTTATTGACTTGTTTGAAAACTTTAGCATTTGACAGAGGCTCTTGGTCCTTTGCTAAAAGAGAAAGAAAAGTTGTGGAGAGATTGTGATGATTTGAAAGCCAAACTCAATAACGAGTATGAGGAACAAGCTAGTAATAGAAGCAACTACCAAAAGGAATTTGACAGAATTCTTGAGATCTCCTCTGAGATAAAGAAGTATATCTTATATTTCTGAGTTATGGTTCAAGAAGTTGCTCTCAGTCTCTATTTTAACCCTTCGGTTTTGTGTGCAGGTACAATGATTTGAGAAAAGGAGAAAGATTGAAGGAACTGCATGAAAAGAATACTGTGGCTGAAAGTGAACTTCATAGCTGCAAAAAAAGGAAAGAGGAAATCTCTGCAGAAATGAAGAAAATTAGAGATTCCATTGAGAATCAAGATAAGGTAAGGCGCAATATTGAGGATAACCTAAATTTCAGAGAAACAAAGGCTGAGGTGGATAAACTCACCCATGAAATTGAAAACCTGGAAGATCGGATTTTGAAGATTGGTGGAATTTCTGCCATTGAAGCCGAGCTCAAACAGCTGTTGAAAGAAAGAGAAAGACTTTTATCAGAGGTATGATTTGTTATTGAAATCTGTAAATCTTCCTATGTGACATCTAAACATGCTTCCCGGATCTTGAAAAGAATTTGTTGCCATGCTCGACCTTATAATTCTAAGATTTCTGTTTTCCTTTCATTTGCCTAATATTTGTTTTGTCGTATTTCTGGATTGAAGCTGCTCTACCATTTTGATGATCGCTGGAAAAATTGCCCCCCTTTTTCATAAAATGAGCTCTGCACATGGTATTTGATTAACACTTGAAATATAGATCAATTCTCAAATCATAGTTATCTTCTGTGCATGAATGACTTATTCTCTTCACTTGTCTATTCCTTTTCTTTATCTTGAGATTTTGTGTATCCTTTCCAGGTTTAGTGTTTTTGCATACTTTAAAATTTTACTTGAGAGTACATGAAGGAACAAAATTTTAGATTATATACATTTCTTACTCAACTAAATCTAATGTTTACCAACTTCTTTACATCACAATAGCATCGGTCGCAAATTAGTGAAGTTTGGTTCCATGGACCTGAATAGAACATGAACCTCAAAGTTTATGTGCCTAATAACGGCTAAAAGTTGTGAACTTATTTTGATTCCTCTATCATGTGACTTTATTTGAAGTGATTTTGATAAGTATTGTAAATTCTGAAAACAATAGAAGAAAGGAATTTCTTTATATATTCATTAATGGTTCAATATCTATATATATACACATGTGAGATTATATGATATAATAGGAAACTACTAAATACTAATTACAATCAATCACCATCTCTAAGAATCATAATCCCACTAATTAGGTTATTTATCACATTAAATGAGAAATCTATCAATACATATCAACACTCTCCATCAAAGTAGAGCATAGATATTAATCATGCCTAGCTTGTTACAAAGATAGTAAACTCTACTTTTCATTCGTTGCTTTTGTATGATCAAGTCTGCAAGTTGTTTCTCGTGTCTTTAAATGACAAGTAGATATTAGATTTTCTTGAAGCTTTATGCAAACAAAGTGATAGTCTATTTAGATATTCTTGGTTCATTCATGAAACACAGTATTAAAGGCGGTATGAATGGCAGCATAGTTGCCATTATAATTTGTTGACATTGAATGTTTAAGGTCAAATTTAAGCTTGAGGTGATAGACCCACATTATTTCACGCGAAATTAGCCATAGCCTCATATTTTGATTTTGCACTAGAATGAGACACACCATTTTGCACAGAAACACAATAGCTAGCTGTGGATTTCCAGTCAATCTTTGAACTTACTTGATCTTGATCTAAAAAATATTCTATATTGGAATGACCATGATTTTTGTAGATAATGCCTCAATAGGGAGCACCTTTCATTTTAGGTAACAAGATGTGTCAATAAAGCAGTCCATTGTCAAACAGGTGTAGAAACCATGAATTAGCTTTACTAGATTGACTAAATATGCTATATCTCCTTGAGTTACTGTGACGCGTGATGATATGGGGTTCACCATTTATTTTTTTTTATAATTTCTAGCAGTAGTATCTTATGATTATAATCCAGTTATTGAGTATTATTATGGCTACATTTTGTACATGCTTTAGAACTCTACAAGTTTTGTAGTTTTAGGATTTAATTATTATTTAATTTTATTATTCTATTAAGTTTTTTGGTTTTCTATTCTACTTAGGTTTAGAGTTTTGAGATCATTTTTAGAGGACATCCTTGCTTTGGATAAAGGATAAGGTTTTATGAATATAATTATATTATATGTTAGAATAGCAGAGAAATTCTTTTGTGACAACCAAAACTTGCCTTTCTTCCTTTTTCCTGTTTAAATATATTACTTGACACCAAATTGTTATCAAAGCCAAGGTTTATTATTCCCCACGGCTAATCGAGGCAGAGGAGATTGTGGAGAACGAGGACAACAAGGTGATATGTTATAGATGCAGAGGCCAATTGAACAGCTCTCATGAGAAATTCAAAACCTACGACATAGGGATCGTGTGGAAGCAAGAATGGAAGTACTTACATAATCAATCGAAAGGTGATTTTAAGGATGAAATAGAAAATATTTTGGAAAATTCATTCTATAATTCCGTGAATCATGATCGGCCCTAGCATGGTGCAATTATTGAGTAATTAGTAAGGGCATTAAGTTTGAATTACAAAGATACTGAAGATTTTAACTAGGAAGCTAGTTTTAAGAAAGTTGACGTTAAACTAAAGTATGCTTCACTTGATCAACTTAACAATGAAGCAAGATAACTATGGTTCAAATGCATTGGAAGGTAGTGTCGATGAACATGCTTTTCTTGAACAATCATTAGTTGATTTTTGGTATAGTAAGAATGTAGATTAGAGTATTCCACCAATCTTTGGTGTTTACCCTAGTGATGACAATGGTATGGTGAATTCGAGCCCCATCTCATCATACTATGAGAAAGAAGAGGTCATTGCAAATTTGAGGATGAAGAGCATCGATGAGCATAAATTGTTTGGAGGTATTCCTAACATAACATGTGTAGCACTACATGTTGAATCATTATTGGTAGGAAAAGAAAGATATGGGAGGAAAATAGAGAAGAGAGCCCAATACAAAAGGTGAATGTTTGAAGTCATGAATAAATTGGAGCTCAAGATAGGATCTTCTAATTTTAATAATTTCAATAAGAGTCACATCTATGAAGAGGGTCCCACGGGGAACCTTGCATCGGTTGATGATCTTTGGCCAAGAAGATCATGTGATTTTGATTTGATTAGTGAATGGACAGATGGTTCACAGATAGATGTCATAAATATAGAAGGAAATCTTTATAGCCTGATTCTAGTGAAACGAACCTTAGGAAACCCAAGAAAGTAAGAGGCAGATCTTGAGGACCTCTTTAGGAATTACTTGGTTGATTTGCAAGAGTAGAGAGCTAATGCTTAGGAGGAGTATTGTCGGAATTAGAGCTAAGTATTGGCAATTCTTGAAAACTTGTGGATTCATTGAGGGGGATAGCCAGTGGAGGAAAGTACTAAATCTCTTGGAAGACGATAAAAGATGTTCGTGTCTTAAGAAAATTTTCATTTGCGAAAAATTTCAAGGATACTTTTGTGATTTAGGAGTAGAAGAAAGAAAGAAAAGAAAAAACTATGACAGGTTGAGTGTAAAAATTGAGATGCACTTTGCAAAATGGTGGAAGAACATATTGCGGCAAGCATTCTCACTTTCTAAAACTTATTAGTGTGACTATTGTCTAGATTGTTTGGAATTCTGCTGCTTATCAGGCTATTGCATCAAACATTTCAGGTTCTACACTGATAGATTTGTTTGAGAATGTTGCTGAAGAACTAAAGAAACAATATCATGGAGACAAAGTTCATGAGAAATGCATTGAAGTCAGAACAGATCATTGTTGCATCAACATGGATGTTTGAAAACTTCAAGTCTGTTATTGAGGAAATCATCTCTGCAGTATCTTATATCAATGAAAAACAAATAAAATCTTGATCCCTGAAAGCATCTACGCCCTCCAAGTTTGCTGAAATCTCCCATATACATGTTATTTCTACATGATTTATCTAAATATCAGATATATATGATACACTTGTTGGATAGTTATATATACACTTATCGTATATCAATTCAGAATAAGTCATGAGACAGGATCTCTTGACTAAGAATATCTTCATTTTTGACCCTTCAAGGCTCACTATATGGAATGCCATTGATGATATTTTAATAAATGTGAATGCTAATATCATGCTGGCCATGTTTTCGTAAACCTGATAACATTTGGCAATGCATGCATGGCTGACATGAACCTAACAGTGTGCATGTAAATTTCAGTATCTTGTAAATAAATCATCCATAGTTTTACATGGTTAACAATGTACAGTATTATCTAGGAGATGGCTTCCTGCTGGCTTTGCTTTTGTTGTTTTCTTTCTGATAAATCTTCATCTAAACTATTTTTATGTTCTGGTCAAGGACAAAGGCCACTACTTTTACTTGGAATAATTGAGTGCTGCTTCTTGTTACAGTTAAACAGGTGTCGTGGCACTGTTTCTGTATACCATAGCAATATTTCAAAAAATCAGGTTGATCTTAAACAAACTCAATACAAGGGCATTGACAAACGCTATTTTGATCAACTAATTGAGCTCAAGGTGATCCAAACTTTAATTGCTTGATGATTGACTAGTCAAAATTTAGAACATCTTTGCCATTGTTGTTTTCTTTTTTGCAGACCACTGAGATGGCAAATAAGGACCTTGACAGATATTATAATGCTCTTGATAAGTAAGTTTCTCAAGTTTTTATACTACTAGATATATGACTATTTTTTTCCTGTAGGTTGCTTTCATGCTTTCAGATTAATTTTACTCTTCCTGTTTATGTCATTTGTTTGATATATTGATACATTTGTGCTATTTGCACTTGTGGATTGTCATGCATTTCATTCCTTTCACCTTGATTTTACTAGGAGTTTCAATCTGCAAGGCTGGAAGTAATATTGATGGTTTATAACCAGAAAAAGAAAGGAAATGGAAATAATATGGAATGTAATTTTTTAATAACCTAACCACCTGGGGCTTCTGCTGGGCACCATAGTTTGTTCGGACTAATGGATTTAGAGCTCTCTCTCCTTTTTCCTTTTCTTTTTTTCTTTCTTTTTTTTCCCCCCTTTTACCTTTCTTTTGGTGTTTTTTTGGGTGTGTAGGGGTGATTTTTAAATACTTATTTCAGTATGAGGTCCCAAGTTTCTTCTTTTTGACACGTTTCTTTGTACAGGGCTCTGATGCGGTTTCATACAATGAAAATGGAGGAGATTAATAAGATCATAAGAGAACTTTGGCAGCAAACTTATAGGGGGCAGGACATAGATTATATAAGCATTCATTCAGACACTGAAGGAGTGGGCACTCGTTCTTACAGCTATAAGGTAGTGCATTCCTTTCAATTTGCTCTGCTATGTCAACTTGTGAACTTAAACAAGCCAAAACAAATGATGTCGTCTCAATATTAGATGGTTGGCTCTTGGACCTTAATATATTTTCATCTTTAAATGAAAGGAAGAAGAAAACTATTTAAAGATTTGATTTCTGTTCCACTTTTGATTGGTAAACAATCTCCAAAAACTTTCTGTATTTCCCCGCCTTGCAAATAGATATCTTTATTCTACTGTCACTAATGCTATGAATTTATAGGTATTAATGCAAACAGGTGATACAGAATTGGAGATGCGAGGAAGGTGCAGTGCTGGTCAAAAGGTTCATGTTCAAACTACCCAGATATCCTCTATGCAATTTTTATTTCTGCTTTATTGTTGACACCAAAATTATTTGATCTGGATATAAGGATTGCTCATGGCCATTCCTTGAAAATATTTCTGCATCTTTTGTTCAGGTACTTGCTTCACTAATCATTAGATTGGCTTTAGCCGAAACATTTTGCCTCAATTGTGGAATTCTAGCTCTGGATGAACCAACGACAAATTTGGATGCCCCAAATAGCGAAAGTCTTGCTGCAGCTCTCTTGAGGTTCTTGTTTACATAATTACCTTAAATTTTAAGGAAGATTTTTTAGAGTTTTGTGTCTTTATTGCTTTTTTTTTTATTTCCTTATTCTATCAGAATCATGGACGACAGGAGAGGTCAGGAAAATTTTCAACTTATTGTCATTACTCACGATGAACGGTTTGCTCAACTTATTGGTCAACGTCAGCATGCTGAAAGATATTATCGGATTGCAAAAGATGATCAGTAAGCAATTCTTTTTCCATGTCTATTTCTATCTTAAGTTATTTTCTAAGCCATTAGTTTTCTTCAAAATTTGCTCTCTTTTTCTCATCATAAACCAAGTTTCATGCTTCTCTTTTTATTTTATTTTTTCCCTCAGTCAGCACAGTATAATTGAAGCACAAGAGATATTTGATTGATATGGCATCCCATGTTTTTATGTTCCAAGGAGATCTGGCCTTCTGAAGAACAAATGGAAGCATGCATGAAGGTCTCTGTAATATTTGATTGCTGAAAAAAGTTTAGTATTTCTGGTATTACACTGATTATCTGCATAAAAATTGTATAATAGGGTGTCTAAATATAATGGCTTCTATTTATTGTGGAAGTTACTTTTGGAAAAGCTATGGATGTTCCTTTTCTATTTTCTTTTCTTTTTATTTTTTATTTTATTTTATTTTATTTTTAAGGTGATGAACAAAAGGATTTACTAATTTCAAAATTATAATTTAATCTACATTACTTTTGAAATTTAAACTGCATGAATTTATTATTTAAATTAGAAGAACGGTTTAGATGTTGGGAGTTATTTTAAAGTTTTTAAGTTTTTTTTTTTTTTTTTTTTTTTTTTTGTAAACGAAAGTTTTAAGGTTCTTATTATTAGCCTATTTATTCTAATAAGTATATTTTTGGAGACAATTTAATTTAGTGAGCAATCAAAATAAAACTGAATTAATTACAAATGAATTGTGTATTTGGTTTTCTTCATTTTTGGGGTTAATTGGTGGATACTAGTAGTTGTTGCATGTTCAAATATGAAATTAATTCATTTTTCATATGTTTCAAGAAACATTGTTTAACCACTGTTGGGATGACAAGATGCTAAGTGTGAGAATGATTATTATTATTAGAGACGATCAATATTATTAGATGTAAAAGGTGTAAAAGTAAGATTATTAAGTTATACTCATCCATCAAAAAAAAAAAAAAAAAAGAAAAAAAGATTATTAAGTTATAGGATTAAAGTAATGTAAATAACAAAAAGAGGAATTACCAAAAAAAAAAAAAAAAAACTAAAAGAGGATAGATTTTACTATGAAACTTATTAGGAGAATTTATTTTATTTAATGAAATTAAATTATTATTATTATTATTATTATTATTATTATTATTGTAAAAGAGAAAGTTTCCTTTATTAAATTAGGGGAGGATGAACAAAATACATGAGTAATGGGAACTTCTAACGAGTTTCCCAAATCAGTACAAACATTGTCGGTGTACAAGGTACTATCCATGTCTTTATTCAAAGTAGGAAATACAAAGGAAGGAGGAGAAATAAAGGTAGTAAAGATGCATTAGTAACATTCCCTTGTTTGGCCAGTGCATCACTACAACATTAGCTTCTCTCCTAGAATGATTAAGTCTGAATTTCACTAGTTGGGACAAGAGCTATCTGTAGTCAATAACAATAGAGAAAGTACATGTGAAGATTAGTCGGGAGTCAACATTATTAATTAATTGAACAAGTACATGTGAATCGGTGTTGATTTCAATATGGTGGATACCAAGAGAATTGGCGACTTGGAGGCCCTTTTTAAGTGCCAGCAATTCAACTTGGTTGTTGGACATACAATGGAAACCTTGTAAAAATCCAAAAATCCGTTGACGATGGTGATATCTTATTACTCCTCCTAAGCCTCCTTGGGATATAGAATGGTTAAAAGAACCATCAATGTTGAGGGAGCAGGGGGAACCATTTAATGTTAATTTGGTGTTTCGAAGGGCCACAAAGATTTGTGTTTTGAGAATGGTTGATAAACTCAACAGAGATTTTAAGAATGAAGTAACCTGTAATTTCTTGAGGCTCAAATTTTTGGAGTAATCTTTTATTCTCGTTTTTCCAAAGATGCCAACAAATGAAACTGAAGAAAGAACACCATGAAATATTTATAAAGATAAGAGATTCGTTAGTTAGAATTTTTTTTTTTTTTGTTTTTTGAAACCAATTTTTTAAGGGCATAGTAAGATTAAGGGACCGAGAAATAGAAACAAGAATAATGGAAAAGACCTCATTCCAAATGTCAGTCGCAAAGTCGCATGTTTTGAGAATATGATCAATAGTTTCTAAAGCATTATCATTGCAAAAACAAGTATTATCAATTTGGCAACCCTTTTGAAGCTAAAATTTCACTAGTTTTGAGTCTATTATGCCAAACTAGCCAAAGAAAAAATCGAATCTTGTTAGGAACTGGTACTTGCCCAATCCACTTCAAATTCTAGTGGGAATAGTTTGATTGCAAGTTTTTAGTGGAAAGAAAAGAATAGCAAGAAGATGTTGTGAATTTGGCATTGGGGTTAAGGCTCCAGTACAACAAATCATTGGAAGAGGAGTGTCCAAGAGGTAGTGGAGTGTCTAAAATTTGTTGTTTAATAGTGGGAGGTAAGGGGTAACTAAGATTGGAAAGGTCCCAACATCCTCTTGATATAATATAACCGACATAAAGTGAGAGGTCAAATAGGCTAAGGGGGCAAGAAGGATGGATGACAGTGGTAGGGGATTGGTACTAATCCAAGGATCAAGCCAAAGTCTTGTCGTGCAACCGTTTCCAATGGCCCATTTTGCTTGCATAGCATAAGTTTTCCATCTAGAAAGGATAGATTTCCACATGAAGGAGTCTGATTGCCTAGGTTGGGGTTGAATGAAGGGGTGTAGTTTTGGGCGGGGCATATACTTAGCTTGGAGAATTCAAACCCAAGGTGATTTGGTGGCATTAGTGATGAATCTCCAGGAGAGATTGGCAATGAGTGCCTAGTTTTGAATCTTCGTATCTTCAATTTGAAGACCACCGTTGGATTTAGGAAGGGTAATAGCATCCTAATTGAGCAAGTGCAATTTCCTGTTGGTTGTAGTTGATCCCCAAATAAAATCCCTGGAGTGTCTATTGATGAGAGAAGAGGTCTTAGTGGGTAATTGGTAACATTGCATTACATGGGTAGGAAGAGAGAACAAATTTTGCTAGAGTTACCCTTCATGCCATTGTAAGCATTTTAGGTTTCCAACAAGATAGTTTAGAGGTTATATTATCTAAAATTTTCTGAAAAAGAATGTTTAGGAGCTCGAGATAAAAGGAGGAAACCTAGGTAAGATCCTAGAGAAGTAGGAGGAGAAATATTAATAATGTCACTAATTATATTACATAGATCAGTAGGGCGAACTCTTAGAGAAGAAATTTTTTGACTTATCATTATTGACATTAAGCTCGCTATAGGAGGAGAAATCATTAAGTACATTTTTCAAGGTTATAGTGTTCTCCAAGGTGGCTTCAACAAAGAGGAAGACATCATCTTCAAATAAGGTGTGAGAAATTGAGGGACCAATAGAGGTTATAGAGATAGGTTTCCAATTGTCACTCATGACTTGGTGGTGCATTAACATAGAAACAAATTTCATTCCAAAGATGAAAAGGTAAGGCAATAAGGGATCTCCTTGGCGAATACCTCGGGATGGTTAAAAAAGGGAGGATGGAGAACCATTTATTTATAATGCTAATTGAGAGGATGTTATGCATGACATGATGATGGAAATAAGATTTGGTGGGAGATTTATTGAGAAAAGCATTTGTCTAATAAATGGACCATTCAATTCTATTGAAAGCTTTTTCTAAGTCAATCTTGACGACCATGAGATGAGGAGAATTAGAATGCTTGGTTTTGAAGCAATTAAGTGTTTCTTGCACAATTATGAAATTATCGTAGGCTCGCCTATTAGGGAGGAAGCTGCTTTGTAGAGGGTCGATTAAGTTACCAAGCTTAGGTCGAAGCTTATTAACAATAATTTTAGTGAATATTTTGTAAATAGTATTACAAAGGCTAATTGGGCGATATTGATTGATGGTTTTAATTTGGTGATGAAGATTTGGGAATAAGGGCTAAAAAGGTTTGATTAAGAGATGGTGGGAAGTTGCATGTTTCAAACATAGAAGATATGAGGCTTTTATAGTATGAAAAGTGTTATGTTGTTATTTTTTTAAAGAAGAACGGATGGATGCCATCCGGTCTAGGAGCCTTATGAGGTTTAAAGGACTTGGTCGAATTAATAATTTCTAAATCGGAGAATGATTTGGACAAGTCTAAACTATCCAATTTGGATAGTCTAAGGGGGTGGAGTGGTAAACTGTTATGAATGGATCGATGAAGAAGTTAATGAGGTAGTGTATAAGGTAGTAAAGCCGTTAGTAATATGGGAAATTAGATCATCGGGTGAAGAAATCCAAGATCCTACAAAAAAATTTAGGCTAAGGATGCGATTAGCATACCCCCTTTTGAGAGTGGAGGTGTGGAAAAAGGAAGTGTTGGCATCCTCGTATTTAATCCAACTTATTCTTGATTTGAGGGCCCAAAATTGCCTTTCTTGTGTAAGGATAAGATTCAAATCAGACATAGGTTTATTTTCCAAGTTGATTAAAAAAAGATACTAAGTGAATTAGGATTAAATTAGATGTTGTTTAATTTGGAAAGAAGTTGCCTTTTCTTATGGAAGAGGTTGTCGAATATGTGTCTATTCCATTGAGTGTTTGAGTCAATAAAGGAAGGGATAGCAGTGAAGTAATATGTATTTGTTGGAGGCCAAGAATTATGGACACTGGTGTCAAAGGATGGAACAGTAAGCCACATGGTTTCTAATCTAAAGGTTTTAGCCGAAGTAGGATTAGTTGGGTGAAGACTTAAGGTTGAAGGACAATGGTCCGATTGTGTATGGGTTAAATGCTTAATAGAAGCCTCGGGAAAGAGGCTCACGTATTGGGGATTTCCTAAATATCTATTCAACTGCTCAAGAATTTGATTATTGCCTTTTCTTAAATTATTCCAAGTAAATCTAAGCCCGGAAAATCCCAAATCTAAGAGATTGTAGTCATCTGATTTTTTCAGAAGCACGAACAATATCATTAAAATCTCCTAAGACTATACAAAGCCCATAATAAAAGTTCTTAAAGGGAAAGTAAATTGTTCCATAACAAAGATTTATGAGCAGAATATGGTTTTGCATATACAGCAGTAAGCATGAGGGAGTATTATTAGAGGGTGCCTTAACAAATAGATATAACTTTTGTGATGTATGAGCAATTAGCTGAACGTTGATGCTATTATTCCACATCAAGTAAATCCCTCCCGAAGCACTAGTAGAGTCGACTTTGAGTGAATGCTCAAATTGGAAGCCTCTCATAACATTATTTCCTTGATCTCCATTCATCTTTGTTTCAATCAAAATGATTAAGGATGGTTTATGGTAATTGATGAGTTCACGCATATGAGTTTGGAAGTTTGCGTTGTTGGCTCCTCTACAATTCCAAAGGAAAAATATCATTGGAAGGGTGTTCAACAAATGTTCTTCCAGTGTCCAAGTTTGGTCTCAGCGGTCGATCAATTGAAGAGATGTTTCCATGTTGTCCATCGGTGATACTACCTGGGGGAATTATTAGAGCAACAAAGTTAGTCTCTTGATTTTGTTCCTAACAACTTTTAGAGCAAAAAAAAAAAAACCTATAGACTGTCGGGTGAAAGGAGCAGATGAAGAGCTTTTGACTGGTCAGAGAGAAAGTAATCTCCGAGAAGTTGTCCCTTATGACTTGAAATTCTATTGACGGCTCGTAACCTAGTAGTGGATCCGTGTATAGGTCGTCCGGTCGAGAGTTCAGTAGGTGGTCGAGATCAATTGAGAGGTCGTTAGGAGGGAGAATTGAAATCTAGGATTGGGAGCCGGTGATCGGAGTCGAAGGTTCGTGTAGTGTTTAGTCAACATTTTGGAATTAAGCTGTCGAAGGTGTATGAAACACATTTGAGTCGACATTCATCCGGTTTTGTATCGGGCTCGAATGAATGTGGGCTACCTATGATTATGAGTTGGAGCATTTAGGTATCCCCGAACATTGTATGTATCTATTACTACAAAGCCCATTGGAGTGGGTGACGGTTGTATCCATGATTGTTGGACCCGATGGTGTATTAAAGTTGTCATGGGCCATTGGAGTTGGGCCCATATCCACTGGTGTGGGATGTGGATGAAAACATGAGATGGGTACACTATGGTCGAGTAAGGTAGGGGTTTTAGACTTAGTTTGGTTGGAAACTAAAGCCGAGGTGGCAAAAGTGGAGGCCTCCTTAGAGGAGTGTTATGGGACAAACTTTTTTTCACTCCAAACTGTTCTACTTGGTTGTTTGTGGTTATCGAAACTAAGTTAGGGGGGATATGCGGTTGAGAAGTGTCCAGCAGTTTTCTAGATGTTTGATTGTAACGTTTTTTCTTGGGATATTGAACTACCATCCAAGGACCATGGGAAGTATCCGGTGGATTATTAGCATCTCTGGAATTTGCGGAGAACTGGAGGTTCGAGAGGAGGTTTTAGAATATAAAGGTTAGGATTAGGTAGGCTAGAAGAGGTATTATTTATTGTCTGCAAGACAAAAGTGTTGTTGTAGTGAACGGTCCTCGGCTTCAACAGCTGCGGGCTAACATAATTAAATGCACACAATCAAAGGGGATGAGCTTTGATGATTATTACAATAAATTGATGGGGTTCTTTGATGATTTGTTGCGTTTGAAACCTCTTCATCATTGTACTTGTAGGCTTACAACCAAGTTTGTTGCTGATCGTGAGGAAGAGCATCTTCATCAGCTGCTCATCGGCGTTGATGACGACCTCTACTCCAAGATGCGAACCAACCTACTTTCTCAAGATCCACCTCCGACACTTGATCGTGTTTATCACGCCTTTCTTCAAGAGGAACGCTCGCGTACAATAGCTCGGGAGAAATCTGTCCCCGATGAAACTCACGCTTTTTCCTTACAAGTCGATCGGTCAAAATTATCTTCTGACCGTCCCGATAAATCCAAATTAGTTTGTTCTCATTGTCAACAAAAAGGCCATACTTCTACCTCTTGTTTTAAACTCCACGGTTTTCCGGAATGGTGGGATCAAAGAAATCGTGGTGCCAAGCGTAGTTCTAGCTGTGGTGCACAACCTGCTGCCAACCGCAGCTTGCTGTCTGTGCCAATGTTGTCACTGAACCGCAATCTGTTGTCCAGTCTCCTGCGTCTTCTGCTCTGACAGCTTTGAGTTCATAACAGGTTCATAGTTTACTCACCATCCTTAAAACTCATGACTCCTCGAGTGATCAAATGACTGGTAAGTCCTCTCCATTAGACTGGATTCTTGATACAAGCCTTCACACCATGTTACAAGTACTTTGCAGTGTATGATTGATGCCACATGTATCGTTAATTGTCTTGTGGGTTTGCCTAATGGTGATACAACCCTTGCTTCTATGAAGGGTTGTGTGATTCTTTCACAGACTTTAATTCTTGACAATGTCCTTTTTGTGTCATCCATAAATTACAACTTGATTTCTATCTCAAGTTGATCGACGATTTAAAATGTACTGTCCAATTCACTGAGTCTTTGTGTGCTATACAGGACCCACGCTCGAGGAATCCGATTGGAGCAGGTGAACGACAAGATGGACTCTATTACTTTCGTGGGATTCCTACACTTCACACTGTTGTTGGGTCGACACTATCCGATTTTGAGCTTTGGCATCGGCGATTGGGTCATCCTTCCGATAGGGTTGTCAAGTTGGTTCCTGCCATTAGTTCTAGTAATGGTTGTAAACAATTACATAAGGCATGTGACATTTGTCCCCAAGCTAAACAAACTCGTGCCCCCTTTCCTCTTAGTGATCATAAGAGTAGTTGCATTTTTTAGTTGATTCATTGTGATTTATAGGGTCCTTATAAAACGCCTTCTTCCTGTAGTGCTTTTTTTTTTTTTTTGACTATTGTTGAAGATTTTTCTCGTGTTATTTGGGTATATTTGATACGTAGTAAAATTGAGGTTTCTCAAGTTTTTCATTCTTTCTTTGCTATGGTTGAGCGTCAATTTGATGCCAAGATCAAAACCGTGCATAGTGATAATGGAACATAGTTTACATGTATGGCTGATTCTTTTCATGCTTCGGGTATTGTTTTTCAAACTACTTGTGTTGGTACTCCTCAACAAAATGGTCGGGTAGAACGCAAACATCAACATATCATAAATGTAGGTCGTGCTTTGATGTTTCAAGCGAACTTGCCCATCTCTTTTTTGGGGGAATGTATTCTTACTGTTGTATATATTATTAATCGTACTCCCTCTCCCTTGTTGGCCAATAAAACTCCTTTTGAGGTTCTTTGCGGCCATCCTCCCTCCTTTGATGAACTTTGGGTGTTTGGTTGCCTCTGTTTTGCCCATAATCAGCAGTCAAACCTCTTTTCCAAATATAGCCACAAAGGTCGTGCTTCTTCATGGTAAGGAATAGAAGAAGTAATTCTGGAATCCATGCTTTGCGCAAATGCCATGACACAAGCATCGAATTCACTGTGTCCCAATCAAGAAGTCTCTTCTTGTCATTTGGATTTTCAATTGTGCCGTCAATAAACACAAATTTCCGACGAGATTTCAGAGCAAGAGTAATTGCACGAGACCATCCAAGGTAATTATCTCTCGTAAGAAGAGCATGAGTAATCGGATTACCCAGTTGATCACCCGAACCGAGATAGAACGGAGAAGAGGGATCAAGTTTTCCATCGGTGTCTTGCATGTTTACGGCAGATGCTCGCGTATGGCAAACAACCGAACAAGAACAACGAATTTAGGGGAATTTAGGGTTTATGACTAGGAAACTGCTTTGATACCATGACAAAACTTTTGGTAAAAGTTTGTGTGTATCATTTTATGTACTCAATGCCCTAATATATACAATGACAATCATTAGCACAAACTAATCATTGGCTCATTAAATAAAGCCCATAAAACTATAAGCCCAATAATTGGGAAATACATAATACATACAAAAATAAATAAATCCCAACATTCTGTCATTCCTAATCCTAGTAAACTATTAAGTGTTTTGTGTGATTTTCAGGGCAAATGGATTATTGGTTAGCACATTCCATACAGAAACAATTTACGTGCAGAACTTCTGTCTATAAAAATAGGGTTATTGATAGCATTTGATAGAGGATTTACTCACATTTGGTTGGAGAGTGACTCTGCTAGTGTTATTCACCATTTACTTTATCCTCTCACACATGCACACTTTCATTCACTTATTTTTTAATGCAGAGTACTTATGCAAGCTCTTCATGTCCTCCGCGTCCTCCATTTCCTCCTGCGGAGGAAATAGCATAGTAGACCCCTTGCAACACGGGGTCAAGCAATGGCAAACCAGTCTCTTGAAACATATGACTCTCCCCATCTGATATCAAATCTCCCCTATTCTTGGATCTATCTTGACTTTAAAATTTGCACAAGGTTACTAGTACTAATCGATCTTGATGTCTGCAACAGTTTTTTCTGCTCCTTTTGGGTGCTATAGTCTGGTGGGTTTTGTTGGGTTCCTGGCTATGGTAGATTCAGTTCAATGATTTCATGGCTTTATGTAATGTTATGTTGTTTTCAGGATTTTGTTATTGTTGTTTTTTGAAAAGTGTAGCTCTCGCACATGGAGCCTTGTAGTCTTTTGTTTGTTTAGTTTTTTTTTTTCACAACTTTGGTTTCTCCGTCATTTTGTTTCGAATATTGGATCTACATCTCCAAAATCTTCTCTATTTTGGCAGATATATTTTGGTGGAAAATAGGTCTCACAACTTAATGTATTTTTCTTTTTCTTTTTTTTTTGTCGATATGTATTTTCTTTTTAACTTAATATAAACCCCCTTGAATACAAAATAATAATAATAATAATCAAAATTTTAATAAAATAATTAAATTTTACACATATATATATTTGAGATACCCGTCTCACATCGAAATGATAAATAAATGTGTAATGATATATAAAAATGAGTTTAAATACTCATAGTCAACTCGGGACATTCCTTTTAGTGCAATGAGAACCATACCAAGTAGTTGACCGTGAGTGGCACAAATAAAGTCTACTACTAAAGCTTGAAATATATTTTGGGAGAAAAAAAAAAACAAAATGCTCAATTGATGATATGGATCATATTACAACCTTGGGAAACCTTAGATGATATGCCTACTACAGAGTATTACTACTCTAAAAAACCAAAAGCTTGCTGCAAAAACAGAAAAATAAAATACATTATTTATTTCCCTAAGCATTGAACAAACTTGGAAGAGAAAAAAAAAAAAAAAAAAACCCAAAGAGAGTGAATTGAGTATAATTAGAAATTAGTCCTTGTATTTCATTTCGGACATCTTGAAGCCGGGCATGTCAAAGGAGGATGAAAATTTCTCAACATCAGCCTTCAGTTCCTCAATGTCTTTGTTGTTTACCAAACCCTTGTTAAAGTCCTTCAACAGTTTTCCATACTCTTTCTGGATCTTCAAGCAAAGTTCCACAGCTCTGTGCAGGAACTCAGCAATTTCCTCAAAGTCCTTTTCAACCAAACCTCTTGATGTCATGGCTGGTGCACCTGCAAACACATACTCATCTTCTTATTCACTCTCTTCATGACAATACATACAACAAGGCATTTCTTAAAAACATATAAGTACACAATTTTGACCCAAATATAAGGTACAAATAATAATAATACTAAGAGGCACATCAACCCAACTTTACCAAGTAAAGATCCAGCAGCAAGGAACATTCTATCTGACTACTATAATCAGCACATAAATCATAAGTCACATGGAAGCAATTCTTACCAATGCGAACCCCTCCGGGGGCCAAAGCACTGCTGTCACCAAATACAGCATTCTTGTTTACAGTAATGTTGCACAAGTCACAAAGTTTCTCCACTTTGTTACCTGATAAAACAATTAGAGGTGTTAAAGAAGCTGATAAACAATGAGATTTCGAATTAGGGGGCGAAAAAGGGTGTTTTCTTGGTGTTTACCAGTCAACCCAAGAGGGCGAAGGTCCCAGAGGACAAGGTGATTCTCAGTACCACCAGTAACAAGCTTGTATCCTTTCTTAATGAGGTAGTTTCCAAGGGCAACAGCATTGGCCTTAACTTGTTGAGCATAGGACTTGAAACCAGGAGACAGGGCCTGTTTCAAAGCAACAGCTAAGGCACCAATTTGGTGGTTATGAGGACCACCCTGTAGTGAAGGGAACACAGCAAAGTTAATCTTATCTTCAAAATCATATACTGCACCCTCAGGCTGTCCTTTCTTTGGTGGCTTAGGACCCTTGCGGTAGAAGATCATACCAGCTCTAGGACCTCTTAAGCTCTTGTGTGTGGTAGTTGTCACAATATCACAATACTCAAAGGGATTTGCAGCTTCCTGCATCAGAAAAAAATAAATAAATTTAAGAAAAATTTAACCCCAAGAAAATCATAATTTATTTCTCCAGATCTAAACCTACACAAAAATGGACATCATCCCTGCATGCATATAATGTATATCACACAAGCCTGCTAACATCCTGCAACATGAGGGTTGGCAAAATCTTTAACCAACCATATATATAATATTGGCATTCTGATCAAATTGCAAAATCAGTAATTTTATTTATGAAAAGAAAATTGAGATTTGATCCAGGATTTTGAGCAAAATTAGAATATTAACAGTGACCTATGCAAAACTATACATGTTAAAAGAATATTCTAGCCAAATCTCAGATCCATAAACGTCCACCACCAAAACTCAGATCCAATTAATTATTTTTAGTTTAAAAAACCATACATCAGGTAACGAATCAAACACTAATGCTTAAACATAATCAACACAAACAAGATCACGTATTAGGAAGCAAAAACAGGAATATATACCTGAGCAGCAACAAGGCCACTAATATGAGCCATGTCACAAAGCAAAAGTGCACCAACTTTATCTGCAATTTCTCTGAATCGCTTGTAATCCCAGTCTCTAGGATAAGCACTTCCACCACAAATGATCAATTTAGGCCTAAAATCTAAAGCCTTCTCCTCCAACCTATCATAATCAATATAACCTGTTTTTGAATCCACCTTATATGGCAAACTCTCAAAGTAAATCGAGGTAGCACTAATCTTCTTCCCACCAGATGTGTAATATCCGTGGGTCAAGTGTCCACCTGATGGCAAATCCAACCCCATGATTCTGTCATGCGGTTGAAGCACAGCAGTATAGGCTGCAAAATTTGCAGGTGAGCCAGAATAAGGCTGCACATTGACACCCCATTGGGTGGGGTCAAGTCTGTAAACTTGCAGAGCACGAGAACGAGTCAAGTTCTCGATCTCGTCAATAAACTCATTCCCGCCGTAATAACGGTTTCCGGGCATACCCTCGGAGTACTTGTTGGTGAGAGCACTTCCGAGGGCTTCAATGACGGCGAAGGAGGTGAAATTTTCAGAAGCGATTAGCTCAATTCCGTGGCATTGTCGGCGCTTCTCCTTCTCGATGAGGTCGTAGATCTCTGGATCTACGGTGGAGAGAGAAGCGTTTCCCCATTCTGACACTGGATCCATGGCTGGGTATTGGTTTGGCGGGGATGATACAGTGAAGAGGTGAGGACAATAGCAACGAAGCAGAAATGAAAGGTAACCGGGTGGGCTTTAAGTAGATTTTTCCACTTGGTGTGCGCGGGGGTGGCAAGGGTGGGTGGTGATAGGTGAGTGGGTTCTTAGCAATATTGCCAAAAGCATTTTTGTTGTATTTGACTGTTCTACCCCTCTACCGTCAACTAGCTAGCTAGGTGGTTAGGTATAGAGTACGACTAAATACAAAAATTAGACTAAATATGAAAATTTGACACGAATATGTCAAAATATTAACAAGTTAAAATTAAAAATTTATGAGAGTTTAAATTAAAGTCGTTTAACACATTTAAGTTTAAATGGATTTGGATGATAAATTTGTTGTTCCATCGTAATAGTACGATTCAAATTCACAAACTTACATAATTAAATAAAATTTTACTTTAAAATATTTTATAGTATTTAAATATAATTATTATTTCATTACTTTGACGAGTGCTTAATAATAATATATATATATATATATATTTATATATTAAAATAAAAAGTGGTACCAAAATTATATATTTTTTATTTTGGGTTAAATAATTAGTTGAATTGATCCATTTATCAAACGAGTTGAGTTAGTTGAGTTAGTGTTGAAGTTTTTAGTCAGGAGAGGAAGACAGACAATGTAACAACAAAATTATTAAATGAGTCAAGTTTGGATTAATCTATCCAATCTAAATACTTAATATGAAATCGACATCATTAGTCTAACTATTATACAAATTTTTATACTTTTTGAATCTCATTTTATTTTATATTATTATTATTATTAGCATGAAATCACATATCTTGTAAACAAATATACTTTTGCTTATTTATAAACCGAGATTGATTTTTCGCTCATTTATTAATGACAAAATAAAATCGAGAGAGAATGATTTATTTTTGCTATTTCTTGCTATATTTCCTTATATCCAATCCTTCAACGTAATCTTTTGTATAAGGGATGGAATCATAATGATTTTAATGACAAAGGAATTAAAAAGTTAATTAAACATGAAAGTTGAAAAGAAACTAATAATCGCAATAAAATTTCGCATAAAGAAGAAATTTGTATTTTTTTAAAATAAATCCATTATTAAATTTAGTCATTATAGAAACTAAGTAAAAAAAATTAAAATTTTCTTAAAAAGAGAGATTAATCACTATTGTTCTTGATCATAATGAATATTTTGATTAAAAATAAATAAGGAAAAAAGTTGCCACAAAAAAGAGAATACTTTGTTATACAGATGGGCAAAACCGTCAATTCAAAGTTTCTTTTTGCTTTTGGCAGGAGCAGGTTGTCTTACAATACCCAAAATGGGGGTTGGTGAGAAGTGGTAGTATTGAGGAAGTTTCCTGTCGTTTTTCTTTTAAAAAAAAAAAAAAAAAAAAAAAAAAAAAAAAAAAAAAAAAAGGGAGAAACAACCCCAAGAGGCGCGTCTTATTAGCTTATTTTTTTTTTTTTTTTTTTTTGATTACATGGGGGATGAGGGGTGTCGAACCCTGGTGACCAGGGAGTTGGGGGAGGGCCTTCCGCCACTCCGCCAACCTTAGCCGACCTTGACTTATGTTTTATAAGTTGTTATTTAGATAAAGTTTTATTTTTTAAAAAAAATTAATTTTTTATAAGGACATAATAATTATATTTATAGAATATTATATCTCTATAAAAAAAATTAGAATATTATAAAATTAGTCGATCAATGAATTTTTAAAAATAATATTAATGGTCCAAATATTCAAAAGTTTACATATAACTTGTCTCAATTTTTTTGTGTCAATTTAGGAGACAATATTACATCATCCATTTTAGAATTGATAAAATATAAAACTTGTTTTGAATGTAAAAAAAAATTAAAAAATTTTTTTTTTTTTTTAATTTTAAAATTTGTTTCCCAAATATAGCCTAAGTTTCTTGCTATTCAAACTGTGGTTTGTTTGTAATATCTCGTCTCATATTCGAATAGTTGAGACGAGATATCACATTCACCCCTTAAGGTCTAGGGTCCTCTCTAGAGCTAACTAGAAATATTTCGAATTAATTATAAGTATTTAAACTTATTCTTATATATCATTACACACTCATATTACTTATCAATATGGAAAGAAATATCACATTGTTCCCATAATTATTTTTACTCAAGAATGAAAATTTCTTTATTGTTCTCTTTGTTAACCCTTTTTCCAGAAGAAAAATAAAAGGAGGGGAAAAAAAAGTAAAAGGAAATAAAAGATGAACACAAGAATAAGGGGGAAGTATATATATTTTATAAAGAATATAGATGGATTAAAGAATGACCAAAATTTCGTCATGCCAACTTTAATTCTTCCACTAAATCGATACTCTCTTACCATGTAAAAACGGGAGGGAGGATTCCTCATGGGAAAGCTCTTATACTTAAGTCAATAAATAACTCAAGTATAAAAGCCAGAAAGCAAAGTAAGAAATAAGTTACCTTTTCCGTGTTGATAAGGCGACCTTTTATAGATGGTGAATAGTAAAGTTGACAATGCGAGATAGATTTATGTAACGGCCAGTTGAAAATTATCCCATGTGAGATTGAGAGTTCAATATTTTGCTATGAGATCTTTCCTCGAGTAAGAGTTAGACTTTGCAGACGCAACTCAAGCCAAATATAAACTAATCGGAGTCGTGATGCCGAAAACCAAATGGTCTAACCTAAAATTATTTATTTATTTATTTTCAATGAAATTAAACAAGTCGTGGTTAGGTGTTGTGTGGACTAACCGTAGTTTGCACTCAAGGTTGATTAAAAAATATGAACAAGTTGGTCCACATGATAATTCTTTTAATTTTTTTTTTAAAGAAAGGAAATTTAATAATTACACAGAAAAACACTAAAAAAGAAGTCGTAAAAAATTATGAATAACTTTTAAAATAATTTAAAGAACTCAAAATTAATTAAATAATTAATCCTTCTTTCATATATGCTTTATATATATATATATATATATATATATAGAAAATTTGATAGATTATAATTTTTTTAAAAAATCATCCTTATTTGAAATAACTTTGTGTAGTTTGTAGCTTTGTATTTGACTTGCTATAATTAGTGGGAAGGTGTACTATGAAATAACTCTTAGCCATGTTTCAATCATGATTTCAAAGCTAAGGCGTAACTTAATTAGTAACGGTTTCACTTATAATTTCTAGAGATCATAAGTTTGAGACATAATAGAGATAAAAATACCTTAAATTTTCAACAAAATAAAAATAAAAATTCATATAGGTATATAGAAAGTGGTTGAATATTTAATTGTTTAGTTACTTTGGAAAGGAAATTGAAAGAAATGATCAATAAACATGAGCAGTATTATTTATAAGAGGAAAAGTCGATGAGTTTAGTCTTATAACTATTTTACTTCAAGTTCAATTCTATATCTATTATTTTAGTTTATAAAATATCAAAACTATTTACGTTCAAGAAATTTAGTCTTTCTCACAAATAAACAGAAGTACTTTTCTTAGAAAAATTCATCATGTATGGACAAATGCTTATATTTTTTATGAGTAAAAATTGTCAACTTATTCTTTGAATTAGATTTTTCTAGTACTTATAGCTATCAATTTATTAAATTTTGAAAAGCTCGTCTGAAATTTATTAATTGGTAAAAGATTGATTAACAATAGCTTTTTTGTATTGTTAATCTATTATGTAAGAAAAGATTAATAATATAACAAAATAAAAAAGAATTTCGATTGCAAAAATTATTATTGAATATCAATTCATCCGAAGTTCCTCTCATGACCTAATGATATAGGAGTCTTTTCCTCAACTAAAAGATTGAGGGTTCGAATCTCTCTTGATCATTGGTTTATGAGTTTCTTCCTTACTTTCTGGTTTGTCAAGAGGTTAAAGGTTTAAACTTTACCCGGAGTTCCACAGTTTGAGATATATTCGTAAGTGCGGATATACCCGCATTGTTGGGCATTTCTAGGTGAATTAGTCTGGGCCGAAAGGACCTGAGATGCCACTTCAAAAAAAATATCTATCAATTCATCCGGTTTTTTTTTTTCAAGCAAAGATTATTCTATTGAGAATCAAGTTGTGTAAGAATTACTTTGAATGCCAAGTTGTATTTTTTTTTTTTTGGTTATTTATTAATAATAATATTATTATTATTATTGTAGTCATAGTTTGTGTAACGTGGAGGAAGTAGCAGCCATTGATGGTCAAATTCATGTTAAAACAAAAACATAATAAAAAAACAATGTTGTCTTAGGGTTGTTGAAGGGCAAATTTGTCATTTAATGACTCACCAAACCTCCACCCATTTGATTTTGACCCATTAATATCATATCATACATAATGTTAATTTGAGACTCAAATTGCAGCATGTTTACACTTAAGATTTTATAAAATGACTAAAATATTTTTTCAATCTCCATCTCCACTATTAGGGTTCTTCTCATATCATATGCATAAAACATTCAAATATTTAATCAAAATATTATTGACAATTCTAATAAAAGGAGAAAGAAGAGATATACAACAAATAATTTTTTTTTTTTTTACTTGAAGTCTAACATCGATTATTTAGAAGATTATTGAATAGTTATTAAACTTCGTTTGAAACCTTTTACTTAATGACAGATTTTAAACTCGTAAAGCTCACTTTTATAGTTCAAAACAAACAATACCATTGAAGTATTTATTTATTTTTTTTTAGGTGATATCTCGGGCCCTTCCAGCCCAGACTAATCCACTCAAGAAGGCTCAACAGTGCGAGTATACCCGCACTTGCGAATATATCTTGAAACCATTGAACTATTTATAAATTTTTTATTATTATTATGAGTTCAAGTTATATTAATAATTGTTTTTTTTCCGGTTATAGAAATATATATATATATATATATATATATATATATATATATACATGTATTTCCAAGTTGTATTTATGTTCACAAGATTCTTCTTTTCTTTTTGTTCCTTCATCATCATCATCAATTGTGAGAGTAAGAAAGGCATCACGTGGCCACCACATGTTCATAATTATTTTGTATTAAATTTTGATGGTTAGCCGCATCGGCTAATAAACTGGTCTATTCGTACAAATATTGTTTAAAAATATATATATTAAAAATATTTTTACTTATTTGAAAATTAAATTTTAATATTTAGTTCAATTTTTTTTTTTAAAAAAATACATTTATTTAATTGATTTATTCAAATAGACAAAGTTCTGTTCTTTCGGTTAAATTTTTACTAAGTTTTAGTAATTAGAGTTGATGTGCTAAATACTTGTAACTCCGTAAAAGATATTTTTATAATTTATAATAATCTCATGAAATAACTCATATCATATTATAATGAAACTCTTACTTTTTCATTTTTTTTGTTTTTTTAAATTTCTTTCATTTCTTGCTATTTGTTTTTTTGATTATTGAGAATTTCGTGATGACTTTGAAAAAAAAAACTAGATAAATCACCAAGAGTAATGAAACAGGATTGCTAAAATTACTAAAATTTAATCGAGGAAGGACTCTTTTATCTAATCAAAAATAAAATAAAAATCTAATAATTCTTTAAAAAAATTAAAATTTATTTATCCAAACAATAAAAATATAGGAATTAAAATGATTAATTTTACTTTATTTGAAGACAAATATTTATTGGATTGGAGAGTTATTGGTAACTTATATATATTTTTGTTTAAGGCACAAGTTGTCCTAAATGTTCTCAAACTATGAGAGGATACTTTTAAATCGATCCACAATTAGATTAATTTCGTTTGAGTTGAGTTGGTCTCTTGTAAAAAAAAGGCCCCCCCCCCAAATTTTAAATAGATACACAAGTTAAGTAATATATATATAAGTCTTTCACTATATAGTGATTTGTATATTTAAATCTTAAATTTGTTATAGATAGTGATTTGTATATTTAAATCTTAAATTTGTAAATAATAACAATAATGGATGAAGAAAGTTGAAATATATATATAAGTCTTTCACTATATAGTGATTTGTATATTTAAATCTTAAATTGAGGTAGTACGCATGTTATGTAATCCGACTTTCGAAAATGAATTGGGAATGGAATATAGAAATATTTAATATAAGGTGTTGAATTTGTTCTGGCACCCTTTCTTTAACTTTAAACTCATCGTGGAGGAGGAAGTACAATTCTTCATTTATTCATATGTATATATATATATATTTAATAAACCTGTATTTTTGGTAACTGATCACCGACTGACCGACAGAATCAATTGTACTAAAATAATATGCATAAATAATTTTTTTAAATTCTCCGATTTTCGAAACTATCATGATTCCGATTAATCTAAACTTGTTTCGAGTTGTATTTGTAAAGTTCAAATTTTACTCGGAATGTATCTCACTCTAACTTTTACATGATACTCATAACAAGTGTTAAAACTCTCAATCTTGTATAACATTCACAATGTTCTTTCTCATTATACCAAATGAAAGAATTTTGGCATAATAGATTGTTGCAAGTTAGTGCATATTGATTAAATAGGGTTTGTTAGATCTGGGTTTTCCATATCTCAACTCAATTCATCTATCATATATATATATATATATATATATATATATAATAGACTACATTAACATTGTGCTAGGCACGAATGATAAAATAGAGAATTGCTTCATATTCTTTGTTCCCTTTTTTTTTTCCTTTTTTTTTATTATTAGTTATTTTTTATTAACTAATTTAGTCAATTTTTATGTATTTTTGACTTTTTTTCAACCACAAACTAAAATTAGTTTTGTATAAATTAATCTTTAACTAATTTTAAAATAATTAATTAATCATAAATCAATCATATTATGTACACAACTCTATTCATTAATGATAAAAGTGAAATATATGTTTCCTAAAAAAAAGTTTAAAATAAAAAATAATTTTGGTAAGTTTTTAATTTTAGAGTTATTATGCAGTTGAAATAAAATATTTAGATTCACTAAATAAAGTAATAAATATTTATTTGTAAATTTTACCTACTACGAACAATTATAATTAGAAAAATAATTTATCCAAATATTTTTATTTTAAAGATGAAACATGAACAATATTGTTTGATAATAAAATTGATCATTAATATATATATACATCTAAAACTAAGGTTATGTAAATGATTACTTTAAAAAACAATTGTCAATTTTTTAAAGTTAAAATAAAAATTTTCTTAATTTTAAATATACCACATTCACAATTTTATTGATAATTTATATATAAAAGTAAATCATTATTATAATATTATATATATATATATATATATATATATATAGTTCAAAATGACTTTTGATATATATATTTTTTTTTTATAACCTATCGTGCCTTAGAGACTTAAATATCTTCTCTTTCTCCTACATTTATAAATGGAAAGTTAATATTTGGTTAGTGAATTGCAATTTTTTTTTATCCGTAAGGATTCTTTGGGATACTTCTAAATTTTTATTATTATATAATTTATTATGATAATTAACTAAATAAAATTGTGTACAAATTATTTAATTAAATTTGAATAATAATTTAATTTTTTTTAATTTAAAATAGTATTGAAAAATAAATAGTTAATGGTAATATATATAAAAACATTTTAAATTGACATTTACGCTTCAAAATGTTTTATTTACTATTTCATCAAGGGTAATATGACAGAGAAATAATCTACTTAAAGAATGAATTATGAATTCATATGGCAGTAAGGGATCAATCTATTGAAAACTTTCAAAAAAAAAAACAAAAATTTGTTTCTAAAGAAGTTGATAAAATATCTAAAAACTTCTATTGTGTTTCAGAAAATTCTAAAAATAATAATATTTTTTTCACATTATTTTTTTCTTTGGTATGAGATGTTATAAATGGATCTCAAACTATAGAAGACGCCTTTAAACCAAATTCATATCCAAACTAATCTCATTCGAGTCGGGTTGGTTCCTTGCAGGTGGAAGCTCTAACTCTATATTTTAGACAACTGCACACATATTTTAGAATTGGAGAAATGCCTTTACTGTCTCCAAAAAAATCTGGCCGTTATTACATTTTCTTTATTTTAGCCGAAATTTTTTAGGGAAATTCTTTATTTTAATTCAATAACTATTTTACTTCTAATTAATCCTATATCTTAAAAAAAAAAAAAAAAGTCTTCTAACTATTTTTATTTTTTTCTAACTTGTTCCTACATATTGAATTGTTTATATTTTGGAGCTTAATTATTATTATTTTATTATTTATTTGGTCCTTCAAACTAGATGGGTGGCACCAGACATAGTTGTTTGATGAATTTGGATGTTTTACCCATTAATGTTTAAGATTTTGATTCCTTAGTTTTTGTGTCAGTTTGTTTTGAATGTTTGATTAATTTTAGTTTTGGTCCAGTTTCTTTTCTAATATTTTGGTTCTTTTATATCTATATTTTGTATAAGGCCTTGTGTCGTACTTTTCTTTTGTAATTTTTCTCTCTTTATTATATAATATATCTTTTTTATTGAAAAATAAAATAAAATAAAAAATAAAATAACAAAGTACATGTGGACACCGAAATTTTATGAATTTTAGATATTATTTAATTAATTATAAAGATGAATAAAATGACATATGATAAATGTGACAATATCAACAAATTAAATAGAAGAGAGTGTCTCTACCAATCAAATGACACATCACCCCTTTTGATCACCTCTTCATCTATAAATAGAAAGAAGCATTCAAGGTGGTGCATCGGTGGTGGGACGATCCCCTTCGGGGGTCGTCAATAGTCCTCGAGAAGTCAAATTCATTTCGAGATTAAAGTCTAAAGGCCTTAAAGTTTAAATCCATTCCGAGGCAAGCCCACGACCCTTGGAGAAATCAAATATCATTAGATCGAGATTAATCCCAAAAAGCTCTCAAATCCATGACAAAAAGAATCAGTGGAGATATACAAAGATTGAAGCGGCAACATAAAATATATCTCAAATTTGATTTTCTCCTTTTAGGAAAAACATAAATTTCCCCTCAATTATCAAATATAAAAGATTGAAAAAATATATATATTATTATTATTACAAATATAAAAAGAGCAATATTATTAAAATTATAATTTTACTTTTATTGAAAAGAAGAAAACTTCTTATTGGTTAAAATCTTACGCGGAAAAAGCACTCTAGGAGCGGATTAAATTATTGCGCCCGCCTCCTATGGATCCAGTGGTTGAATTTTGTCCATATTTTTAACCACTCGAATTTCCAGATATTCCCACTAAGGAAAAATGAAATATATATATTATAATATATATTGACAGTTTCTTCCACAAACTATATATTTCTATAAAATTTTTTCTCTCTTTGTTATATAATTACTTATACAATAATATTAAAAAAAATTAAGAAATTAACGAATTTAGTTCTAAATATTTAAAATTTTAGTATGTTTGGTTCTAAATATTTTTACTATGATATTTTAAGTTGTAAATAAATTAAATTTTCATAATTTTGATTTTTTTTAAAAAAATATCCATATAAAATAAATAAATAGTTCTGAAATATGAAGGAATATTCTGTAATTTCTAAAACACATATCAATTTATTAATTAAAAAAAAATTAATATTGTTATTTCTATTAGTCAATTTATAAAGGAATTCAAATATATTACTCACCACTTCAAATAAAGCAAAATGGTATAAATAGTCCCAAAATTATAGAGGTTTGGTGACATTGGTCCTCAAATTATTTTTTTGTGAGATTGGTCCCCCGAATTATAAAAAAATTGTGACATTAGTCTTTCCGTTAAAAATTATGTTAAATCACCGTTAATTTATAAACAAAATTAAAAAATTCCAAGGGCATTTATGTCATTACACTATTTAAATATAATGTTTTTAAAAAAAAATTTGAAAACCAAAACTGACTTTATGATATTATGTTTCATGTTTGACATCTTCCACGATTTCTCTGCATCATCTTCTACTCTGTATGAGTAAGCTCTGTTCGGTCTGTGTTTGCCGTCGGGCGTATAGTTTCCCACATGTCCATTGCATCAATAATTTTACCTACAAATTTCTTAAGAGCTGCATCTGCAGCCCTTCTCGAAAATGTTTTCATGGTTGATTACCCAAGTTTGAAAGAATATCATAAGCTTCACCTAACTTTTCTGCAATAAACTCATAAGCCTCACGATTATTGTCATTGCCATTGCCATGGCCATTACCACTTCTCTGGTCAGCATAACGAATCATATCAGCCAGCTCGCATTCCTTTTGAAAGGTATACCTTCTAGCCTCTGCAATTTGTGGAAAACAAAGTGTAATGACAAAAATGCTCTTGAAATTTTTTAATTTTTTTTATAACTTAATTGTGATTTAACAAAAATTTTAACGGAAGGATTAATGTCACAATTTTTTATAGTTCGGGGACCAATCCCACCAAAAAATTAATTTTGGGACCAATGTGACCAAACTTTTATAGTTTAGAAACTATTTATACCAATTTGGCCTTCAAATAATTAATAAGTATTTAAGAATTTTTTCCTAATGCAATTATAATTTTATTTTTAAAAAGTTATAAAAAATTGAATAAAAAATAACAACATTAACTTAATTAAATTAATATGTGTCTTATTGTTAATGGTTCTTAGATAATATATTAGAAAATATCATTGAAATATCTTGCTTAATAAATGTCTAAAAATTACTATGTTCATACTTTTACTTAGTTGTTTTTTTTTTTCTAAAAAAACCTTAAGCTACTAAGATCTAATTTATTTAAAATTAAAATTAAATATTTAGAGCTAAACATACCAAAATCTTAAATGTTTGGAATAGAATATATCATAATGCTATTTTTATAGGAATTAGAGGGAAGACTTAAAGTACCTAAAATACCCCTAAAAAAAAAAAAAAATAATTGAAAAAAAAAACATTTTTTTTTTTTTTTATAGGAACTTAAAGTAAGACTTATAAGTACGCTAAAGAGACGCCTTTCGACACAAGAATGAAGTTAGACAAAGTTAAAATATAAGATATCAAAATAAATAAAAATTAATCATTTAGATATACTTGAAAAAACGGAAAAAATCTATGAGATATATATATATATATATATATATATTTCTATGAGATTAAATGGGAGAATTTTCCCTAATTTAATGACATATATGAAAAAGATATATTGTACGGAAAGAGTAACTATCCCAAAGAAAATTGTTTTCCTTTTTCTCAATAAATAAAATTAAAGTGTATATATATATATATATTACCAAGATAGATTTTAAAGACATTAAGATCAATAAATCAATTTTGTCGCTTTCCATAATTGAAAAGTCAATTTAAGCAGTTTTATAAACATTTTCTGCAAATAAGTTAATAAATTTAACTCCACGTGGGCAAATACTTTTGATTTGAAATTTTAAAAATTAAAAATTGAACAACTCTTACACTCTTAATATCCTAAAACAAATAAAATATATTTTATTTGGTCATATTTACAAGAGTTGTTTTGACTTGGACCCATAAAAACATATTAGATTTAATTTTTTTAATATAAATATCTCGATTTTTTTTAGTGTGAATGAATTTATTTTTTTGTCACATATATATTTATGATAATGAATTATATTCTAAAAAAAAAAAAAAAATTTTTTGAAAAATCTTAACTCTATCATGTCTCTCACTCATGACCTCTTATGTCATAAATGATGGTGCTACCAATTGAGTTACATATTCTTGACAAAAAATAAAATAAGAAGATATACACACAATTTTATGCTATATGATAAGGATATATATTTTTTTAATTCAGCAAACCGTCCATCTATTTAGTAAAAGTTATAAAAGTATCCAAATGCGCACACTATATATATATATATATAATTTTTGTTATTACAAGTTTTTTAAAATAAAAGTATGTCCAAATTGACTCATGCATTTTTAAAAGTTGATCAAATTTCATAAAAAAATAAGTTCTTAAAAAACAATCATTTTTCTAAAAAAAAAGTAAAATTAAAAAAATATTAATTATATTATTAATAATTTACCATAATGTTTAATTTTACAATCACTCTTTCTTTTTATTATTTTTTTTCTTTTAAAATAAAAACAAACTTTCAAAGTTTCACTTACCTTCATAAATACTAGTCTAAAGTCAATTAGTTCGATGCATATACACATATATATATATATATATATATATAATAATATATATATACGTTTCTTTGTTTTGACTCATTTTATGTGAGTTTTACGAATTTAAAATATTTTTACTAAAGTTTAATAACTGTTCAAAGATTTGTTAAACGAGCGATGTGATACTTAAGATCACATAAGTATAACTTAATTAATATTAGTCTTATTTATATTTGAATGAATGATCATAATCCGATATATATTAGAAGTGAAAAAATATCTCAAAATTAAAAAAGAAAAAAAAATTCCACCAACTAAGGAAAGAAACGTGAGCAACTTCTCATAAGAGGAAAAAGGAACTGAATAAGACATTCACCAACTCACCAACCCCTTCGGAAAAAACCCCAAAAAAAAAATCCATTTAATTAAAATTAAGTAATTTTCCACCATTAACATTGACCTTACTTTCTTCATATTTTATATGTACATTCTTGACCCTCTCAACTACCCCCACCAAGCACCTCAATATATATAAATATATATATATATATATATATATATATATATGAAGAAAAAATAGAACTAATACGAATAATTAAAAAATATTAAACCGATAATGTTTATTTATTTTGGAAAAAAAAAATTATCCCACTAGGGCTTTTTTAAATTGGATATTCATCATCTTAACCATTGATTCTTATTAAAAGGCCAACCATTGATTCTTTATCTTGATGAGAGTAACGTGCATTTCTTTTCCAATAAGCCTTATTTATATCACACTTATTGTGTACAAGCTTTTCTCTATTTTCATTTATTTGTATTTAGGGAGATTAATTTTAACTATTTCAACTTGCTAAAATTTACATAAAAAGATGTTCAAAAAATAATTAATGTTATTTATCTTTCATAAAAGTTTCAATGTATACAATTATTTGTTTATATAAGAATGTTACCTTTGCTATTTCAAATTATGGTCATTTTAGCCATAATGATTCAAAAGTAGTTAAATTGATAGTGTTATGTTATATTTATGTGAAAGACACTAAAGTAGAAATAAATGTTACATTTGTTGATTGTGCCGAGGTGGATGTCATCGGGCGAACGACTTGGATCCCTCACTATTTTTATTCGGCCCCAATCAGCGGTTAGATAGAAACCACAAGGATGACATGAAGATAGTCCCAATATAGGAGCATTGAATGATTTTGACCGGTAAATACTGTTGGAACCACCAAATCAAACTAACGGGTAGTTTACTCCTTCTAGGTGTGATTTTCCCATTGGCCAAGACCCAAATATAAGCGGTAACACATGCATTACATTCAACAAGATATCCTAACTATTCTAAGTATTCTGTTTTTCACACCACTTCCCTTGAGAGAATTAATAGTATACTCTTAACTTCTTAACTCCCTAGTGGAGCCCTCATAATCTACGTGGTACACACAAGGAGACGATTCCCAATCATTATTTATAAGAGTTTGTGTCCCTCATAATCTACGTGGTACACACAAGGAGACGATTCCCAATCATTATTTATAAGAGTTTGTGTCCGTATTTGATTTGGTTAAGTGTAGACCATGATCATGGGTTTGTTATTTTATTGGACATGCGAGTAAAATTTGACAAGTAAAGGGGGTTGACGTGTCAAGCCCTTGGTTTGGAATAATGAGATACATTGTGAATGTTACACGAGATTCGGAGTTTGACACTAATTGTAACTGTTGTGTAAAAGTCAATGTTAGACTTTCCATCGAGTAAGAGTTAAACTTTGTAGATGAAAGTTAAACCAAATTTAGATTAATCAAAATTATAACTCGGAAAACCAAATACTCTAATAAAAAAGTGGTGGACATATAGTGAGGTTGTAATTTATTTTGATTTTATTGCTAAAAATTTGTGAAAGTAAATTTATGCAAATTGTTCCCCAACTCTCTACCTAAATATTTCTCTACATAACCTCTTCCTCTCTCACTCTTTCATTTGCATCTTGAAGGTTGTTTCCGACCAAGAGAAAATCATAGTTTTTTCTAGAGCTTTCTCTTTATCAGATTTTATTATTATTTATTTATTTATTTTTCTTTAAGTATTGTCTTTTAATAATGTTTTTGTTTTGTTTTTATTTTATTCTCTAGTTTCTTGATTTTGTTTTTATATTTAGTGTCTGTTTGTGATGATTTTTACTGATTTTTAAAGATTAATTTTTTTTAGAATAAATTTCTTTCAAACTTAATTCATACATCAGTCCTTTGCCCGATATAATATATATATATATATATATATATATATATATATATTTCTGGAACATTCTTTGAGATTTCTATTTTGATAAGAGTTGATTAGACTATCGCTATATGAAGAAGCAAAATCGAGCTCTTTTTGTATTTGAAAATCGTGATTAATGATTAAAATACTAAAGATACAAAATATTAATCATTATGTTACTTAATATGTAGATTTTATTTTGTTTTTTTATTAGATTCGCATAAATTTTTTACATCAAATATTTTATCTTCCACAAAATTTAATAGGTAAGTATTTTATTCATTACCAATAAATAAAATTTATAAATTTATTCATATAATATTTCTTTTTATGAATGAAATTCAATGCAATCATCAATAAAATGAAAAAAAAAACGTTATAATCGTGTGTTTCCTTTATGCTTTTATATATATATTTTTAGAAACCTATTGCATATGTGACAAAAAAAAAAAAATCTATATGCAATAGATTCTTTCTTGACAATAATATTCTCTTCAATTTGGTGTGAGTGATTAGTCTACCAATTTACACAAATTCTCCACATAATATGATGACCTACAAAAATATATCACCCAATTTTTTTTTTTTAGAAATCCTAACTTCTAGTGTGTCTCGAACTCATGACCTTTGAGTCATAAGTGAGAGTGTTTACCAACTGAGCTACACCTGCACAATATTTGGATAATCTCTCATTTAACTGCACAATATTTGACTTATCCTCTTTTATTATAATCATAATAATAATAATAATAATAATAATAATAATAATAATAATAACTCTGTCATGCCCATGGACCATTTAAAAGGTGACATTCTTTAAAAAAATTACGAAAAAATATCTAATTCTTTTTATGTATATTTATATATATATATCGAAAATATATTTAACTTTTTTTTTTCAAAAAATTTTTTTAAAAAAAGAATAGTAGAACTTGAAATATAAGCCAACGTATAAGCATTAAAAGAAGTGGATTGCTAGGAGTTCTAAATTTTGTAATATGAGAGTATCTTGATATTATATGATTTGAAATATTCATTTAAAAGCATAAATTCATCGAAACAATGGATTTGAACAATTAAAATTAAATAGTAGATTAATTTATATATATATATATTTTTAAAAAATAAGAACAATTCAAATAATGAAAAATTATTAATGGATTAAATGAGACGATTATTCATTTTAAGGTAAAAATTATTATTTATTGATCGGATTACAACAAACGTATACGAATGAGAGCTTCTCTTAACGATGCTCTTTCTTGTTTTCGATAAAAAAATTGAGATCAAAACATAGCTAAATTACTGATAACTGTTGTCTAATGGAAAAACAGTTCTCTTTACACAAAGTCTTGAGTTCGAACTTTGTTTTTAAAAAAATAGTTATAGAGAGAGTTTCCCCAATAGAAGTTTGACACGATTTAACTTCATAAAGAGAAAATTAACAAAAGAAAGAAAAAAAAAAACATAACTAAATTAGGGTGACAAACTAGAAACCCTAGAAGATGGTATAATTGTACCTTGATGTATTTTTCAACTATAATCACCTTTTTAAGGAGTAGTGATATTATATTTTCTTGTTAAAGAAAAGGTATATTAGTATTGATAAAAACATTATTTTATGTTATAAAAGTTTAACTAGAAAAGTAATTAAAAAGATATATATTAAAAGTAAAATTGTATATTACATTATATATATATATATATATTGTGTATATAAAAAGATGTACATTAATAAAAAAAATATAGAGAAGCCTTTGCCCTATCTAAAGTTGATATCAAGAGTAAAAAATTCAGGTTAAACAAAAAATTTGTCAATACTTTTCAATAAAAGGTAGACAAAATATTAGTAATCAATTCATTGTGTACACAATTGTAAAGTGATTATCGAAAAAAAAAAAATTGTTATAAAAGGAGTTGAAATATAAGCTATTGACTTGACAAAATTACAAAGCGAATATTATGAATGCTATACGAAGTTGAAAATTTGATAGTCATTGTAAACACAACATAAAAGTTATATTGAATAAACGTTAAATTTTAATAATTTCGGAAAACCGCATAGTGTAAATAAAAAGATTTGAAAAGTTGTACAAGAAAATTAATTTAAAAATTTAATAAATACATTTTAAAAAATAAATTTCATTGGGAAAAAAAAAAAAAAAATAAACTTGTCAACCTAAGCATGCCCGGCGTCCATGCAATAATTTGATAATAAAAAAAAACTAATTACCTACTTTAATGTTTCTTTTGTTTACTCACGGTAACAGAGCTCCTCCCCATTCCGCCGTAAAAAGCTCGTTTACCAAATCTCAGATCCACCAAACCCCCCAAAAATGATCAAATCTGAACCCAATTTATTTAGATCCAATCTAAGCCGTCCATTTCAACCTTTATAATCTATTTATACCCCTCTTCCCTCATTCTGCTCTCTTGTGCCGCTCTCTCATTCTTCCCCCAATTTCTTATAGAAAATAGAAAGAGAGAGAAACCTTCTTTCTATCTATCTTTAACTATGGCGTTGTTGGTCGAGAAAACCAGTTCCGGTAGAGAATACAAGGTCAAGGATATGTCTCAGGCTGACTTCGGTAGGCTCGAAATTGAGCTTGCCGAGGTTGAAATGCCTGGATTGATATCTTGCAGGACTGAATTTGGTCCTAGCCAACCCTTCAAGGGTGCTAAGATCACTGGAAGTCTGCATATGACTATCCAAACTGCTGTTCTCATCGAGACTTTGACCGCACTTGGTGCTGAGGTTAGATGGTGTTCCTGCAACATTTTCTCTACTCAGGATCATGCTGCTGCTGCCATAGCCCGTGACAGTGCTGCCGTCTTTGCCTGGAAGGGAGAAACCCTTCAGGAATACTGGTGGTGTACTGAGAGGGCTTTGGATTGGGGTCCTGGTGGTGGTCCAGATCTTATTGTTGATGACGGTGGTGATGCCACATTGTTGATCCACGAGGGTGTTAAGGCAGAGGAGGAGTACAAGAAATCTGGAGCTGTGCCTGACCCTAATTCTACTACTAATGCTGAGTTTCAGATTGTCTTGACCATTATTAAAGATGGTTTGAAATCTGACCCCACTAAGTACACTAGGATGAAGGAAAGACTCGTCGGTGTGTCTGAAGAGACCACCACTGGTGTCAAGAGGCTTTACCAGATGCAGGCTAATGGAACTTTGTTGTTCCCCGCCATCAACGTCAACGACTCTGTCACCAAGAGCAAGGTAAGTCAATCCCTTCCTAGTTCCCGATTTGAATTTTAATCAGATCTGTTTGTGTTTTTAGTTATTGAAATTATAGTTCCTATGGAATCACCTAGATCTACTTGTTAGATGATGCGGAAGTCGGAATCAGTATTATTACGCTAAGATTTGATCTATTTCAGATCTGAGATTTCCATCATTTTTGAGTGATTATGTTGATTTCATGGAGAAAAAGAACTTTTTTCAAAGTTATTCATTCATTTGTGTGTATAGATATATTCTTAGAGATCTTCCGGTTGCAAAATGTTATAAGATCTGGGCTTGTACTTAGGAGCTAGCTCTAGTTTGTAGATCTGTATGTAAAATTTGATACTGAATCCAATGAGGTAGGTTAGTATCCATGAGTTTGACTCTTTGTTAATGGATCTATTTTTAGTGTGTGCTTATCATGGCTAACAGAGTTTTGAATTATTGCTTCTTGAACAGTTTGACAACTTGTATGGATGCCGCCACTCACTCCCTGATGGACTGATGAGGGCTACTGATGTGATGATTGCCGGAAAGGTTGGAGTTGTCTGCGGATACGGAGATGTTGGAAAGGGCTGTGCTGCTGCTTTGAAGCAAGCTGGTGCTCGTGTCATTGTTACTGAGATTGATCCAATCTGTGCTCTTCAGGCACTCATGGAAGGTCTCCAAGTTCTTACACTCGAAGACGTTGTCTCTGATGCTGATATCTTCGTTACCACAACTGGTAACAAAGACATCATCATGGTTGACCACATGAAAAAGATGAAGAACAACGCAATTGTTTGCAACATTGGTCACTTTGACAATGAAATTGACATGATGGGTCTTGAGACTTACCCAGGTGTGAAGAGGATCACAATTAAGCCCCAGACAGACAGATGGGTCTTCCCTGAAACGAACACCGGCATTATTGTCTTAGCCGAGGGACGTCTCATGAACTTGGGTTGTGCCACTGGTCACCCTAGCTTTGTCATGTCATGTTCTTTCACTAACCAAGTGATTGCACAGCTAGAGTTATGGAATGAGAAATCATCTGGAAAGTACGAGAAGAAAGTGTATGTATTGCCAAAGCATCTTGATGAAAAAGTTGCTGCACTTCACCTTGGCAAACTTGGAGCAAGGCTTACAAAGCTTTCAAAGGACCAGTCTGATTACATTAGTATACCTATTGAGGGTCCTTACAAGCCACCTCACTACAGGTACTGAGGATTTTTCATCTTTTTTTTGGATGGAACAATATATTCTGGCAGCAGTTTTGCTGTTTCTTCTTTCTTATTGTATTAGATTGAGTGTTCCTTTTTTGAGGGTGGGGGATGGTTGGGCAAAAAAATATGGTCTCTGTTAAGACCAAGATTTGCTTTGAATAAGGCTGGTCTGGGGGTGTGGGATTTGTATTGCATCATCATCAGCTAGGCTTTTTGTTTTTTTTTAAATGTTTTCGGCTTTTTTATTATTTTCATTAAGACAAAGAAAGGGAACAAAGAATATATTGGTTGTTTATGGCGAGTTTTTATTTATTATATATTCATCCAAATGTCATATGCGAGTGAGGCATTTGGCATTTGGCATTGGATTTGCATTTGCTGCCTGGGATGTGGCATAAAAAAGTCCTCTTCAATCCAAGTTTTGCCCAAAACAAATTTTTTAAAAAATAAAGATAAGAAAGAATAATAATGCAGCAATATGGAAGGTGAAACATTATTTTTGAATTCGGAAAATTACAATACTATATAACAACTTTTAACTTTTAGAGGGAGAGGGAGGATAGGAATAAAAAGAAACTCATAAGCATAGCAATTAACTTCATTTGTAAATACAATATTATGAGCCGCAGCAATACCTGCCTAACTTCAAATACCTGCATAGATCTTCATTTTTCTTATACATAATAAATAATATATATATATATTTTTAAATAATTTTATATTTATAATCTCTAATAATATAATTTTTCTTTGTAATATTATATATAATAAAAAAATTAGTAAATTATAATTATCAAAATTATATCTATTATTAATTATTTAGTTGATAGTGTTGATATAAAAGGCGATGAATTTAAGCGTGTAAGGTAAAAAAAAGTTTCAATTTTTTTTTTTTTAAATTAAATAAAATCTCAATTTTTTTGGGTAAAAAATTTATAGTCTATTTTTAGTATATAATGATATGTATAAAAAAACATATAATTATGTGAATACAATATATGATTTTATATTTTACAATTATTTTTATTATAAAATTTATATTATTAGAAATTAAAAATTAATATTTATGTTCTATAAGTGGAATTTATACTTTTTAAAAATAAAAAATAAAAAATTGAGAGAATCTATTACAATAACTTAGACTTTAATTTTTTTTTAATTTAAGAAGATTAATAAATTTTTACGACAAAATAAATTTTAAATGTTTTATTGAAAAAATAGAAATTTTACTTTGCCATAATACTTATAATATTATTTTAATATAATACATTATAGTTTTTTGAAAAAAAAAAATTTTTTTTGACCTTAGATAAACTAGAACGTCACTTTTTATATCATGATATAAATCATTATCAATTAAGCTACATATTATTTAATACATTATATTTTTAATTTTTATTTGAATAATTATTTTATTTATAATGTATAAGTGAGATATAATTTTTCCAAAAGATTAATTTTGTTTTTTTAGAGTTTATTTTAGTAACAAAAATCTTTAATGTTTAGTAATAAAAAAAAAAAGTCTATTTAAAAAAAAAAAATGAGTGGCCTACTATATTTTGGAAATACACAAAAAGTTAACTAGAGAACTTTTAAAAAATTGACTCTATTTTATTAAATAACTTGCCATTGAGAGCCAACCATGATGATGTTTTGGAGTGCGCCTCCTTTGAATGTAACACCTTTCGTTCTTAATTCCTTGGCATTACAAGGGCTTGGATAGTTGCCTCTACTTCTACATAAAATAGATTTAAAGAGGCAAAAGGTTAAATCCTATCAACGCTTTCTATTAGGCAAAAGTGGTTCACGATCGAGTTCCCATCACAAGTACCATTGCGCTATGCCCGAGAGTTTACCCAACGAGCACTGGGCTGCGGGTCCAATAAAAAAAGAAAAAAAGAGAAAGGGGTTCCTTAGTTCCCACACAATAATTTGAATTGCGAAGAATACATTCAGTGATTGTTTTTCCATATGATGGTTGCCATGAGAGAATTCTTCTTTTAGTTGATGTTGGTTCAGTCTTAAGGATCATTCTTTGCTTGCTTGCTTTCTAGTACTTCAAAGAAGTTTGATTGATATACTTAGACATTTCATTCCAAACTAGTTAGGGAAAGCCTTTCCATATTGATCGGGGAACAGTCTCTCGATCCTTCCACGCTTGCTCGGTGGGTCCATTTCCTGTGACGTGTCTTGTAAAAGGCCAAATGTTTGGGGGTGTGTTCTTGGCGCTGGCTCTCCGATGGTCAAGTTCGTAACAGAATACGAGATATATGGGTGTCGGACGGTCGCCCGGAGTGTGGAATCCGATAGGCCTAACCGAGCATCAGAGTGTATCAGAGAGTCCGAACACTTAGTGTATATTCTGAATATCCGGCTTTCACTTAGTTTGTGTGTGAGTGTGTGTTACCGTTTTATGGAGATGCGTGACCAATCGGAAAGTGACACCTGGAGTAGTCCCCGCCTGACAATTCTCGAATGGGGGCTCCAAACAGTGCCTGTCGGGTCAGATGCATTTAATGTGGAGTTCAGTGAGAATATTTTTATCGGAGATCATGCTCCGAGTGTTTGTACTTCTAGTCGCCGGCTAGACCTCGGTCGGCCCAGTCTACGTGGACTTTGTGGGACTTCGGTTACTCTCACATGTATCATTTCTTCCTCCAAGAGTGGAAATGGGCAATCCTTTCCCAATATTAAAGTTCAACAATTGCGATAGCTCCATGTCTTGGAACTTTTCATTCTTACTTGTTAGGGTGATTTCCACCAAACTCTTTCATCACATGGCACACTTGGGTGATATGATGTGATGTTTCCAATTTATCACTACACATATAGTAGTTCCAACTCAAGAGCTAGACGAATTGGCCAATCCTGAATCGCTTGTGAACTAACTTCCAAAGTAAGAGTTGGTACCTATAATGAAGTTTCACCTTCCATATGAATTTCCAAATATGATTGTTTTATGTGTTAAGACTACTCCTTAATTTAATGATTTGATGGTTGGCTAATTTCACCAAGAATCCCCTATCATGGAGGGGACCCAAACTCGTCTGTCTTGTAGAATAGAAGTATTAATAATGGCGTTACTGATGTCCGGAGGGAGCAAGGATCAAATTCTGTCAATATCTTGCACTTATGATGTCTTCAACAAAAAAATAGGTGTGTTGGGATAGTGATATCTTTAGGCAATTTGAAACCTTTAATTTGGTGGAGCCAAGGGCACCTTGAATACATATAGGTGATCTTCTTCCAACTTGGAAGCATGCTCCTTGCAATAGTGTCTTACTGCTCATTTTTACGCCTCCCCATATCCAAGAGCAAACTTGTTTTGTTTGTGTAAAGTCTAAAAAAGTCCTACCCTATAGGTACTTGGAATGTATCAGTTGTACCCATGACTTATTAGGAGCTATGCATATTGTTTAAGCCAATTTAAAAGCAAAAGCTTTCTTCATATCTCCCAGTCTCCTAATCCCAAGACCTCTAGCAAATTCAAGTTGGCAAATTACATTCTAAGCCTAAGGTAGAGATGGTGCGATTGTGTATCCTCGAAGCCCCCGAAAAAATTCTTCACCAAGTTGTCCATCTTCTTCAATATGGGCACATGAAAGTTTGCATAGTGAAACCTGAAATAGCTTGTATCATTGATTTAATTAAGACAATTCTCCTAGGCGATTGATAGTGATCTTTGCTTCCATCCGAATTGATTGGAGGCTAACTTATCTACATTCCTTTATAAGATGAGGTTTTGAATTCATAATTATAGAAAGGGTGACCTAAATACTTCTTTGAATAATCACATTCTTGAATATCAAGTACCCAACATAATTCTCCTATTTTCTAGCTTCACACGTTCTTACTGAAATGTACTATTGTTTTGTTTTTATTTATTTCTTGATCAGTCCATCGACAATAAATTTTGAGACTCGAGGTAGCTTCTAAGGCCACATCATTTGAGGCTTTACAATATTATATCACTAAATCATCCATATACATGAGGTGTGTGATTCTAAGACTTGTCCAAGACACTTTGATTCTACTAAGTCGTCCCTTTGTTTCAGCTTTAGTAAGGATAATGGATAATAATAAGAAAGTGGTGAATAAGGCTAGGGATAGAGGATCCCTTTTTCTCAAACCTCTATCTGCTAAGAAATACCCATACAAAGAGTCGTTCAATAGGATAAAAAAGAGAAGTGTTTAGATGCATTCCTCCATAAGAGCAATAACTTTGTCATCAAACCTAAAATTTTAAAGAATCTATTCTAATATTGTCCACTCCACGTGATCGTATGCCCTAGCTAAATCAATCTTGATAGCCATTCTTACCTTTCTTGGAATTCATGAAGTACATCACTTCATAGTTAATTATGATGTTATCTCCAATCAAACAAATAGGTATGGATGTAGATTGACTTGGATGGATGATCTTTTTGAGCACATTTTTTAGTAACACTATTAGAATATTTTTTGATGATCTTAAATAATACATTGCAAAGAGCTATCAACCTATATTTTTCAACATGGACAACACTATTTGCTTTAGGGATTAAAGCAATGAAAGTGTGATTCGGGGTTCAACATACTAGATGTAAAGAATTTCTAAAATTCCACCTCAACCGCTTAACTTACTATGCCCTAGAATTTTTTATAGAAGATTACGCTCATTCCATTTGGTCTCGGATTTTTATAGTTTCCCATTGAAAACACTTCTTCTCTAATTTTTGCTCACTTTGGAGTCGCATTCAATTTCCTATTCTTTTCTTTTAGTGATTGTTGGAGTAGTCAAGTCTTGAAAATCTGTTGGAAAGGTAGGTTGGGCAGTAGCAAAGAGATTAGTAAAAAATTTCTCAAACTCATTGGCAATATCATTCTTGTTTGTCACCCATTAAGTGTCTATGTTCAAGAATTGATTAATGACATTGAATCTCCTATGGTGTTAGCATCCCCTTCTTCTATCTATCTTGTTTTAGCATTATCTTACCACATTAGTACCTCCCTTTTTAGTATTTCTTCCAATTCTATCTAAGCAAGAGCTTTAGAGATCTTTGATCATTGCCTTTAGATTTTAATCTAAGTAGGGATATGATTGAACACCAATTTGTTCCATTCCTTCAATACGATCTTTGTATTCTTTAATCTTTACGAAAAAGAACAACTTTGATTCCAAGCTTTGTTAATAATAAACCTAATCTTCATTTGTTTAGTCCACATTGTTTCAAAGCAAAATGATTTAGAGAGGTGAACTGAATTAGGATTGGTATGAATTAGCAAGGATCATTATCTTATGGCCAGGAGGTGAGTTATAGTAGCGTGTGTAAAGAGCAACTTCCATTGATTATTGGCAAAATCTCGATCCAACCGTTCTTGAATATTGGTACACTCTGCATGTTGTTTCAAGTGAACATGACATTATCATATCATGAATCGATCAAACCATTCTCGTTGATTACTTTCCTAAGTCCTTCTCTATTGGGTGAGGCCGTATGGGCCCACCTCCCACTTTATCCACATCATCTAGCGGAACATTACAATTTCTAGAAATCACCCATGAACCTCGAAAGTCGCTCCCACAAAATGCTTTCACAAAAATAGTGTTTGGTTGTTAGGCTGGTGATCCATAAACCATAGTAATTTGCTATGAAGTAGAAACGAGATCATAAAAAATTATATTATTATTCCAAAAAGTATTTGAAATGATAACTTTGATATCAATTGAATCATTTCATATTAACAAAAGACCTCCATTTTTACCTTTGCAGGGAACAAACTCAAAATACTTAAAATCCATAGATTTCACAAGCTTCTCTATTCTAACAACTCACAACATTTGACTTTCAAAAGAAAGATTACATTCGTTCGATGAGACGACACTATGTCTCTCTATTTACGAACTATAGCGGTATGATCAATTCCACGATAATACCACAATATTGTGATCATGATGAGGGGATGGACAAGTTTTGGCCCGCCTCCCCAACCTTTGCAGTGATGGTTCTTCCAAACTTCTATTGATAATTTCCTCAATTTGTATACCATTGTTTCTAAGTTCTCCTATTCCTTTAGTTTGTCTATTAATGTGCACAGTCATCCTACGAACAATTGAGACATTTCCTTCGAATATTATATTATCTTCAATAATACCGACAATATTGCTATTCTCTTGTTTGTCAAGACAATAGAGGAAGCAGGCCTTTTAGACATTTGATTCACTAACTTGCTTGCTCTTCTTCACTTACATCTCAATTTTGTTAGGCTTCCTTTTCACATTGAGGCAGGTTTGATTTATGTTGGACCAATAAAGGTCTCAATATAATGGTTTTAAAAAAATGAATGATCATATTTTCTAAATTGGATAAAAATTAATCGCATACTATTTGTGTTTATGTTTCAAATTTATGATTTCTTGAATTATTACTCATTACCAATTGAGTTACACCATTTGAGGTTAGAATCCCAATTATTATGATTAGAGAACTATGCTTCCTAATAATAATAAAATAATTAGTAATAATAATAATAAAAATTATAATTTTTTGATATATTAAATTAAAATAATATTATTTAATTTAATTCTGTATAAAATAATAAAAATTAATAAGTCATATAATAATAAATTAAATATATAATGAAAATTTTAAAAAAATTTTAAAAAAATAATTATTATTTAAATAGATTTTTTTTTTTTTTAAACCTTCCATATCCGATAGCTAGGGTCCTTCAATTAGTCTGAAAAAGATTCCTTTCACCTATTTTTTCTACTTGACTTTGCATAAAGAACCAAATTTTGACAACAAATGTTTGTATTATTTAGTTAAAAAAGGATTACAGTGAATTGGATCCACCATAGTAGATCTCTTGACTCGTCTTTTGGATTATGTTATTGGTTTTAAATTTATTGGGCTTTTCCCATTTCACGGCCAAAAGGAGTTTCGCTCTACACCGAATATGTCTCCTTACCAAGTAAGTCAAGGTCATAAATGGGCAAAACTTCCAAAACTGCAAATTTATGTCTTTCTTAACAAAAACAAGGACATTTTGGTCAAAATACCAAATTACTTGCCTTTAGGATTTCTTCAAAATTTTGCTTAAAAGTAAAAGAATCATAATTTGAGTTAGACCCCGGAGTCACATAATCATTTGCAGCGTACACTAAAATCAGCAGAAGAAGAAATTTTGGGCAATTTTGAGTTCAATATGCTGCTGTCCATGTCCACACAGCCATGAACAAGGTCAAGATCTCCATAGAAATTGAAGTGAAATTATAAATATATAGAAATACATAAAAATTTACATAAAATTTAACCTTAACCCACAAAATTATAAGAATTGAAATCCAGATTAAAAAAAAAAAAGCAAATAAATTAATATCCTAATCTAGAACCTTCTGTGATCATATTTCATTTTCACTAACCTCCTCTATCACACCTTGTGATCATTTGACATCCTCTGCTGTAAGAATTAGCCGGACCGTTTCCTCTACAGTTGTAATAGGAAGCTCCCGGAGTATTACACGGCACCATATCTCTCTTCAATGTATCGTAACTGATGAATTTCTTCTGCATAAGTAGCATTCTCTTGTTGATCTCTGAATCCATCTCCGCCTCAACTTCCATTTCGGAGCACTCGCCGCCGCCTCCGCCACTCATATTTCCTGAGCAAACCCCTTTTGTAACTCCTAATTCCTCCAATTCAATCTTTTTCCCCAAATTTAGGGCATAAACAAAGCACCTATTCGTCGAGAGGAGTAGCAGTAATGATGAAAAGATTAATGCGATGAAGCAATGCATTGGGCAATTAATTCGTAGCGTAGCTGGAATTCGATTTGGTGGGGGCTCCGAGAAGTGAGATTTTCAATGTGAGTGAGATTTGATGGGTAATGGTAGGAATTGAGGAAGAGAGGGAGGGATTTTATTTAATGGGAAGTGGTGTTGGAGGTAAGAGTGGTTTTTTCCACTAATGCTACTACTGCCATTGCCGTGGTGCACTCATGGAAACTGAGTGAGTAAATGATAATGACCCACCACAACCACAACGACAACCGCACCCGACCTTCCTTCTTATTTACTCTTTTCTTCACACTTTTCTTTCCTTTTTATTATGTCTACTACTCTATTATTTTATTTATTTATTTTTAAAAATGTTTGTCTCAAACTAATTTGAAATCGAACTACATTTAACTTTTACTGAAATAAAATTCTCTCTATACCTATTTCTACATTGGCAAAATAAAGTATTTGTTTCGATCCCAAATTATAGTCTATTATTTATTATGGATTTGATAAGTTTAAATTTTTAGACAATAAAATTAATTTTTTCATTATAAATTATCTATTAAGACTTTTTTTTTTTTTTTTTGAAACCGGGATCATGTATTACTATAAGCAAAAGAATCAATCGGGTATAAACCTGTACAAAAAATGCCTCTAACCACTAGTGACTACTAGGAATAGACATCAACATCCCAAGCAGAAAGCAACTTAAACACTTTGTCCAAAATAAGTCTAGCAAGGCAAGTAGGTGAGGGGATCCTCACCTCTTCCTGACACAATTCTAAGTTGTGATTCCTCCACAGAGTATGAATGGTCTCCCTAAAAATATATGACCATCCGTGGAAACTGTTAAAACTATTTCTAGGTCTGTTAAGGTTAATGGAGACTCACTGGTCCATTGAAGTACAATTCCGGAACATATCTCCAATGTCGATCTCCGCCAAAAATAACTTCCATGTTTGCCTTGGCCGAATACAGTCCCTCGGGGCATGTAGATTCGACTCCATCTCTAAACCACACACCGGACAGATCACTTGCGCAACAATCCGCCTTCGGTACAATTGCTCCATCGTCAACAACCTCATTTGTTTAGCCAACCACAATGTGAAGGACGGATTTGAAGGGCCTTTGAATTTCCATATAGCACTCCAACTTCCCGCAGCAACAACCGGCTGCTCAACATTTAACAACTGCCGCATAGACCCGGAGGTGAACCTGCCTGAAGATGTCAACTTCCAGTTAACATGATCATTACCCAACTGCTGCCCATTAGAATTGCAACCAATTCCCTCTTTCATAGCATCGTACCCTTGCAAAATACTCTTCCATGTGAGTGAAGATGTTGGCCTACTTAGTTGACCAGTATGACTCCCCAACATGCCATATTTGGCAGTAAGAATCTTCACCCGGGTTGCATTCGGTTGTTGCAAAAACCTCCAACACAATCGTGATAGAGCCACCAAATTCAGCTTCCGTAGGTTTCTAACTCCCAAGCTACCAGCTCCTTTCTCAGTGCACACTACATCCCATGCCACTGGATGGCAAGTGTCGTTCACCAAACAATGAGCCCCAAAGGAAATCACCGTTCAGCTTCTTCAATTCATTAACAATCCCCTTGTGCAAGATTGTAGTTTGCATAACATAAAGAGGAAATGTATTGGTCACAGTTTGGATTAACAACAACTTTGCCCCTCTCGATAGCTGCTTCCATTTCCAACTCTCCATCCTCTTGCGGACTCTCGGAAGCAAATACCGATAGTCACGAACCTTAACCCGATTATGGTGTAGAGGTATGCCTAAGTACATACCCAAGTCGTCGGTTCTTGGCATTCCCACCTTCCTACTAATTAATCCTGCTAGAACCCTGCTCGTATTGGGAGAAAACCAAATACGAGATTTAGGTGCACTAACTTTCTGCCCCGATTCTCCACAAAAGTCTCTAAAGATTGTCCCCATAATAGCTGCTTGTTCCACCGGTGCCTCCCCCCATCAAGAGGAGATCATCAGCAAAAAAGACATGCGAAACGGATGGACCTCTACAGGATGTCTTGATTGCTTTCCACCTTCCTTCATTCATTGCTCTCTGAATCTTCTGTCCCAACACTTCAAGGCACAACACAAACAAGTAAGGTGATAAGGGGTCCCCTTGATGGAGAGAATGGACAAAGCCGATTACCATTCCAAAGTATAGAGATCCGAGCCGATGAAATACAAAACAACACCAGCTCCGTCAATATAGTTGAAAAACCCACCTTAAGCATCACTTGTTTAAGAAACCTCCAATCAATCCGGTCATAAGCTTTTTCTAAATCAATTTTGGCTACCATACCACCAATTCTACACTTTTTCCTTCTTAGGGTATGGATTACTTCTTGCACTATTACAATATTATCAGTCGCCTGTCTTCCCGGGACAAAACTTACTTGATTAGATGCCGCCAACTTAGCCATCAAAGGTTTTAACCGGTTAGCAACAATCTTGGTCTAAAATGAGCCATACATTCAGGAGGAGGCTGTTTTGGAATGAGACTTATGATGGTGTGATTCAGGTCCGACTAAAAGGAGCCCGTTCGGAAAGCCTTTAACACAAACTTAGTAACAGATTCACAATTACAATCCAGTATTTTTGGAAGAACATAGCAGGGAGGCCATCCTCCCCAGCCGCCTTCTTCCCGTCCATTTGGAAGAGAGCAATCTTAACTTCCCCTTCACTCACAAGACGATTCAACCACCGCAGGTCATGATGATTCAAGGCTGGAAAACGCCAATTTTCTAGAACTGGATGGACTGCATGATCCGCACTATACAGCTCCTCAAAATAATTGTTAGCCATGGATTCCAATTGTAACGGACAGTCAACCCACTGATTAGAAGCATCGTTTAATTGCACAATACGGTTTCGACATCTCCTATTGATAACCGACCTGTGGAAGAAAGTTGTATTCTATTCACCTCCTATCAACCAGTGAAGTCGAGCCTTCTACTTCCAAAATATATGCTCCTGAATTAAAATTTCATTCAACTCATCCACAAGCTTCTCCTCTATCCTTTCCGGGTAAGAGGACTCTCTAGTGCACAACACCCGTTGAATCCCCTCAATCCTTGCCCTCCAACGAGCTTTCTTATGGAACAGGTTACCAAAAACCGATCTATTCCATTCTACTGCCTCATGCTGAAACTGTTTGATAGTTAGTGAGAGATCCCCATGACAGGAGGTCCAAATACCAGTTACTAGAGTTTCAAAGGTTGGGTGTCTAATCCACATTTCCTAAAACTTAAATCCGGAGTTCCGTCTCGGTGGTGGTTGACTAACATTTGCCGAAATCGGGATTGGGTGATGATCCGAGCAGCTCTTGGCCGGATGTCTCATGGTATGATGTGGGAAACGGTTCCGCCATACATTATTACAGAAAGAACGATCCAGTTGTTCTCTATTTTCGCTTTGCCCACTCTCTTGTTGGACCGGGTAAATCGGGGTCCCGAAAATCCCATATCAATAAGTCTACCCGCTTCAATAAAATCCCATAATGATTGAGTCCGATTGTAAGAAACCGCACAACCCCCACTTTAATCCTCTTGTGCCAAAACCCGATTCATATCTCCAGCTAACAGCCAAGGGCTATTTATGATATAGCTCATTTGTTTCAAATATCGCCACATATCCTCCCTCAACTTCCGTTTAGGAGAGGCATATATGGCAATGAAAATCCAGTCCACATATATACCACCATTGACAGCAACAATTATACTTTGTTCATTAATACTTAGAATAGACATATCAACAATCGAATAGTCCCAAAAAATCCAGATGCCACCGGAGAAACCCAAGGCTTCCGAGGCTATCATTCCAGCAAAAGGAAGTTTTTCCAACCAGGGCCATACCCGTTGACTATGTACACGGGTCTCTAACAAAACCAAAATATTAGGTCTATACACATTAATCAAATCTTTAAGATTTACAAAAAAATGATTAGAGGTTGCAATTCTACAATTCCATACACAAATGGATGGTATCATAACTTACCGATTATCGGAGGTAGAGGCATCGGCCTCTCTGCAATTACCAGCACCACTATCCGGTTGATCGGTTTCCATGGCTGAATTTTCTTTTGTCTTTCCTCCAGGATCTCCACTATCCTGAAGTTCCACACCAACTGCTGCTCCATCATCGGGAGGCTTTTCACTACTAACTTTCGACGCCAAATTAGATTCAAAATGAAAATTCTGATTGTCCACTGCACAACTAAGTCCCTTAAAGGTCAAATTAGTGTCCCAATTCTGAGAAAATTCTTTAAGGGGACCTGGCCTAACAACCGGAGCCTTCCCTTTATTGCTTTTTGAGATCACTTTTGTCCATTCAATTACATTCCCCTGTTCCTGCACCTTCTTCTGAACCTTAGCCTTACCCTTGCTAGCACCCTGCTCCTTACCCTTCTTGTTCACATTAGGTGAGGAGTTTTCTCTTGAGTTCCTACCTACACTAGATTGAGCATGCCCCCCACTTGGGGGCTTACACGAAACAGTGGCTGAAGTTGTCTTAGCTTTTCTTTCAAAGTTTGAATTTCTTCAAGTGCACTTTGCTCCTCCTCTAGATTTTCTAGTACTGAGAATCTTGACTGACTTCCACTGTGGGACTGCCCTTGGTCTTTTCCTTGTTGAGGCTTGGGATACTGAGCAGAGAACACAAAACTTCTGCCTGGCACAAAACAGCGCGGGCTGGCTTGCTTAGTAAACCGAATGCACTGGCCCGGCCGATCCCTCTGTGTCTGCCCCCTCTGTCCTCTTGTTTCCCCTATTCTGCTGATGTGAATTTCTCCTTCTTCCTCTATTCGGAAGCATCCAAGGGCCATAATAGCCTTCCTCCATCACTCCTCCTATGTTGTTTGTCCCATTCTGTCCTCCACCAGCTTCTCATGAAGCAGTAACAATAGACACTTGGCATTTCTTTGCTCGATGGCCATACTAGCCACATCGAAAATAAATTTGGTGCAAACCCTCAAACTCGATTTGTTGTTTTTTCCCATCCAGGCAAACACTCGGTACAAGAGGACCTGCCAAATCCACCTCCACATAGATTCTGGCATATTTAGCTCTCTCTGCATCCTTAGTAGCTCCATCCACCCTAACTGGTTTCCCAATAGACTTAGCTACTGCCATAAGTATCTTGTCGGTGAAGCATTCGAGGGGAATGCCCGGGAATCTAACCCATATCGGTGCAGAAAGAATCCGAACTTCCTTAGGCCTAAAGAACGGTCTCCATTTCGTTATAGTCATGTAGTGCCCTAGAATGATCCATGGGCCATTACTTAGCACCTTCAGATAGTCCTCGCGAGAATGGAATCGGACTACAAAAAAATTCTCTTCCAGATCCACAATCTCACACCCCCATTCCAGGTTCCACAACGCTTCCACACGGTTCTTGAGAGCACGCAAACCGATATTCTTCCCTAGGAGCTTGATAATCAGTCCCCTTTTCCATAGCTTCCATGCTTCCCGGTAATCTTCCGGAGGGATGCGTACAATGGGTCCCCAAGGGGACATGTCCAATTCCTCATTTCCCACACCCAACTCCCTAAGAAGCGGGAGGTAGGTTTCATCAAAGTCATCAATCTCACCTTCACCAGTATAGATCGGAGGTTGCTTCACCGACTCACGAACCTTATCCGCAAAAGACATTCCCGTCCACACACCAGCCCCAGTGAAATCCTGAGCCGGAGACTCCCTGCTCTCATGGTCCATGTCCACATCTTCACTATTGTCTTCTACAAAGCGACGCTTAAACTTCTTGACGCTCCGGTGGAGCTGGTCCTTCTCCTTAGGAGAAGGGGTGTCATCGGCAACATTGGTGGCTACAGTAGCCATAAGACCTCTTTCTTTTTAGAAAACCTGGTTTCTAAAATAATATTTGTTCTTGGTCTATGTAGAAAGTCAAAATATCTATCTATTAAGACTTCTTTAACACTAAATAATCCACCATAATCACAATTGCATTGTATCTTCCTTTTTATTTACTCTTTACTCATTTCCTCTTTTGTTTTTACACTTTTCTTTCATTTATCATGTTGAAATTTAAATTGTTTCTCGTTTACTACTCTATTGATGAAGTTTAGGTTTTACTATTATTTAACGAAATTGAATGGATAAATTATACTAAAAAGAGAATTATGTGTATCTTAAAGGATAAGAATACAATTAAAATTAACAATCTCTTGCTCAAAATGAGTAAGTAGCCTACATTCACAAGAGTCGCAAAAAAAAAAAAAAAAAATTATAAAATAGTTCTTAGTTACTTCGAAATGCTAGCGATAGAATTATTAAATCATAATTTGTTGGTTGATTGTATCATTCACCATTTCCTTTTTTGGTACGAGGGAACTTATTATGAATCCACCGATTTCTGCCGCTTTCATTATTCCGACTAGGTTGGTTGTAGAGCTTGCTTCTATTGGACCCAGAGTTGGTCAAGAGGACTGTCGCAGGTCAAGTCGTAGAAGGTATTGCCAGTCAGTTTGAGGCAGAGGAAAAAATATGAGGTACTCTATTGCTTTGTCTAGCTTTTATGGAAGCTTTAACAATTTATGAACTCGTTGTAGCATTAACGCTTTTGTTTGCAAATCTTTTTGTTTAATATGAAAAATCCCTATTTTTTTTGCCTTGAACTAATTCTTTTCTTTTTCGAATTCTATAAGATTTCACTCCTACAATTACTTATTCGTTGACAAAATAACCTATGGAAAAGTTTGATTTGTGGATGAGAGATTAGTAGAATTCTTTATATGTGGATCCTATTAAAAGTAGAATTATATACATTTATCTAAATAAAAATTATATTGCATGATTCAAGCTATAATTCAAGAAAAGCTCCTTAGCAAGGTAGAAACTATCTATATAAAGTTATGTCCTACAAATAGAAGCTAACTATATTGGACCTATCCCTTAAAAAAAAAAAAAAGCACCAAGGATAAATTAAGAAGAATGATCTTAAATTAGATATCACCTTGGAGACCATGCTAATTAAAACAGTCCATAGGTTTATAATGATCCACCAAAAGGTGTGCATGGTTGTTTGAGCTGCTTAAAATAGCCTCATACTATAAGATAATCCATTATTGCCTCAAAAACATTAAAGAAGCAGGTAAAATATGCATTATCAATTTTTCACCTCTAAGTAGGTCACCTTAATTATTAATAAGATAATTTGCATACTAAACTACATATTCCTTTATCAAAATTAGAGTGTCTTATAATACTAAGTAGAATCGCAAAAAAACATATGTATGAATTTTATAATTATCTTTTCTAAAACATAATAAATAAACTATTGAATTGTAGTAATATGATGAAATATAGTTAATATTCACCTTCTATTTTTTAAAAAAGTGGAACAACTTAAAAATTCAATGTGATACCCCGTCCCACATCGAAATGATAAGTAAATGTATAATGATATATAAGAATGAGCTAAGGTACTCATAGTCAACTCGAGATATCCCTTTTATTGCAGTGATGACAACATCAAGTAGTTGATTGTAGGTGCTATCGGGCCCATAGTCGCGGCATGACCCTACGGGTCCGGGTCGTGACATTTAATCTCTACTTTATAAATTTTTTAAGTAAGATAAGATAACGTCAACTATCAACCAACTTGTAATCTTTAATAGGGATAAAGAATTACATAATTTGAATAATAAATTATACACAAATACATTCATGAAATTTTATAATAACATACTTACATTTACAATTAGTAAAATACAATTGTTTTAATAAATAATGAACTCGCATTTATAAATAAATATACAAATTGTTAAATTCCTTTAATTATCAACATTAATAATTACTGATGCGTAACTTAAATTTCCAAGTTAAATATAACTGATCGTGATCTCTCTCTTTACTAGAATGTGTATATCCAATCATTTTCTTTCTTTCTTTTTTATTTTTTGTCAAAAATTATGAAACTCAATTTGGATAAAATCTCTAGGGGAAGAAGACTTTATGTATTTGACACTCCACCATTTTTTTCCTTCCACCACCAACAAAATACTTTAATGAAACACAATTTCTAACTTCGTTTTAAAAAAAAAAAAAAAAAAAAAAACCTAATATTAATTAATAGGGTAAAATATTCCCGGTAACACCTTAATCTTTTCTGCGGTTTTGCACCTAAACTTTTTTTTTTTTTTTTTTTTTTTATTATTTTTCCGCTTTTACACCCCCTAAAAAAAATCGCCTAATTTGCACCTCCGTCCAAAAATTCCTTCAATTTCTAAGGGGCATTTATGTCTTTTTATATTTAGGAGTTTTTTTAAATTTTTTTACGGATATTTTTTTATATTTAAAAGTGTAACTCATTTTGCAAAACTGAGGTGACAACAATTATAATGTTCTTTAAATTGCATTAGTGATCGATGGGCTCCAACTCATACTAAAACTATAATCTGTAAACAACTAATGGAAAAGAACAAATTTGTAGTTTGACTTTAAAAAATGCTCCAAAGTCAAAGATAAGATTTAAGGGGGGAAAGTCAAAGATAAGATTGAATCGTGTAAGGGAAAAAACACGCCAACTAATGAATCATAATTTTGAGCAATATTATTTTCTTTTTACAATAATTAAAGTATTTTTACATTAAGATATCTCAAAGTGAAATGAAAATTAATACATTTAACTCAAATAAAAAACTCGTATCCTAACTCTTACATTCTTCTTTTATTGTATGTTGGGATGGAAAGTTTGAAGTGTTTAATTTATTTATTTATTTTTTTTTTTTTTTGTTGAAATTCTTCTTAATTTGTAAATATAATTGATATAATTAGAAATTTATTATACAACCAATAATAATAAATATAAAACAAAGAGAAATACAATGTGTAGTTTTATTGTTATATTACTTTTGTATTATACTTAAATAATCATTCAATAGAATCATCTATTTTATCTATTTATAAGATAAAACTATAGAAAATTTAAGAATAGATTAAGAGACAAAGACGTATAAAAGTTTTAAGTACATGAAAGTCTTTAAATAGATTTTTAACAGTTCCTTTGAATATCTTATACAAGAAATATGTCTTATTAAAATTTTAGTAGACAAAATTCAGTTGAAAAAGAAAAGAAAAGAAAAGAAATAAAAACTAATGAAGAAAAAAGAGTACACTTTCTCTTGTACACTCCCCTTTATTAAAATATAACATAAGATCTCTGAATTGATGCATTCCAGTTGAAATTGGTAATTCCTTTATGAATAAACCTTTCATGTTGTTACTTGAACAAATTTGCTGAGTATTTTTATCATTCTTCTAAAGATCAAGAGTGAAGAAAGAATTTTGGTAAAATATACATGTGCAATCTTATTTAATATATCCTTCCTTTAGTTGAGTTATATATATATATATATATATATATATATATATATATATATGCAACATTCTCTTCATAAAATATTATAGGGGATCTATTGTCAGAAGATAAACACATGTTCCTTACACATGTTCCTTAGATATGTAGAGTCATCAATTTAATAAAACACATTCACAACTTGTTTTATAAATTAGTATAATTTTTGATGATTTGAATAAGTGGCAACAAATGTTTGTCTGGTAGAATACCATGAAACGTTGGTGCCATCACATGTAAAAGAATATATAGCATGGCCATATGGGAATCAAACAAGTAACTAATTTCACTATAGCCAGTGAGTTATGATTCAAAACTATCATGGCATATAGTAAATCATATCAATTGTACCTCAAAAATATTGAAAGACTTGTTCAATTTCATTCTGATATCGAGCATAGTACTATTAGTTAGATACATTAGTGTAATTATTATACTAAGATAAGGTACCTTAGCACTAGTTTTTTTTACTATCCTCACAAGGTCCAAAAATGTCACTCTTTGCATCAAGTGAGCGAACAATTAGTTGGGTATTCAATGGATGCGTTTTGTTCATGTAAAATATTTTAACGACTTATATATATATATATATATATATATATATATATATATATATATATATCATGATTGATGAACTTGTATGATGGGATTTTTTTTTTCTTTTCTGAAATCTTTCGTTCAAAGAATCTAATACTAATGAAATCTCTTCAAGAGCTTCAATTTAAATTGTCAATGTATACAATAATTACTTTGAATTACTTTCTTAATGAAATAAGTTATTCTGATTATAAGAAGTGCTCAAGTACTCAATGAGAAATTATTGTGCTTAAAATATGCAGAAAGGAGAAGATGAAATATTTACATTATACATAGAGAAGGGTAGAGAAGGTTCTAGTTGAATCACATCATTATATCGCATTAATCTTAGTCATACATTGAGGAGGTGGAAGACTATAAATAGAGAATTGATGGTCATTTATATAAAAAAATCATCGGAGAGAGAAGGGTTCGTGAGAAAGTAAGAGTTTTATGAAAGTCTCAAGAGAGAGAATATTGCAAGGTGTGAGCATTACACATCTTATAATACTTCTTCTTTGAGAGTTAATGAATATTTTTTCCTATTCGGGCATACAATTTTCACCATTTGTATGTCTTCAGCCTTGTTTTTTGGGGGGAATAACTAGTCATGTTGATAGATTTTTTTTTTTATTCCATTGTTTCAAAATTATTTATTATTATTTTTATTGTAATCTTCGGAAAAGCGTACACAATATTATGTAAGAATAAATCTTTTCTAACTCTATATATATATAGAAATTTTTTGAATCTGAAGTTTGTGTTTAAAAAAAGACAAAATTTTCTAAAAAAGATTTGATGAGTTTTAATTTTATATTAATTAAAGTTTGAAAGGAATTAAATATTGAAAATTAAAATAAGAAAAAAAATATTTTCAAAAATTTGAAAATTATCAAAAGTGAGTAATCTATCGGTCAATTGCAAATATATATTATAAATTTTTATTGTATATCTCCAAGTTTTCTTGCAAAGATGGTTAGAAAAATATTTTCTTTATTGTATTAAAAAAATTTAAATAATTTTGTTTCTAGATAAGTTTAAAAATAAAAAAAAAATTACACATATATTTATTATGAATTTTTTTTTTTTAGAGGAAAAAGAAACTTCATTGCATTAAAGAAACAGATGCCCACCCATAGATCATCCAAAATACAAGAGTGTGAAAATTGAAACCAAAAAATATTAGAGATAAAAGACTGCCCTAATCGAGCTAATCTATGTGCTAAAAATCCCAGTCGGCTGAAGATGTAACTTTAGCTGCTCAAAGATGCCCCCAAGGGCAGATATATTTCGCTTAAAGCTCAATAGTTGGCCTGCTACCTACTGACAATCAGTTGCAATTGAGATTGGTGTGCTCCAAAAATCTTTAATACAATTCCAGCTCATCAAAATTGTCATGGTTTCAGCATGTTTAGCTCCAATAATTTGATAAAGTGGACCAGCTCCTGAACATAGCACCTCACCCTTATGATTCCTTAAAACAAAACCAAAGCTAGCTCCAGAAAGTGAGTAAGATGCATCAACATTAAGCTTCAAGCATCCATCATCTAATGTGGAGTTAGGTAAGGAGGCGACCCAACCTGATGGGAATAATGGGCCCAATAAGTGGTATCAGAGCCCAAGGTTAAGTGAGTTGCATGTATATGTTCGGTGTGGGAGAAGTCAAGCCCTCAATGTGATGTCCAACGATAGTGGTATCCTGAGGTGTGTACCGGATGGAGGCCACGGGTATGTGGTGGTCCGGAGGTGCAAGTGGATTTCGTTGGAGGGAGGCCCTAGGTATGTGGTCCTTGGTTTGAGGGGAGGATTGTTGGGGTGTCAACCCAAGTCCCACATCGAAAGATTAGGCAAGAGTTGCCTAGAATATAAGGAGTTACACCTACTCCATTAGTAGTGAGGCCTTTGGGAAAGCCCATAAAAGTCCCAAACCCGGGAGGCCTTGGCCCAAAGCGGACAATATCATACTAATGTCGAGTTAGGTGAGGTGGCGGCTCAACCCGATGGGAGAAACGGGGCCAACAAAAAACTCCATCTCCCTATCTATCGCCACATCCGGAGTAGTGTGTATATTTTGAAAAAATTATAGTTTTCCTAACCCTCTAGATTCCTCAAAGCAAACTAAGATCTAGTTTAAAAGATTTGGAGAGTAATTTCTCAAAATGGCCCTACTTTTTAAAATCACTCCGTGTTTGGCCATGTTTTTGAAACTATTTCCCCTATTCCTCACCCACTCAATCGAGTCATTCCGGGGCCCCCAACCCCAATATTTTTTTTTCTCTCCCCATTTTCTCTTTTCTCTCCTTCTCTCTCCTCCTCTTTCCGTCTACAATTGACGACCGTTTCTTCTTCTTTTTTTTTTCTTTTCTTTTTCCTCTCTTCTTCTCAAATTTCCTTTCCCCCTATTTTCCTATCATCTCCCGAACAACAATATTTTCGTCTCATCTCCTGAACAAAAAAAAAAACCCTTGATCTGCGCCGCCGACGTTGAATCGATTGCCGCCGCCGTCAATAGATCTGCGCTGACGCTGAATCGACAATGAGTTGCAATTGAGATTGGTGTGCTCCAAAAATCTTTAATACAATTCAAGCTCATTAAAATTTCCATGGTTTCAGCATGTTTAGCTCCAATAATTTGATAAAGTGGATCAGCTCTTGAACGTAGCACCTCACCCTTATGATTCCTTAAAACAAAACCAAAGCTAGCTCCAGAAAGTGAGTAAGATGCATCAACATTAAGCTTCAAACATCCATCATCTAATGTGGAGTTAGGTAAGGAGGCGACCCAACCTGATGGGAATAATGGGCCCAATAAGTGGTATCAGAGCCCAAGGTTAAGTGGGTCGCATGTATATGTTCGGTGTGGGAGAAGTCAAGCCCTCAATGTGATGTCCAATGATAGTGGTACCTTGCGGTGTGTTTTGTATGGAGGCCACGGGTATGTGGTGGTTTGGAGGTGCAAGTGGATTTCGTTGGAGGGAGGCCCATAGGTATGTGGTCCTTGGTTTGTGGGGAGGATTGTTGGGGTGTCAACCCAAGTCCCACATCGAAAGATTAGGCAAGAGTTGCCTAGAATATAAGTAGTTCCACCTACTCCAGTAGTATGAGGCCTGTTGAGAGAGTCCCAAGAATAATCCTGTGAGGGCTTAGGCCCAAAGAGGACAATATCATACTAATGTGGAGTTAGGTGAGGTGGCAGCTCAACCCGATGGGAGAAACGGGCCCAACCAAAAACTCCATCTCCCTATCTATCGCCACATCTGGAGTAGTGTGTATATTTTGAAAAAATTATATCTTTCCTAGCCCTCTAGATTCCCCATAAGCAAACTAAGATTTGGTTTAAAAGATTTGGAGAGTAATTTCCCAAAATGGCCATACTTTTTAAAATCAGTCCATGTTTGGCCATGTTTTTGAAACTATTTCCCAATCTGGCTTTGACTCATTCACAGAATGAGTCATTCTGGGTCCCACTGACAAATTTTTTTTTTCTCTCTCCCCATTTTCTCTTTCCTCTCCTTCTCTCTCCTCCTCTTTCCGTCTACAATTGATGACCGTTTTTTTTTTTTTTTTCTTTTCTTTTTCCTCGCTTCTTCTCAAATTTCCATTCCCCCTATTTTCCTCTCATCTCCCGAACAACAATATTTTCGTCTCATCTCTTGAAAAACAAAAAAAAAACCCTAGATCTCCGCCGTCGCTGAATTGATCTGCGCCGACGATGAATCGACAATCGGTTGCAATTGAGATTGGTGTGCTCCAAAAATCTTTAATACAATTCCAGCTCATCAAAATTGTCATGGTTTCAGCATGTTTAACTCCAATAATTTGATAAAGTGGACCAGCTCCTGAACATAGCACCTCACCCTTATGATTCCTTAAAACAAAAACCAAAGCTAGCTCAGAAAGTGAGTAAGATGCATCAACATTAAGCTTCAAGCATCCATCATCTAATGTGGAGTTAGGTAAGGAGGCGACCCAACCTGATGGGAATAATTGGCCCAGTAAGTGGTATCAGAGCCCAAGGTTAAGTGGGTTACATGTATATGTTCGGTGTGGGAGAAGTCAAGCGCTCAATGTGATGTCCAACGATAGTGGTACCTTGCGGTGTGTTTCGCATGGAGGCCATGGGTATGTGGTGGTCCGGAGGTGCAAGTGGATTTCGTTGGAGGGAGGCCCATAGGTATGTGGTCCTTGGTTTGAGGGGAGGATTGTTGGGGTGTCAACCCAAGTCTCACATCAAAAGATTAGGCAAGAGTTGCCTAGAATATAAGGAGTTCCACCTACTCCATTAGTATGAGGCCTTTTGGGAAAGTCCCAAGAACAAACCCTTGAGGGCTTAGGCCCAAAGCGGACAATATCATACTAATGTGGAGTTAGGTGAGGTGACAGCTCAACCTGATGGGAGAAACAGGCCCAACAAAAACCTCCATCTCCCTAGATCTGCACCGCCGACGTTGCATTGACCGCCGCCGTCAATAGATATGCGCCGATGCTAGGGTAACAGGGGTAAGTGGTAAACTCTTTCTCATTGTTTCTCCGACTTTTTTCATACCCGCTGTTCCAGAATCTAGCTATGTCGCGTATCCACTGTTATTAGTTGATAGTTGATGCCGCTGATTCGCTGTCGTATATCGGCTGCGAAAGAAAAATCAACTTATAATAGAAGTCTTAGTCTTGTGAATTCCCTTCCTTACAAGTTTGCTTCTCTTCCTTAGAGGAATTACTTATTATAGCTATAGCTTTAGTTAAAGAAAAGTTCTTTCCAAAATCGAAATAGTATGGTTCAGCTTTATTTATCAACTACTAGGATTTAGCTACTTTCCTATGGTGAGAGATTCATTCATGTAGGAATAGAGAGTACTATGCCTTAGAAGTAGACGTAATCAAGCAAATCGACTACTTCCTCGTCGGCGAATCTACAACATATGCCATATTTTCTCCTGAACAACAATATTTTCGTCTCATATCCCGAACAACAAAAAAAAACAATAGATCTGCACGGCCGACGTTGAATCGATCGCCGCCGCCGTCCATGGATCTGCGCCGCCTCTGAATTGGTGTACCGCCGACGCTGAATCGAACGCCGTCGTCCATTGATTTGCGCCAACGCTAGGGTAACAGGGGTAAGTGGTAAACTCTTTCTTATTTTTTGGGTTATTTCCCAAACTGGCCATACTTTTTAAAATCACTCCGTGTTTGGCCATGTTTTTGAAACTATTTCTCAATCTGGCCATAACTCATTCTGTGAATGAGTTATATTGGGTCCCATGACAAATTTTTTTTTATTTCATCTCTCCTCATTTTCTCTTTCCTATCCTTCTCTCTCCGTCAACAATTAACGTCTGCTTTTTTTTTTCTTTTCCTCTCTTCTCTTTCTTTCCCCACTATTTTCATCTCATCTCCCAAACAATATCTCCCAAACAACAAGAAAACCCTAGATCTGAATCGATCGCCGATCGTCGAGGACTGACTGGAAATCTGCACCGTCGACGCTGAATTAATCGCCGAGGAAGGATATATACTAGCTTCTCATTTTGATTCGACAAAAAGGTATATATATAAAACCCTAAAAAATTCCTTAGGACTGCGGGGAGCTGGGGCTTTCCTTGATAGATATATATAGATATATATATATATATATATATATATATATATATATATATATATATATTTAACAGAATATTTGCTCATTTTCCTGAAAAAAAAATTAAGAAAAAAAGGGATTTTTTCCCTTTTAAAGTTTTATTGAAGTGTTCAGAGACGACTAATTTTTTCAAAATTGATTGTACTTGTAAAAAAAGTTGTACTGCTTGGTACTACTTTTTACTTCATTTAATACATTTTTTGTTTTCCTAAAAATTATTGTTGTATATTGTATTGTGTCCATGGTAATAATCGAATACTCAAATGTCTATGTTTATTATTCTAGCATATCAAAATATGTATAAGTTATTATGTGTAATGTCAAGGTTATATTTTGTATTTTTGATTTTCCATGAATTTACATGGTTATACATGTAATTTTCTATTTAATGTATCCCAATAATGTAATTGTATTTGAATATATATATATATATTGTAGTTTTCATGGATGCCATACAATAACATTATTGGAGCTCTTCCAGAGAGATATTTAATTGGTCACAACATATGGAGTGCTGAAGTACCATTGATATGTTGGGAGATTGTAGAGCTTCATTGCCCTGATCGAGTTACTAGACAGTTTGGTCTTTTTCAATAAATTCCAAAACCTTTCGGTGGCTTTCTATCCTACCTTCACAAATGTCAATTGCGTGGCAATATGTCTATTGATTGGATGGTAACTCACCGGTCTCATCTTGCTTGCTGGGAAAACCGATACAATCTTGCTCTTGCTCAAATACCTTGTACATCAAATGGATGTGATGTGTCCGATGATTATTATTCTTGGTATATTACAATTACTCGGATTTTAGTAGGCAATCCGATTTACGGAAGCCACGTCGATGAAGGTTATTCCATTACTGGGTCTAGTGCTTTGTTATATTGGTAATTTCTACTTGATAGTTCTTTTGTATTAACTATTTATTAATAAATGATTTATTTACTAGTGTCCATTTTGGTGTAGGCCAATGCTGCTGAGGCCTGTCTCGATATATGTGAGGATCGGTTGAAGAACATATATGTATCAGAAGATAGAGTTTGTTTTAGTATGAAGGAATTACTTACTCGTGGTCTTGCTGCAGTAGGTTCGAGCCTTGGCCATCGAGACGCAAAATGTGTATTTACTGGAACAGAAAATGTGGTTAATCCAGCTAGGCGACCCAAGAATCGAGTCTTCACCCGTGGAGCTAAAGGGGTAAAAAGAGGAGGCAAACAACGTAGACCTACAAATGTTGATCCGAGTGAGGACGAAGAGGCATTTGGTTTTGGCTCACCTTCTCAATCTCCCCATGAGTGTCTCACTCTAGAATATGCATTTGGTGGTACCTCAATTTCTCATCCTCCCGAAGACAATCGAACACAAGAAAATATGAGTGGTTTATCTTCTCAGCCTTCTGATGGTTGTATTGCTTGAAGAAACTATACCATGTACCGAAATTAGACCTCGACGAGTTCGGAAGGCAGTTAATAGATATACCCCCGGATGATATGTAATAGTAATGTACTTGTTTTGACATTGTTGTATTACAAATTAATTAAATGGATGTTTTGATATTAATATTTTAAGTTTTTTGAATTGGTTAAGTATTAATAGTGATGAACTTGTTACGGTTATTTGAATTGGTTAAGTATTAATAGTGATGAACTTGTTACGAGTCATAGATTTATCTACTGTCTAAAAATTTTATTTTGGGCAGTAGAGAATTCTATGACTCATACAGAGAATGAGTCATAGCATTCTTCAATTTTATTTTGGGTAGTAGAGAATTCTATGACTTATACAGAGAATGAGTCATAACATTCCTCAATTTTATTTTGGGCAGTAGAGAATGCTATGACTCATACAGAGAATGAGTCATAGCATTCTTCTCTGTCGTGTCTAAAAAATTTATTTTGGGCATTAGAGAATGTTATGACTCATACAGAGAATGAGTCATAACATTCTTCTCCGTCGTGTCTAAAAATTTTATTTTGGGCAGTAGAGAATGTTATGACTCATACAGAGAATGAGTCATAGCATTCTTCTCTGTCGTGTCTAAAAATTTTATTTTGGGCAGTAGAGAATGTTATGACTCATACAAAGAATGAGTCATAGCATTCTTCTATGACTCATACAGAGAATGAGTTATAGCATTCTTCTCTGCCTGAAATAAAATTTAGAAATGTTACGACTCATTCTCTGTACGAGTCATAGATAATGCTACGACTCATTCTTACAACACAACAACAATGCAATTCCAACATATAAACCAAAATATTATAGAAAAAAAATACATCAATTCTATATATATTCCAAAATGAGTCCATGCTCAATAAATAAAATCAAAATACAATAATGATCTGTTTATAATGTATGAAAAAGTATATTGAAATACATGCTAAACAATCAACAATCAGTAGTTCGGTTTGAGTCGATGCCACAAGTTTTTCTATTATGACTTGACATATGACAGTTACCACATCTTGGAGGAGAATCAGGATTTCTTGCATCCATTGAACCTCGATAGCTCCTGGAGCGTAAACGACCTGGACCACCACTCTTCATATTATGTTTATTGCAGTGGAGTACAAATGGGGCTTCATTCCACAGTTCTTCATTTGCGACAAGATAAAAATTTGCCTCGTAAATCAACTTGTAATTAGAGCTTGAGTAAAATGGCATAACAAATGATGTTGGATCCCATCCACGATGTCGACATACTGCAAATACATGAGAACAAGGTATTCCAAATATTGACAATTTATTACAACTACAAGATTGTTCACCGATGTTGATTGTGTAAGCATTATTTCCCCTTCCATCTCCCCTCATTGGTGTACTAACCCTATATATTCCAGTTTGATTATTGTAATAAAAAACAGTATGCCCTCTAGCTTTTTTTTTTCATTCTTAACATATTGTCTCCAAATTATAGATGGAAAAGGATATATAGTGTGTGCTGCCTCATCTCGATATTTACTAAAATAATGTACAAGTTTGTCATAAACGAACTCGACCAAAGCCTTCAAAGGTAAGGCACGACACTTCTTCAAGACATTATTTAATGATTCGGATAGATTTTTCGTCAAACAACCATACCTGTAACCGCCATCATGTGCTAGTGCCCATTTTTCCTTATCTATGGTAGCCAAATAATTAAATGCTTCCGGGTTCCTCATTTTGATCTCTTCCATAAACTCATTAAATTTTGTGACCTTGCTTGGTTGATCCTGCCTTATACATCAAATCCGATAACTCTTTCCTTTTGAATGTCACCTTGAAGTTTGCCCTTACATGTCGTAAACAAAACCGATGGACTGCGTGTGGTGGTTGCCATTCAGGCTGATGACTAATTGCACTCAAAATACCCTTATGTCTATCCGAAATTAAGCATACAGTCCTATTAAGTACCACATAATGTCGCAGAAGTCGTAAAAACCAACTCCAACTTGCAGGTAGTTTCTTCATCAACAATTGCAAATGCCAAGGGATATATATGGTTGTTTGCATCCCAACTACTTGCAATTAGGAGAACGCTTTTATATGCACCTCTAAGAAATGTACCATCTATAGAAATGACAGGTCGACAATGGGCAAAACCGGAAATAGATGCCTAGAAAGACCAAAACATGTAGTTAAATACCTTATCATTTTCAACACTGGATTCATGGTGTTTCCAATGTAAGATTGTGTCTGAATTTGCATCTTGTAAGGCGTGCATATACTTCGGTAATACTTTGAAAGTGTCTGCCCAACTCCCGAACAACATTTCAACTGCAACTTTCCTCACGTGCCATCCTTTCTTGTAAGAACAATTACATTGGAATACGTTGTGCACTTCTTTTTGGATGACACTCACATGAGTCTCTGGGTCATTCATTATGAGATGTAGGATGTTTCTTGCAATATACTTATGTTTCGCGTGATCATGATTTAAAACCGAAATCCGCCACTGACTGAATGATTGTTTCCAAATGACTCGAATATACCAACTACATGGATTTTGTGTAGTCTTGTTCTTACATTCAGCTGTCCAGCTGGTACTCTTACTTTTGATAACGGTAAATTCTGGACCTTGTTGTATGTGCCACATTCTTACAAAGCATAAACGACTTGAGCCTTATCAGTAAATCTCATTCTCAATCTCAACTCCTTATCATTTTCTGACCATCTATGTATATTAATATGTTCCCCTTCAATATCTTCATGCAAAGGTTCACCGGAACCCATATCTCTATAACATGGATATGAATGAAATGGTGAAGTAGGATTTGAACATTGTGGATTGACATTATTCTGGTTGTGTTCATTGTCTAAATCACATCCATCATCATTTGGTCCATCACTTTTAGGTTCCCCATCAAAATCGAAGTTGCCCCTAAACAATCCATAAATATGAGATCATCATCTGTTGATTGTTGAGATGTCATGGGATTTACATTCAAATTTATATGTGTCGTTTCATTCGTCGTTGCTTGATATGATCTTGAAGCATTTGATGCCCCCATTGCGGTTGAACATGAGTTACTACTAGTCGAAGAAGCTATCTCATTCGCCCTTGTAGCATATGGATTGGATGAAACATTGTTTGGAATTGACAAGTTGGTTGGTATTGGAAATGTGAAATCATTGTCAACACATGTATTGTTTTGCATCGTATTTGATTGCACCACATGGGTTGGAGATCCATGAATAATTGGTGAAGAAGGAGGATCGATGTGAACTTCTTGAACCAAAACACTAACACCCACAATCTTGAAGTCACTTAGTATAGACCAAATATGTTCCATATCTTCCTCATCTGTGTCCTCAATGGCATTGTATTGGACAAATGAACAACCTCTTACAACACCCGGAAAGCGTAGTATGAACTTTAAGTTCGTTGTTGTCATATCAATACCTCTATAGTTGCAAACCTTTTGAACAATATCGGAATAAGACACTTGTCTCCTAAACACCCATGATTTTTTTGCTGACCCTTCAAAATATGGATTCTCATTTCCATCGTAAAGAATACTAGAATCCCAAAAGAAGTTTAGTCTAATTGGTTCCTCCAATAATGCCATCTAAAAAAAAAAAAAAAAAAAATCAATATATTAAAAATTTCCATATATAAACACAGCTAAAAAACCCTAAACCTATAGAAATCACCACCTAAAAATCTAAATATAATTGATATGTACAAGAAAAAAATTCATTAAAAATATAATAAAAGTCAAGATTTGCCCAACTTGAATCATAAACCCTAAAAAATATTAAAATAAGCCATAAAAAGAGATGATGTATATTATGTAAATAAATACACAAATAAACACAAATAAAAATCCCTAAACCCTAAAGAAATCACCAGTTAAAAATCTAAATATAATACAATCAACCATAAATAATTGATATGTACAAGAAAAAATTCATTAAAAATACAATAAAAGTCAAGATTTGCCCAACTTGAGTCATAAACCCTAAAAAATATTAAAATAAGTCATATCATATAAAGAGATGATATATATTATGCAATTAAATAAAATGTTAAAATTTGGTAGTTATACTTACAATGTGGTTGAAATTCCTTGGGTAGATCTTGAGAGAACAAATTTGGAGAGAAATTTTGGGGAGAGAAATTTTGGAGAGAAATTGAAGTTCATTTCAGTCTAAAAGGGATCTGAAATTTTCAAACTATGACTCATTCCTAGAATGAGTCATAATATTAAAATACATGAGATTTGAAATTTCCAATCTATGACTCATTCCTAGAATGAGTCCGATAACGCTAAATTTGGTAATGTTTTGGAAGGGTATTTGTGCATAATTGTTGAGGATTATTAGAGTAAATTGAGATAAATATATTAATTGTGCACTTGATTGTGATATTTTATGTTTTCAGGAAGTTTGTGGAGCTAATTGATCAAAGAAGTGAAGTTCAGGGACTAAATATGCAATTTCTGGAAAGATGTACAAAAACAGCTCATGAACACGCGCTCAGCAGGATGAACACCCCCATCCAGCAGCATGAACACGCCCAGCCAGCAGCATGAACACGGGCGTGTTTATTTTGCATTTTTTTATTTTTTTTATTTTTACGCCCGTTGCCCTAACTGCCTCATTACGCCCGTAATGCACAAGGGGCCACGCCCGTAATGATGCTCTGTCCAGAATCTTTTTTGTAAAAATTACTATTTTACCCCTGTTTTGGTTATCTATAAATATTGAGATTTTTACCATTATTTGAGGTTGAATAGAGGTTTGATTAGGCTGAATTGTTAAGTAATTGAAAAGGTTTGGTAGAACTTAGAGAGAGATCTATACTTTGATTTTCCAATTTTCTTAGAGATTACTCTCTACTTGTTGTAGTATTGAGTATCTTGGGATTAATTTGGTGAGTTTGCCTCGATCCGTAAGGAAATTTACTGAATATATTCTAGGGTATTTGGGCTACACAAATTGAAGATCCAAATTGAAGAATCAAAGAAGAATCAAGAGAAGGAGTTGAAGAGGAAGAAGGTTTAATGTCTATGTTTCACTTTCCCCTTTTCTTCTATTATTCCTTGTTATTCTTTGTAATTAGTTAACCAACCTTAGGAATTCTCATTTCTACATTTCTTATAGGTAGATTTGGTTGGTTTTATTTTACAAATTACTTGAGATATTGTGATGTTCTTGGATTGAATGATTGTGGTTTTATTGATTCAAATTGCAATTTCATTGATGACTTTAGATCTGAATTTTATCTTTAGCACAAGTCTTGATGTGAGATTGTGGTTTCGGATTAACACTAATTGTTAGGCCGGAACCAGGATATACGATTAGTGCCAAGTTGATGTGATTAATTTCCTATTGATGGACCGGAACCGGGATGATTGATGGGAGATTTGATCTTGTCAACATTCAAGTGTTCTTAATCTAGGAATTTCTTGCCACGAACCGTATGGAAGAGATTCTACTTTAGACTTGATTTTGGTGGAGCTATGATACTAGATCCAAGATTATCCTATACTTGGTATTTTGTATCCTCTTATCTCACCTATATTTTACAAAGAATTCCTCCCAACCTTTTTACTTGCTTTATTCCTTACATTGTTCTTTACTTTGCTTTCTAGGATTTAGAATTCAATCTTTTCATTCTTGATATTGGTTGATTTACTTGTTGAATGATCCTTAATCACAAATCATATTCATAGTTAGTTTGATTATATTTTCCACACTAGAATTTAATAGAAGTCTTAGGGAAAAACGATTTTTATAAATTTAAAATCGAATACTACCATATTTACTAAACTATTTCGATAGGTGCTCGCCTAATTGAGTTATTTTATTAGTGACAAACTTATTTTAATCTTAAGATTCTTATTATTTTTAGTATTATTTATTCGATTATTTTTATTATTTTTATTATTTATATATAACTCAAATAACACATCAGATTTTTGGCGCCGTTGCCGGGGAATCCTATTAATTTTCGTGATGTTTTTCCTCTAAGTTCGTTTGTAATTTTTGGGAAAAATTTTCATCAACGGTGTGAAATTTATAACGAATTAATTTTGATATGATTTGTTTTATGATATCATTCTCGAGTAACTTTTACTTTTCATGTCTAATTCTTAGAATATCTTTTATCTCTTTGATAGATCTTAGATATTTGCTTGATCGATTTTATTTCATTGAGTTTAGATGTTTCTATTTCATTTGTTTCTTATTTTTAGTTGAGTAGTTTAATTTTGATTCTTTGATTTTTCTTTTTCTTACTTTAGTAGTTTTCTTTTGTTACTTGTATTTTGTTTCTCTTGCTTTCATATTAATTCTTTTTCTTAGAATTTTTCTTACTTAGATTATAGACTTTTGGATTTAGATCTTAGGTTAGATGATTTAGTATCATGATTTTTAGGTTTAGTTAGTGTTTTGGTTAGTTTAGATCCCTTAGGTAAACTTTTACTTAGAGATTTTGGTTAGATATAGCTTAGATATTTTGGATTTAGGTTAACTTTAGTTGATTTAGATTAGATAGCTTAGTTAGTTTAGTGCTTTAGATTAGGTTAACTTTTGATTCTTTAGATTCTTAACATTTAGAATAACTTAGATCTTTAGGTTTAACGTCTTAGTTTGATCTTTAGTTTAGAATTTTTAGATCTAATTGTTTTTCTTACTTGCTAACTTGACATAGTTTGTTCTAATCTTTTCTAACTTGTTCTAATTAGTTCTTAGGTATGGTTAGTATAGGATCTAACTTTTCTAACTTGATTCTTTCTTTTCATTGATTTTTAATTCATGATCTTAGTTGTATTTCCATGTTTTCGTTTTATGATTTTCGGTAGTTGTTATAGATATTATCTTGATTCTTAGGTATTATGTTTAGAGTAGTTTAGTTTACTTCTCTTCTTAACCTTAGTCTCATTTACTTGTCATTTACTTGTTTTGTATCTTCTTTAGTTGTCTTACATTTCTTAGTTAGTTTTGCATGATCTTGTCATTTTATCTTCATATCTCTATTTTCTTTAAGAGCTTTCTAGTTTAGTTAGTATTCTAATAATATCTTCAATTCATGAAGATTATTATCTAGATACTTACTTTTGTTAGGAATTGATGTTATATGTTTTTCTTATTTTCTATCTTTTATTTGTTAGCTTTAATTTGTGGTTGATATAAGTTTTGGTATAGCTTTTCTTTTAAATTTCTTCTTTTGAAATTTTTGTTAGATTTTGCATGTATTAGATTTTTCAATAATTGGTCACCATTGATTTTTATAGATTTGCATCTTTAGAAATTTATCTAGTAATCTTTGAATTCTTTAGATAATAAATATGTATAGCTTTTTGTTGAGTAGTAAGCATTCTTAGAAACTAATTCTAAGAAATGCTAGTTTAGTGACCAACATTTTTAGTTTAGTTATTTAATTCACTTCATTAGCTTTGTTACATTTTATTTTCAGATTTCAAGTATTTTGTATTGATTGTTTTTGCATATGATTTAGTTAGTTTGCATGTTTTGTTTTTCTTTGCAATTGATTTAATATATGCATATGATGTTTTGTCTCATATTATGTTGAATTCCAGTAGTTAGTTTTGTGCTTGCATGAATTTGCTGTTCTTTGTTTTCCTTTACTTAGCATATATTTTAGTTGTTTTGATGGTTTCACCAAACTGCATATTATTCTGTAGTAGTACAGTTTGCATAGCTTTTACTTAGGTATAGTTTGCATGGTGATTTAGGTAAATATTATTACATGGATTTCTCCTTAATTTCTGCATTCCAGTAGTTAGAATTAGGTTATTATGTTCTAATAGGTTAGTACTGCATGATTTGATTTTTACAGTAGGTAATTTTTGCATGTTTCTGCATGGTTTATATATATATATATGTATGATAATTGCACCTTGTAGTTTCTAGTAGTTGATATATAATTGTATATATGTGCAGCTTTGGTGAATTGCAAATTTCGTCCAGATTCAGTACTTGTTTGCATGCTGAATTTTCCTTTGATTACAAAAATCTCGTCCAGTAGTTCTTTTTGCATGCACTTTATTATAGGAATAGATGTATATATATATATTATGTATCCTCATTTCCAGTAGGTAGAATTTCGTTCTTTGTTTTCTTTGTTTTAATATATGCATATGGTTGTTTTCTTGCAGTAGTTTCTTCATCAACAATTGCAAATGTCAAGGGATATATATGGTTGTTTGCATCCCAACTACTTGCGATTAGGAGAACGCTTTTATATACACCTCTAATAAATGTACCATCTATAGAAATGACAGGTCGACAATGGGCAAAACCGAAGATAGATGCCTTGAAAGACCAAAACATATAGTTAAATACCTTATCATTTTCAAGACTAGATTGATGGTGTTTCCAATGTAAGATTGTGTCTGGATTTGCATCTTGTAAGGCACACATATACTTCGGTAATACTTTGAAAGTGTCTTCCTAACTCCCGAACAACATTTCAATCGCAGCTTTCCTCACGTGTCATCCTTTCTTGTAAGAACAATTACATTGGAATACGTTGTGCACTTCTTTTCGGATAACACTCACATGAGTCTCTGAGTCATTCCTTATGAGATGTATGATGTTTCTTGCAATATACTTATGTGTCAAATTTCTGTGGTTATTATTCACAACTCGCATGATACATGTGTGATCATGATTTAAAACTGAAATTTGCCACCGATTGAATGATTGTTTCCAAATGACTCGAATATACCAATTGCATGGATTTTGTGTAGTCTTGTTCTTGCATTCAGTTGTCCACATGGTACTCTTACTTTTGATAACGGTAAATTCTCGACCTTGTTGTATGTGCCACATTCTTACAAAGCATAAAGGACTTGAGCCTTATCAGTAAATCTCATTCTCAATCTCAACTCCTTATCATTTTCAGACCATCTATGTATATTAATATGTTCCCCTTCAATGTCTTCACGCAAAGGTTCACCATAACCCATATCACTATAACATGGATATGAATGAAATGATGAAGTAGAATTTGAACATTGTGGATTGACATTATTCTGGTTGTCTTCATTGTCTAAATCACATCCATCATCATTGATATGTACATGAAAAATTCATATTTTCAATACAATAAAAGTCAAGATTTGCCCAACTGAGTCATAAACCCTAAAAAAATATTAAAATAAGTCATATAAAGAGATGATATATATTACGTAATTAAATAAAATGTTAAGATTTGTAGTTATACTTACAATATGTGGTTGAAATTCCTTGAATAGATCTTGAGAGAACAAATTTGGAGAGAAATTTTGGGGAGAGAAATTTTGAGGAGGGAAATTTTGGGGAGAGAAATTTTGGGGAGAGAAATTTTGGAGAGAAAGTGAAGTTCATTTTGAGTTTAAACGGGGATCTGAAATTTTAGAACTATGACTCATTCCCGGAATGAGTCATAGTATTAAAATATATATATATATATATATATATATATATAATATATATCAATTTACAGGAGAAAAAGAAAAAAAAAAAAGAAACGGCGTGAATTGTAGACGGAAAGAGGTGGAGAGAGAAGGAGAGGAAAGAGAATACCCAAAATGACTCATTCTGTGAATGAGTCAAAGTCGGATTGGGAAATAGTTTCAAAAACATGGCCAAACACGGATTTTAAAAAGTAGGGCCATTTTGGGAAAAACTCGGATTTGGATGATCCATCGATTGTTCCGAAAGTAACTTAAAGAAATGTAACCAAGAAGACACCTATGATAGAAGTTGATAATGAGAAAAGCCAAGATGCCACCAAGCTGACTTTGCGAACCCACAATGGAAAAAGATATGAAGGTCATCTTCAACCAACTCATTGTAGTGAAGGAATCGTTATTAGAAATGTGTTGATGAAGTAAATTCATTCCTGTAGCCAGCACCTTGTGACTTAATTGTCACGCAAAGATTCGAATTTTGGGTGGAAGTGGAACATTACAATTCCATATCAAAAACCAATCATTAGAAATCATAGAACTCCCCGCGTATTTCCTTTGGTGTTGCCGGGTAGCAAGTCGATAAGCAAATGCTACAGTAACCGTCCATTTGCAGTATAGTGCCATAACAATTGATCTTCTCCTCCATCCGGACAAATTGAAATTTTAAGTATAAGTTCAACGTCATTTGGATAGAATAAAACATGCAGTAAGTCCGCTTGCCATCCTCCAGTGTCAAACAAACTATCCACAATTACTTGTTCTTGCAAAAAACACAGAGGAGTTATGGGTGTGAAACATTTCAAAGAGGGTAACCATGGGTCTCGAAACACCCTAACTTTCTTCTCATCCCCGATTCTCCAACGGATACCTCGTGTTAACAAATCTCTACTGAATAATATTGGCCTCCAAGTATAAAGAGTGTATTTATATTTTTTTTTAATGAAGAATGAAAATTTAAATTACAATCATACCCTTTAAAAGACATCAAAACTACAAACATGTCATCGGAAACTGCAATCTTATATATAAGATATATAAGATAAGATATACTAATATAAATATATATTATATTAATTAACATGTTAAATAATAATAAAAAATTAAAATAAAATAATAAATAAATATATATATATTAGTGATACACCATGTGCGAAGTGTACCAAAAGTTAGGTTAAAAAATATATAATCTTTTGTTTTTAAATAGACAATATAAAATTTTTATTATTAAAATGGATAAAGTATCTTAGTGACACGTCTTAGAGTTCAAAATCCAAGTTTAGCACCTAAGGAATTTTTCGATCACAAGGTGTCATTCAGATTTTAAAAAGTTCCACTACATGCCCTTCCGTCAATTTTCTCCGTCAGGTCGGATTTTTGACCGTTAGTCAACTCTTTCTATTGTTTTGGACAGGGACATTTTTGTTGAGAAATTAAAAAATAAACCTTAATTTTTTATACAGGGCAATTTTGTAATTTTTGATAAAAATAAACACCAAAACCTTAATTTTTCTCTCTTCTATTCTTCTTCTTCCACACATTCTTTACTAATTCTTCCAAAATTCACATTTTTTTTTTTCAAAATTTAATTTTTTTATTTTTCAAAATTCAAATCTTTTTTCCAAAATTTATATCTTTTAAATTTATATCTTCTTCCAAAATTTAAATCTTTTTCCAAAATTTATATATTTTTTCCAAAATTTATATCTTCTTTCAAAAATTCACATTTTTTTCAAAGTTCAATTTTTTTATTTTTCAAAATTCAATTTTTTTCCAAAACTTGTATCTTTTAAATATATATATCTTCTTCCAAAATTTACATTTTTTTTTCAAAATTCAATTTTTTTATTTTTCAAAATTCAAATCTTTTTTCCAAAATTTATTATAAAGGGTATTTTTGTAATTTAAATAAAAAACTTAAAAGTCCTAAAATTTCTGTCCTTTGTTTGCTCAAAGAAAAGAAGAAGAAGAAAAATCATCAAAGCCTCATTAATTTTCCATTTTCCAATGAACAGAACAATAATAGCAATAATAATAATTCCAAGAAAAACTATGAAAAATTAAAATCCAGATTCACATCTGCACAAAAAAAAGACCAAAAAGAAAAAAAAAGTTTCGATTCACTGCATGCACCGTTTGTTGCTCTAAAATTTCAAACTAATTTCTCCAAATTTCAAACAAATTTCCCCAATTTTCCGCCGCCCAAGTCCCGTGACCAATTTGAAGAAAAATAATTGGGGGTGAGCGAGAGAAGAAGAAAAAAAAAACAAGAAGAAGAAAACGAAGAAGAAGAAAACAAGAAGAAGAAGAAGAAGAGAGAAAAAAAAAATTAGGCTTTTAGGTTTTTTATTGAAAATTACAAAAATACCTTTTATAAAAAAATTTGGGTTTATTTTTAAATTTCTGGACAAAAATGCCTCTGCCTAAAATAGTAAAAGGTTGACAAACGGTCAAAAATCCGACCTGACGAAGAAAATTGACCGAAGGGCATGTAGTAGGACTTTTTAAAACCTGAATGACACCTTGTGAACGAAAAATTCTTAGGTGCTAAAGTTGGATTTTGAACTCTAAGAGGTATTATTAGAATACTTTACTCTATTAAAATTTCATATCATTACTTATTTTGTTATAATTGTCACTATTTATCTACAAAATAATCATTATATATTTTATTGAGTTCAGATTTTATGAATATATACATAATATATATACATACTAACTATTAAATTAATATTATGAAATTATTGAATCATACCGTAGTTTAATAGGTATATAAAATTTCAAAACTCAATATAAACTTACATAAAAAATGAAAAAAATTAAAAGAATAAATGATGAAGAACATTATTTGTAATTATTGAATCGATTAAAAAATATATTTCTAAAATCAACAATAAATTAATTTTTAATAATTTCTTTAACCATCATTTTTAAGAATTTTTAATTTTTTTTTTTTAAAAAAAAATGAGTTGGAGATTTATGAGAAATTAATGTATAAAAAAAAAGTGAGAATTTTTTTTTTTATTATTAAAGATAATATTTTAAAAAATTGTAGAGATATACAATAAATTTATTAAAGTTGAAAATATTAATATAAGAAAATAAAAGGTTGAAAAATACTTTTAAAAAAAACTTAGAGCTATGCATAATTACAAGAGTGTCATAAGAAAAAAATGAACTTTTTAATCTTAAAAATAATAATAATAATAATAATTGGTTACAAATAATAAAAAAAAATTGAAATAAAAAATGGTTAAAAATAATATTAAATTAATATAAAATTAAGATAAAAAACGGATGTGAAAAAAATCAATAAATAAATTAATTAAAAAAAAAAGTCATGAAGCATTTAATTGAGAATTAAAAGAAAAAAAAACCCTAAAAGTTCAATTTAATTACAATGATTCTAATAAAATAAAAAGTCAAAAAAAAAATTAAAAATTATTAAGCATTAATTGAGAATAAAAGATTAAAAAAACCCTAAAAATTTAATTTAATTACAATGATGTCATTAGAAACTTGTAATATTATATATAATAGTTATTGTTCTTTACCCCACTTCTAGTGGTTATTATCGACACTTCATTTTGACAATACAATTATAAAGATCACATTTATTATGAACATATGTATATATCCTTATCTATGACTATGATGACAAACACAAACACAACCCCTTCTAGGATCACGAGTTATAACAATATTTACTTTGAGAAATAGAGTACAATATGTTGGTCGATTTTATTTTATTTTAATAATTATTTTGTTCAAATAGAGAAATTTTGAACATTACTGAATTTTATTCATTCACAAATTAAAATCTCGTAATCTCATGTGAGTCCAATCATACTATACTTTTGGAGAACAACCATATTCAGGTAGTGAAATCTTTCTTTTAATTTTTTCATCAAATGAGTTTATTCTTCAAGATAGAATATTCATCATCAAATTTTCATGAATATATAAAAATAAAGACAATGAAAGATTATAACATACACTATTCCGATAATTGATTATTTTGTATGATAATAATATTTGTTAGTGATAATTCTACTTTTGTAGAGTTATTTGCATGTTTCTTAGGCTTGATTTTATTAAAAAATGAGTTATGTAACTCTAATTTTGGCTAATTTTGAGTCTATATTTGATAATTGATTGTGTGATTTATTCAATAGGAAAGGTGTTGAAATTGGAGGAAAAAGCTAAATTTAAAGACACAAATTGAAGGAATATCAATCACTATTGAAGAGTCAATAGGCAATTTTGTAAAAGAGAGGAGGAAAAGAAAAATCAACACAAAGCAAATAGCCAAGGGAATTGGATGGGCTAAGAAAAGAAAAGAGAGCCTAAAAAGCACCTTCTAGAATTGATGAAAAGGAGAAGAGAATTGGAATGGGGAGTTGATCGGGAATTTTGAAGTGGAGAACGGTTCTGGAGAGGGAGAACGGACGGAAATTCAGAGAGAAATTGGAGAATTCAAAGGAAGAGAGAAGTTACATGTCAAGAAGCTTTTGAATATTTCAGAGAAATCCTCTCACGGGTAAAGAAGAAGAAATTCAAAGGAAGCTTTAACTCTTTCATTTGTAATTACTTTAACTTCTGTCCTTTTAAGAGTTTTAATGATTTCCATAATGTCTAGCCTATGCCTATGCCTACTTGAACAGTTTTGTTGGTAGAATTATGAGCTAAATTTTATATGTACTAGACTAATTGAAACTTTGGTATGAATACATTTTGAAGTGTTAATATTGAGACTATAGAATGTTTTGTCAAATCATTCAAATGCTTATTATGCTATTTGTTACTATTCAACAATGTTGTGGATATATCCGAACGACGGTGGTGGCGTTTCTTCTTTCTTTTCATTCTTCTCACATATATTGACGTTTCTACTCTTTTCTTTAATTAACTAAACAATGTCAATCTGTTAAATTTTTAAATTTTTTTACGGAATCCATCAAGAAGACCTTATTTTCCTCTAATAAAAAAGTAATAAAAAAGTTTGAGACTTTAAAAGTTAAAAAAATATTTTGGATTGAACTTGTCAAAAGTAAATGATAAGGAATTTATAAAAATTTGTTGTTATTATTTTTAAAATTATAAATATCTAATAAAACGGGATATTACATTTTGTAGCGCAAAATCTTGTAAGACATTATTTAAGACACCTAAAATTAAAACACAACTCAATTTAATTAGCCAAAAAACTAATTTTTTTTTTTTTGCTAAGTCAATTTATATATATATATATATATATATATTTAACAACAATGTCTAGTTTAGTTGGTTAAATACCTTGTAACCAAGAATCACAATACGAAATTTCATAAGACATCATTTAAAATATTATAGAGATACAAATATAATTATGACATATGCCATTTTAATTAACCCTAAAAAACAAACTTCATTATTTTATGTAAAGTCAATATTTATAAAAAGAATTATAATAAAAGTTTTAATTGTATAAGGAAATTATTTTAATTATTTAAAGCAATAGAAAATATATTTGATTTTTTTATGTGATTATAATTTTTATTTTAATTTCTTTTATAAATATTAATTTAATGAAAAAATAGCTATATTAGTTTTTTAAAGGTTAATTAAATTGATATATATCATAAAATCTATTATTTAGATTAATGTAAAAACTTATTATATTAGATTATTAAGCAATAATTAATTAATTAATTTTTCAACTCGTACCTAAATCTTAAAATGATTTAATAAGCTTAAAATTTTTTAATTAATTTGCGAAAAGCATACATAGATTAATTTTGAAGTTCTATAAAATCTTTAATTGTCTTTTAAAAGGTCTTTAAGAGTTAAAGTGTTATATTTATTCGACTAAATATAGAATAAAAAATTCTATATAATAACCAATATATATATCATATTCTTAGCTAATTCATTACAAGACTAATTGGTGTATTTAGTCTACTTATCAAAAAAAAAAAAAAAAAAATTGGTGTATTTAGTCCCAAACAAGTTTATATTTGACAAACTTAGTCCTAAAATATTTTTTTTTGACTTTTAAAGTCCCAAACTTTTTTATCTAACACAACTAAAGGTTCTTTTACACAACTCTCATCAAATTCTTTTAAAAAATTTAACGATTTGTGTGATTTTAGTCGATTAAAGAGAAAATAATTAAAATATCTATAAAATTAGAGAAAAAAGGGTTGCACCACTCATGAACAAAATATTTTTGAAAGGGTAAAACGATATATATAAAAATATATTTCATGTAAAATGACTTGAGTACCCTTTTCTTTTATTCAATAAACCACACAAACCGTTAAATTTTAAAAAATTTTGACAAAATTTGTGAAAAAAGACATTAGTTTTCTTAGGTAAAAAAGTTTGAGACTTTGAAATTCGGAACATAAATTTGTTTAAAATCGAATTCATCAATTACACTTCATTACAATATAGGAATAAGATATCTAACGACCCATAATTATTATTAATACATATATTTTGTAACTTTATTACATCACTTTAATTACGTCTAATTAAATATAATAATTTTAAATAAATAATTAACGCATAACCCCTTAAATTTTTAATGAAGTAAATCTAATATGTAAAGTGAAAATATTGGCATAAAAAAAAAAAAAAAACACCTTAGATCAATGAGACAATGAATATATTACAAAGATATACCCAATAATTTCAATTGGTTTGATTTTTATCGAAATCACTAACCACGTTTACGAGTACTCGGAAAAGAGATCACGTCGTCGACCCGTCGGTGTTTCTTCCCGGTAAACTTCGCCTTCACTGTTCGCTGCCGCTGCCGCTTTACTTTTCAAGAGTTGGATGCAACTGAATTGGAACTGTAGTTTGTATTTTTTCACTTGAGTTGATAGTGCCGTTGGTCACACTTTATCAAAGATTGCAGTTATGATTTGCAGATTCAATTCGGTGTAATCACAAGGTCAGATCTATTCTCTATTTTACTGTGCTGATTTTTTCTTTTTCTGTTTTTCAATTTGTTTATTTTTATTGGCTTTATTCAATTGTTTTTTCATTTAGATTGTTGATTGATGGGTACAAAGCTTGCAATTTTCTTTCTTTTTTTTTTTATTTTTATATTTTTTTGGGAGAATTTTTCTGAGGGAGAGTGACATCTAGTTTTGTTGAATCAGTGTTGAGTTAGGGAAATTCTTGACCCAGTTAATCTGTTCGAGATGGTAGTCACTGGACCATGATTGGTTATTTGTTTTTGGGCTTGATCCTCTTCCCTTTTATTCGAATCTTCTGCAGAAGATTTAGAGGGTTTCCTGGGATTGGAAAATGATTTTCTGGAGTTTTAGAGTCTTGGGAAATGGGCAATGGTAGAGCAATTAGTTCTACAAAATTCTTGGAAATTCCCCCTCTAGCAACAATTATTGTCAGAATACTAGTATTAGTATCATTTAAGTTAAACCTACAAAAAAACTAGGATTTAGATATGGGTTTAGAGATTGGACTTCAGGTTAAGTGTGCTAAGAAGAATAGAAGCTGAAGCTTAAATGGGGAACTGAGATAAGAGTTGAGTATTTAAGCAATGACGATCTGCAGTTGTGCTTTTGGTGGCTGTAGTGAGGTGGCAGGTGTTGCTGGAAAGGCTTCAGGGGCGAGGATACAAAAATTAAAAAAGCAAAAATGAGAGTTATGGATTTTTATGGTTTTCTGTAAGGATGAAATTTTCTGCGACTCACTAGAGTAAAGGAATAGGGGATTTAATAGTTATTATTAACAGAAGTGCAGGAACTGTAGCATTTTTAATTGGAGTGTGAGTATAGTAACACTTAATTCTAGTACAAAATTGGAATTCTTGAAAAGTTTTAATGTACTACTGAGATTTTTTTGCCCTCCTGAAGTCTCTACTCCATCCATTCATAACCTGCAATAAGCAGAGTGTTTTACTTGTTTCTCATGTATGCTTGCTCTGGATCTGGAAAGTTGTTTCTTACTTTTTCAACTTATACTCTCCCTGCTACTAATGTATTTGTTCTCTATCTTCTTGAAGGCGAACTGCAGAAGCTACTCATTGGGACAATACTGACTATCATATCTCAAGTTCATGGGGACTGAAAATCCGAACCGTGCAAATTTCCCTTCACGACCTGGTACCTCACAATTTGGTGCTCCTCGAGGTCCTTCGCCTTTTTCAGCTTCTGGTCCTGTAGTTGGAGCAGAAGCCTCTGCTTTTAGGCCTACTCCTGCAGGATCTCAGGTACCAATACCTTCTTTTATCCCTGCATCTCTGACTGGACCGGATGCAATTGGTTTTAGACCTGTACCGCCTTCTAGGACTAATGATCCAGCAGGGCCACCCCCTCCATCATCATATGGTCCACCACCTACAGGACCTTTTCAGCGTTTCCCCAGTCCACAATTTTCCACAACAGCTCAACTACCTGTAGGTACTCCACCTGTTAGACCACCCGCAGGGCTGACCTCGGCTCCTCCTGTTTCTGTTCATCCTCAGCCCCAACAACCTGTTTTCATGGGATCTCCTTCGCAAATCAATTCTGCACAATCAATCGCAAATGTGCCTCAGTCATCTGTGGATTCTCCATTTTCAGCGACTAGGCCTCCCTTTCAGCCATCATCACCACCAATGAGGTCGTCCTACCCTGCTCCCAGGGGAACCTTACAGTCAGCTTTCCCAGGGTACCCTACACAAGCTCCACCTGTAAACTCTGTGACCTTTCCCTCTCAGCCAGGTGTGTATGGTGCACCAGTTCCTCCAACATCTAGACCTATCTTTGCTCCAAAGGGAGGATCTGTACAATCCCCTCTACTAACAGCTCAGACGGGTCTTTATCCAGGGGAATCAATGCAAAATCCTGGCTCTATGCCTCCAATGGCCTCTGCACACGGCTTGGTGGAAGACTTCAGTTCACTCTCCCTTGGATCTGTACCAGGATCATTTGATACAGGAATTGATTCTAAAGCCTTACCTAGGCCTTTGGATGGAGATGTGGAGCCAAAAACTTTTGCAGATATGTATCCCGTGAACTGTAGCTCTAGGTATCTACGATTGACTACGGCAGCAATTCCAAATTCTCAGTCCTTAGCTTCTAGGTGGCATTTGCCCCTTGGAGCCGTTGTTTGTCCTCTTGCAGTAGCTCCTGATGGGGTTAGTATCCATGCATTTTGTAGTGTTGCCATTCACTATATATCAAATATTTTCTACTTCAGATATCAGTAGAAACTCATTAACACTTATTATTATTCATTTCCAGGAAGAAGTTCCAGTAGTTAATTTTGTGACAACTGGTATCATTCGTTGTAGAAGGTGTCGCACATATGTGAATCCATTTATTACATTTACAGACAGTGGAAGAAAGTGGAGGTGCAATATATGCTCGTTGCTTAATGATGGTAATATTTTCCATCATTGAGAGATAAGTGAGAACTTTCAGAAATGATTGTCGAAAGAGTGTTATCATTTTTCATCCTTTTCTAACATAAACAATAATTTTTTCATGAGTAATTTATTTATTTTTTTCAAAAATATGTTGTGTATCTTGATTGGTGAGCTAATGCATTGTAACTTTAAAAACCTAGTTCCTGGAGACTATTTTGCACACTTGGATGCCAGTGGCCAAAGAGTTGACTTGAACCAGAGGCCTGAACTTACTCAAGGAAGTGTAGACTTTATTGCTCCAGCTGAATATATGGTCCGACCACCAATGCCTCCTCTCTATTTCTTTCTTATTGATGTGTCAGTAACTGCAATAAGAAGCGGGATGGTTGAGGTATGCTTTTGTATTTTTAAGTAGCAACATGAACATAAGTTGCTGCTTTTTTAGTTTTCATGCCTACAAGATGTCTTTAAGTATTTGGTATTTCTTACTATCGGGTGCCTCCTTCAGTATGTACAGCATTAATGTATTGGTCCCTTTAGGATTCTGGTATATGATTAACCACAAATATTTTGTAGGCTGTGGCGAAGACTATTAAATCTTGTTTGGACTCCTTGCCTGGATCTCCCAGAACACAGATCGGCTTTATAACTTTTGATAGCACAGTACATTTTTATAATTTGAAGGCAAGTACTTTCTTTATGATTCCCATGTGTATTAATGAGGTTTTTCATTGAAGTTTTTACCCTGTTGAGTAACATGAGGCTTTTTCTTTTTCAGTCTACTTTATCACAGCCTCAGATGATGGTTGTCTCAGATCTGGACGATATATTTGTCCCATTGCCAGATGATCTCCTTGTCAATTTATCAGAATCAAGAGCTGTAGTTGATGCATTCCTCAACAGCTTGCCTTCCATGTTTCAGGATAACATGAATGTGGAATCTGCTTTTGGCCCAGCTCTTAAAGCAGCATTCATGATCATGGTGGGTTGACACTTTTGAACCTTCATTCTCCTCTCTCTATCTCTAAGGGGCAGGTTGGAAGTTACATGTTGCCACCCTTCCATTAGTATTTCATATGAACTCTCACTAACTTCTATACTTTTTGTACCTTTTGAGCTTTAATCTAAAGCAGAGATACTCCAGTGTTTACCCTTTTGTTTTATCTTTGTATTGTATTCTTTTCACTTGTATAAGAATATTTCTGTCTTCTGCCAGAGTCAACTTGGTGGTAAATTATTGATTTTCCAAAACACACTGCCATCTCTGGGTGCTGGCCGCCTAAGGTTGCGTGGAGATGATGCTCGTGTTTTTGGGACAGATAAAGAACATATGTTGAGAATACCAGAAGATCCATTTTATAAGCAGATGGCTGCTGATTTCTCCAAATACCAGATAGCAGTAAATATATATGCATTCAGTGACAAGTATACAGACATTGCAACCTTAGGTATGACCTTTTCCTAAGATTTCAATGATGAACGGAATGTGAAATACTTGATGAAAGGAGTTATTTTTTTTTTTTTTTTTTCCTCTTTCTATGTTATACCAAGGTATCTCTTTTCTTGCCATTGAGTTGTGCCTTTTCAAGTGTTTGTTTTAGATTCCACTTTAGGAATTAACCAATCATGACTTTTTTACATGATCTTATTCAATTACTTTTTTAGTTTCTGGGATCATTTCCTTTCTATTTAGTGTATATGTGGCTATCCAGTCAAGTTTGGGGTTGTCTTGTCATGTCATCGTAAGCCTAAAATGTAATTTTGAACCTGACACCTACTAAATGTGTCTAAACACGTGAACATGTCTCTATCAATAAATGTGTCTAAATGTCTCATCTGAACCTGAGATTATTAGTAACTGTGTCAACATGGCACTATATGCTGGTAACCAGCAAACTTACCTGTTTAATCTACTAAATAATAAACCCTCTAACTACCTAACATAAAGGAAAAATATTAAACCACATATATATAAAAATGAAATGCTAATCTTGTTACACACTAATTCAACTTAAATTATTAAATTTGATGTGGTTATGAAAATGAAAAGGCAAAAAAAGAAAACACCTTATTGTGTTGCAAGTTGTAAACTAGTTGGTGGTTTAAAATGCTTGAAAATTAAATGGGGTCGACATGTTTGAGTATGAATGTGTAAAACCCCAACCCCAATATCAATGTCTTGTTGGTATTGGGTTCAATGTTGCCATCCATAATATATGTTAATCTAGAGGAGCAGTTTGGCATAGCTGGCCTGATGCCATGATGTCTGTTGTGGTTTTAGTGGCATAGTAGCAATCTTGCTTTTTGTTTAGTGATCAGGATTGTAGAAAATCAAAGTCAAGATGTAATAGTTTGGTCTGAAAATTTTAATTTGAAGACTTGTTTGATTGTAAAATTCTAAAAATAACTATCATGTTTATTACGTAAAGAAGTTATGACTAACTTCCTCTATTAATATATATATATATATATATATATATATATATATGTTTCTTTTTGTTTTAAATAAGCACCTGTATTATGCATATTACACTTTTACAAAGAATGATTGAACAATAGTTAGAAGTATCTAAATACTAGTTAAATGATATAAAAAAAGTTAGAATAAAGTTTTTGTTTCATTATAATAATAAAGAGTGATGCAATATTTATTTGTACTCTAATATGGACAAAATAAATTGGAAACTATTTATAAGATTATGAACTTGATCAATATTCAATGTTTAGTATTCATCTCAGCTACAAAATGAAAGAGACAGAAATTAAAATTTAGAAAAATAATTTTTTTTTCTAATTAAAGAGGCAATATTTGAGATTTTATTTGGTCTTCTTATAATAGGGGAACAACATTTTGGACTCAATTGAGTCCTAGGACTATAATGAGTCTGAAGAGAGATGTCCTCAGATCTCCAGTTCCATAGAAAGTAACCTATTTAACCTTTGTGCTTTTACTTTCCTAAGTAGGTTTATTTGACCAACAGAAATGCAGGGCTAACTAATTGATTGCGATTTCTTTTTACATGGAAACTCTTGAAGCATCTTTGTTTTACAAAATTTATTATTTCTTCTAATCCTGTGTCTCTTTTTGAGCCATTATTCTTTTTCTCTCTGCACAGGAACCCTGGCAAAATACACTGGTGGCCAGGTCTATCATTATCCAAATTTTGTCTCCCAGCTTCATGGAGACAGATTGAAACATGAGTTGGCAAGAGATCTCACTAGGGAGACTGCTTGGGAAGCAGTCATGCGCATAAGATGTGGAAAAGGTCAGTTATCCTCTCATTATATAGAAGAGATCTTTATCTCATATTTCTAGAGTTTTCATAATCTGGGATCTCATTTTTGTCCAAGAATACATTGTAATTGATTGGAATATTCGAATATTTCTAGGTGTGCGTTTCACATCTTACCATGGGAACTTTATGCTACGGTCTACCGATCTAATGGCACTTCCTGCTGTTGATTGTGATAAGGCATATGCAATGCAATTATGTTTAGAAGAAACCCTATTGACAACTCAGACTGTGTACTTTCAAGTTGCTTTACTGTATCCTTTAAAAAGGGAAGTTTAATATGTTTCTTAATGCATATGCATGTGTAAGCTACTGTTATAATTAAAATTTGAGCTTTCCCTGTAATTGGCACAGAGAGTTTGGGAAGCACTTTTTGATATTTTACAATCTTATCCTTGATGATTGCTGAACCTATGCATTAGAATGTCCCGCCTGTGCTTTTAATGATGGAATGCGTACATGTGTGTAAGCTACTTTTATACTTTCAAAATTGATGCTTTATTTTATAATCTTATCCTTGATGACTGTTGAACCTATACATGAGAACGCCCACATGTGGTTTTAATGACGGAAATATAGATTGGGAACCGAGTAGGTACCTTTTTCTTTGCTTCTTTCACATCTTATACTTGACAAGGAATGCTTATTGGTATATCTTTTGAGCAACAAGGCTTGAACTCTTTTTTTATTTCTACCTTTCCACTCTTTTTGCATTCTCCAATGTATTTTTCTTTAGTATATATGTACTTATATCTTTCATCTTTCTCCGAATTTGATATCCATGTTATTTCTGCTCTCACATATTCATAATTTATTTTCTCTTCTGATTTTTCTCAGTGAGGTCAATGTGTTTGTTTTGGTTCTCAAAATTTGGCAATTTACTTATTTATTTTAACTTAGGATTTATAACATTTTACACATGCCCTTTTCTTTCTAAATCTTTGGACCGATTTGTTTAAATGGTAGATTGCACTAGGTCTAGTGTTTCTTAACCATCTTCAGATATACATCTTCTTCTGGTGAAAGGCGTATCAGGGTACACACAGCTGCAGCTCCAGTTGTTTCTGATCTGGGAGAAATGTATCGCCTGGCTGATACTGGCGCCATAGTCTCTTTATTATCTAGGCTTGGTAATTAATTTCTGGTCCCCTTTCAACATGATTTAGGTTTGTTTCAACTCTAAAAGTATCATGTTTTGTTTGCAGCAATTGAAAAGTCACTGTCATCTAAACTGGAAGAAGCGCGAAATGCTATTCAATTAAGAATTGTCAAAGCCCTCAGAGAGTATCGAAATCTTTATTCTGTCCAGCACCGGTTGGCAGGACGGATGATATATCCCGATTCCTTGAAATTCTTACCCTTGTATGGTCTATCATTAGTCAAATCAACTGCCCTACGTGGTGGATATGCTGATGTGCAGCTTGATGAGCGTTGTGCTGCTGGATATACCATGATGGCTTTACCTGTTAAGAAATTGTTGAAATATCTTTATCCTAATTTGATTCGGATTGATGAATTGCTGGTGAAAGTAAGTGTGTTTTCATGCTAGGATATTTTTCATGGAAAACTATTTTCTTTCCTAATATCTGATTTATATTTCTATGTATGAATTTTCAGACTACTACTTTGGCTGATGAGTCAAGTGATATCTGGAGGAGGCTCCCACTTACTGCTGAGAGCTTAGATTCAAGGGGCCTTTATATTTTTGATGATGGTTTTCGCTTTGTTATATGGTTTGGAAGAATGCTTTCACCTGAAATAGCTGTGAATTTACTTGGAGCAGATTTTACTGCTGAATATTCAAAGGTAAGCTCTTGGTTTCTCTTTCCTTTACAATTCTATGAAATACTTTTTCTTATCCAATATATTCTTTTTGCTAGTTCCTATTAGTTCCACCTAACGATTTCTATTGTTCGATTTTATGTGTGGTTAAATGTTAATGTTAAATGTTAAATCTTTGTATGTTATGAATGATAAAAATCTATGTTGTATGGGGAAACAAATACATGATTTTCTTTTCTGGGAAGCATTTGGGTTCATTAATGGTTAAAGTTACCAGTTTTATCTTCTTTTAGAAGTTTATAAGGATTGAGATGCATTATAATTAGTTATAGTTGTTAGGTAATGAACTCTGAATTTTAGTTTTTGGTCACAAGATGGCTACTTATGCATGCTTCTGATTTCTTTTGTCCTCGTGGAGTTCTTTTACTACTTCAAGAGATTTAATTTGATGTACTCTTGGACTTCTTGTAAAACAACGTACCAACCTTTTGTAGGAACATGTGATCCCATTATGTTGCTGGGTAGCTCGTTTTTCCTGTTTCTAATGGTATTTTTGTTTTTGGTGGATGTTGTGCATGCTATATTTTTTTGTGTTTTTTTGATTTTTGTGTGGATGTGGTTGGTTTATGTTAGTAGGAAACCAAAATTTTGTATCTATAAAAAAAAATCTTTTTTTTTTTTAAAAAAAAAATGTTAAGTGAACTTCAAAACTATCAATACCTTTTTCCTGAATTCCCTGTGGATCACCACCATTTAATTATTCGAAAAATTCTATGCCTGTTTGGTAAAAATGATTTGTCTCTTTTCTCTTGAGGGGCTTCTAACCTCTGTTTTTCTTAACTGGCTTTCATTTATCTGATCCATCTGATTTTGATCTTGCTTTTGTTTTGGAGAATCAGGTTTACCTTACAGAACAAAACAATAGGATATCGGAAAGATTTATGAGAATAATTAAGAAATACAGGGAGAATGATCCTTCTTTCTATCAGCTATGCCATCTTCTGAGGCAGGGTGAGCAGCCTAGAGAAGGATTCTTCCTCCTCGCTAATTTGGTTGAGGACCCTGTTGGTGGAACAAATGGCTATGTTGATTGGCTTTTGCAATTACACCGACAAGTTCAACAAAGTGCATAAATTTAGAGGTACGTACTCAACGATGCTGTTGGTTGTTTGGGTTGTCATTGATTCAATAAACTATCATTATAGTTATAGTTTACCGCACATCTGACTTTTTTTAACTTGGTGAAAAAGAAATAGAATTATAGAATATGGAGATTCCAGTTGATCTAGGTGCTGAAACTTTAATAGAGGTTTTTTCTTATACATTTCTTAATGTCCCATGGGAAAATGAAGGAAAATAAATTTGATATGGAGGCAGGAGCTTCCACTGTATGATTAGAAGAATTTCATGATTAACCCTTATTGTTATTTGGATTACATTTTATAGTGTATGACTATCTTCTGGCGAGCAAGCATCTTTTCTTGCCCTGGGGATAACCCCTACTTCCTAAATGGAAAGGTCAAGAAAGTTCTGCAAGCTTTTAGAAACTTGCAATGTGGGAGAGGGCACAATAGATAACCAACTGTGATCTCTTCTTTTTGTGTTTTCTTTATGTTAGATATATGCCTTTTCACTTGAAGCTCTAGAAAAATGTTAGCACAATATGTAGTGCTTTGTCCTTTAAACTACTCATATAATGGGCCAAATATGGGAATATAGGATGTCACTAGAAGTAATTCTAACTTTTACTTATGATAGAACAAATAGTCTGGAAACAATAGCTTGCTTAATTCCATATAGAAGGTAAAATATGCTTTATAATGTTTGAAAAGAGTAGTCAAAGATATGAAACGGAACGTGGGTAAAATGATTTTCATATAGTTTTCATTGAATTAGAGATATCATTGGACGAATTGGTAGCTGTGTTAGTTGGAAAGATGAAATGAACCATCTATCTTGGTAAAGAAATAGAGATAAAAACATGCACTAATGAGAACATAGTGCACAATAATTTTGTTTTGTTTTGCAGCCTGAAAGCAACACTTGCACCTCAGATAAAGCTTTTGTAGACTGGGTTATTATTGTTGTGGTGGATCCAAACTATGGCCTACATTCTGTTTGTGGAATTTCTTGGGAAAATACCTAAATAATAGGTCTCTGACAACGTAGAATTAGTAGTAGAAAGTTGCAGGTTTTTCAGCAAGTTAAGTAATGCAAGGGTAGCAGTTTTTGGAGCTAATCATTTGATGCCCTAGGGATTAACATTTACCATCAGATTAATGTTATTGGGGATGGAATATGTCTGATAGATTTTTCAATTTTGGTTTCATTTCCTAGCAGTACTATAAAATATTATGCCCAACCATAAAACATGTAAAGGTCAAAATTCTAGATTTAGAGATAAGTTCATTACACCACATTAACAAGCTAAGAATAGGTATTGTGCTTGACTTGGTTTAGCAGGTTATGATATTGCCAGTGAGTGCTTGCTCTAATATATGTTGAGACTAAAATACTTCCGTCTATCCAAAAGTCAATCTCTATGTTTCTGTTTTGACATGTTCAAATTGAATATCTAATGTCTCAAGATAAACACAAGTTTCATTTATAACCTCCTAAATTTAAAATTTCCTTACCCCTCTACCACATGTAGTTATAGTACGAACTACACTAATAATAAGGATAGTATATGTTAACTTATGTGTAAGGACATTTTTAATTCTTGTGTTAAGTCGTCTACAATGAACTTTCAATTTTGAAAGAAATGGAATAGAATTTGAACAGCTGAGATGGCGAAATAAAAGTAGTATTACTCTACCAAGAGAAGATGATGGGAGTGAATCATGGTCCCACACATACAATCATTAGATGCACCACTTGTAGTAGATCAATAAAGGAGAGGAAAGAGAAGGGAATTAAAAATAAAAGAATCAAGTAGTTAAAGCTCTTTGGTCCCATGTGATCATGACCCTATAAGGGATAATGAGTTTAAACTGAAATTGTGCTGTGGAATGTTTTTTGAAAAGCTAACTATTGTCCTTTTTCCCCTTCTTTTCTCTAAAAATATTGAGTTCCTCACAGTTTTCGGTTGAAATATTTCAATTAGAAAAGAATGATTTATAGTTTATTTGAAAGTAAACAATAAATCATGTCTAAGTTGCAAGGACGCAGAAAATAACAAAATCTTGAGGTGTAGGAATGTAAGTGAAGCAGATGAACACTTTTAGTTGATTGCTTAACAATCAATATGTAAAGAAATTACTTGAAGTTGATTGCTTAACACTTTTTATGTTTAATATTTTTGGCTGACTCTGTGTGGCTTTTTGGGGTTCTTTCTTTTTTTTTTTTTTTTAAATTTAAAATATAGCATGTCTGCCAAGTTTTTATGATTATTAATACCTCTTGTAGATTAATTTCATATTTATTTGGCTAGATTTTGACAGATGCGATTTTCATATCAATCCAGTAGTTTTGAATTTATTTGTAATATAAGATGATATATGCTTTGACCCAAGTTATTGATGAAGAGACATAGTTTCTAATTTCAAATTTCATAATGATTAATGTCAAAAAACATTCTCCCTGTCGATTATTTGATGCATTACATTATTTTCATGAGTCGTGTAAGTATGGGATGAAAAATTTACATTGCAGACTTCTAATGTATCTTTGATGGAATACTGTTGTTTGTATTTTTTTTTTAACCCTAAGGGTATGTTGCATTCACATGCAGCAGAGATCTCCAAAATTTGTTTTGTTGAATCGGGGGTTTTCCAAATCTTGAATGACTGGTTTCAAAGCCTTTGAGTTGAGGAGTTCCAAAGCATATGCGAAGTTGGAAGCAATGTATGTAAAGGCAATTGGCGTCATTTTAGAGAGACTGATGATTCCTTAACATATCCGCCATTATAGAACTCTTGGGGGTTTTCTCTCAAATCTGGGCATTCCTTTTTCAGTGTTTCCTAAAAGCTAAGGATCAAGGAAGACTAGCTGATGCATCATCCCTTTGCTTCAATTGACAGGCTTTTTTTTTTTTTGAAATGAAATAAACTTCTTTCCCCTTTTGAAATTTCTCTTATCCCAAGCCTTTTAATCTTTGAATCCTTTTCGGTTTAAGGTAACTAGTGTCTTTCTTGTAATTTTAGATATATAACTCAGATGAGGAATTTCTTATTTTTTAACATAGGGTAATCTTCTTTTTTTTTTTTTTTTTTTTTTTTTTGGATGATTATAATTGGAATTTTGTGTGCTTATTTATTGAAAAGCCAAATATTTTCAGGCAGTGGGAGTTTTATGTGGTTTGTCTTTTTCAAACGAAAGAATATTATAATATATTTTTTTTTGCTAATTTATATTAGTTTAAGTGAAAGAAGTTTAGTTATACTTTTCGGAAAAAAAGCTTAAATGTTATTCAATATTTTAGATTGGCTAAAGTTCAAAATAGTTGCTGATATTGGAATATTGGAGGTTAAATAAAAGAAAATATTCGTTTTTGTATCTTGATATCATGTTCTATACACATTTTATTTGTTTTCGTTCATAATCTTTGCTAGCCACTTACGCTCCCACTGATGGGAAAATCGAGTTGCTTGGAGGATCATAAATATAATGTCTTTTTATGGTCCAAGGTTATGATGCCCATTGTCATTTTGTGACGAATATAAGGTCATATTTGTTTTTTTCGTTTTTTTTTTTTATTATTATTTGAAATTGAGTATCTATTTATTAGAAATTAAATTGGCATAAATAGTCTTCAAACTATACAGGTTTGGTGACATTAGTTTCTAAATTAATTTTTTGGTGGGATTGATCCCCAAACTATAAAAAAATTGCGACATTGATTCTTACGTTAAAAATTCTGTTAAATCACGTTAAGTTATTAAAAAAATAAATGAATTTAAAGGATATTTATGTTATTACACTATTTAAATTTAATTAATAATTTATATTTTATATAAATATACTTTCAAAGAATAGTTTAATACAACTTAAAAATATATATATATAGTTTAATATATTTAAAATATATATATATATATATATAGGAACAACGAAAAGAAAAGAAAAAAACAGAAGATCTGCAAAGCGAGCGAAACGAAAGAAAAAGAAGAGTTACGGTAGCTCGTGATTGCAGGTAAAATAGGTAAAATGATTAGGAGGCTTGTAGTTCATCCAATGTAAGATTTGTATAAATTGAAAAGAATATGAAGGTCAAATACAATAGCATTTAAAAACTCTTTAAGAACTCATTAAGAATAAAGTGTTTTGTGAATTCAAAATAGTCATTTGAACTTCATGGACTGAGAAATTGAAGTTTCCAAAATTTAAAGAAGTTAAAATTTTGTCTTTCTTTAAAGGATGCCTACATGTGCATTCTACCATGGTTAATCATCTAAGTCCAGGAAAAATTTTGTCCAAATTTTCCTCAAATCTCTTCCTTTTCCCTCTTTATGTTCTTCTTTCTCTTAGTTCTTGTTTTGGTTGTTGTTTACCCGACGAAAAGGGTTTTTTTTTATTCCTTTTTCTTTATTACTTTTCGGTTTTTTTTCCCTTAAAAAAACCACTTTTCGTTTTTTTTTTTTTTTTTTAATGAAAAGGGATCCGTATTATTAATATAAAAAGGTCAAAGACACATAGTGTTACAAAATAGGCCGAAATCTACAAGTCAACTATCGTTGGTCCTAGTTGTCCAACTGGACACAATCTCAAGAACCCGATGCAAAGTAACCTTTACAAATCGGGCAGCCCCCTCCCATTCACCTCTACTATGAACAGTCTGGTTCCGGGCATACCATAAATCATGAATCACCCGCCAAAAAATATATTTCCAATGAAGTTGGCCCGTCCGTGTTTCCATTTGTATGGATAGATTCACGTGAATCCGGTCGTCCATTGATTGGGTAGACCAGAAAGCAGCCGTATTGGTATTGTGTAACAATAAAGTCCACACCCCTCTTGCTCGGTCGCAATCCCTCAACACATGGAATAGGCTTTCCTTCGTCCCGCCGCAACATACACACATTGGATTATTAATCACCCGCTTCCTCCACGGAACTTCTCCTGTGGGTAGCCGTTGGTGTTTGACAAGCCGAAGTGTCATCGACGCCCGTAACGGGCCTTTGAACTGCCATATATCCAACCAACGGCTATCCCCAACAGGCGTACCCATCTCCTGTATGAGTGAATACACAGCTTCCGAGGAGAACTTCGCCGACGTAGTTGATTGCCGGACCCACTGGTCTTGTGTGTTGTTACAAATTGTGACTTCACGGATGATGCTTAGTTGACTAGCCTCCAAAAAGGGAACAATGTCATCCCGGATCCACCGATTCGCCTCATCTATGTAATCGGCCACCCTCTTCCCGAGCCAGCCCTCGGGTGGTTCTATGCTGCAAACACTTAGCAGTGGGCCTATCGGTAGCCAATGATCCAGCCAAAAATAAATGAACTTCCCATTTCCCACTCTCCACTGTATGCCCTTCCTCGGTACTGCCCAACCTTTCTGAATGCTCCTCCATATGTGGGAGGAGGCGGTACGACTTTGGACACCTTGCAGCCCCTCCAAGCCCCCATATTTTGCAGTCAAAACCTTACCCCGGATGTGATCTGTACTATGAAGAAACCTCCAGCAGAGTCGAGCGAGGGAAACCAGATTCGTGTCGCGAAGCGTCCCGATCCCCAAACCTCCGGCTGCCTTTGGTCGACAGACTTTCCGCCATGCGAGATGGTGCATTGTTCGTTGATTTTCCTGGGAACCCCACAAAAATTTCCTATTTACTCTCTCCATGGCGGTTATGGTATTGCATGGAAAGAAAGACGCCTGCATGGAATAGCTCGGGATTGTCGAGGTCACCGTTTGGATCAACACCGCCCGAGCAGCCCTTGAGAGCGAGGTCGTTTTCCATCCCGCCGGTTTGCCCTTAATCCTAGCCAACACCCGATTGTAGGTTTGGACACCTACCCGTCCATGTAGGAGAGGAATGCCTAGCTAGATATATACCCGGCTTGCGGGTTACCGGAATGCCCACCTCCCTACGGATTGACCGCTGCAAGGGCTTGGCCGTGTTGGGAGAGAACCATATTGTTGATTTGTGCGGATTAACCCTTTGGCCGGATTGATTACAAAATTCTGTTAGAATATTCTGCATGCATTCCGCTTGAGTAGATGACGTCACTCCAAAGAGAAGGAGATCATCCGCAAAGAAGAGGTGAGAAATTTTCGGTCCATTACGGGAAGTCTTAACGGGCTGCCATAATTTGGACTCCACGGCTTGGGAGATCCGATGTCCCAACACCTCCATACATAGAACAAAGAGGTATGGGGATAACGGATCTCCTTGTCGGTGGCCTCTTTCCGGTTGAAAATCTGCCAACTGCTTTCCATTCCACAAAATGGTCGAGGCGGTGAGGATATGAAGGACATAATAAGGTCTATCAGCGGCTGATCAAATCCCGTAACTCTTAGCACCTCTCTTAGGAAGCCCCGGTTAACTCGATCATATGCCTTCTCGAGATCTATCTTCACCACCATCCCTCCAGCTCTGCCTGTTTTCCGCTGCAAGGAGTGTATTACTTCTTGGGCTATCACCACATTATCAACTGCTTGGCGCCCCGGAATGAAACTAGCTTGACATGCACCTGTAATTTTTGGGATAACAGATTTCAGCCGGTTAGCTAAGACTTTGGTTACCACTTTACTCAATACGTTACATAACGCTATGGGTCTGAACCGGGACATCGTTTCCGGATGTTGTACTTTCGGTATGAGGCATATTCGGGTGAGATTTTCATCCTTTCTAATACTACCCTCCCTGAATATTTTCTGGACGTGATCGCATACCGAGTTACCCACCACATCCCAGAATTTCTGAAAGAACCCCGGGAGAAAACCGTCCGGTCCAACCGCTTTTTCGGGGCCCATCTGAAACAGTGCCAACCTAATCTCTGCGTCTGCTACCTCACGGTTTAGCCGATTGCGTTCACTGCTGGATAACACTGGGAAGTTCCAGTCCGAGGTCGAAGGGGAGTCCACTGGTGAGGCCGTATACAACTTCTTAAAATAATCCGATGCCCACCTTTCCGGGACATGTGGATCACCGCACCATTCTCCCTCTGCTGATTTCAGCTGGGTAACTATCTTTCGCCGTCGCCTGATAAGCACCGAAGTGTGGAAGTACTTCGTGTTCCTCTCCCCCTCCTTTATCCACGAGACCCTAGCCTTATGCCGCCAAAAAGTCTCTTCTTGCTCCATTATTGAAGCTAAATCGGTCAGCGGGGTAGTCTCAAGAGTTTCCAAATAAGGGGAGGTTCTGCGTTCAAGAACTCTTTGTAGTCCAGCCGGTCGATTCAAGCACCGTTTCTTCCCGGTGAAAATGTTTCCAAAACACCGCTTATTCCATATTGTAGCTAGTTCTCTCACATTCTCCATCCCCTGCAAGAGAGTGATACCCGTCGCTGCCCATGCAACCTCAACAACAGTCCGAAAATCTGGTTGCTTCAGCCAAACCCCCAATATATGAAAAGACCGTTTCTGTAAAGCAGCTGAGAGATTCCTAGGTTGTGTTTAAAGCGGGATAGGATGGTGGTCCGAGAGAACTCGGGGAAGATGTTGCACCTGTGCATTAGGAAAACGATGCCGCCATTGGCTATTACACCGGGCCCGATCTAGCCGCTCACGGATCCTACTTAAACCCTTTCTCCGATTTGTCCATGTAAACCTATACCCCGAGAAGCCTAAATCAATCGGGGCACATGTATTCAGCATATCCCGGAACCCTTGGGACTGAGAAGGACAGACTGGTCGGCCGCCAAATTTATCTTCCGAAGTAAGAACTTGGTTCCAGTCACCTATAAGCAACTACGGGCTATTAATACAACCCCCTAACAGCTCCGGGTATGACCACAACTCCCTCCGAATAGTGAAATTTGGCGAGGCGTAGACCATGGAGATGACCCACTCCACCCGCGAATGGTTGCGTATGATGGCTGTGATGACCTGTGTATCAATAAAAGCTACATCCAAATCTATACAACTTTCATCCCACAAACACCAAATACCACCACTAAAACCTTGGGCCTCAGCACAAATAAATTTGTTAAGAGCAAAAATTTTAATAATATTATCAATACAAGTAGAGCTATGTACTTTGGTTTCCAAAAGAATAAGAATATTCGGATTATGCAGACGAATTAATTCCCCTAGGTACCTGTGGAAAGGCTGAGATTTTGCCCCACGACGGTTCCAAGAGAGGATCCGTAGGTCCGTATCAATCATTAAATACCGGGAGAGGAGGAAGTCCCTTCGGCGGGAGCTCTGGCGGAGGTACCCGAAGTACCTGATGGCCGAATAACACTGGTCCGAGCTTGGTCGGGCGGAGGGTCCATTTGCATGGCTTCGGAAGTCAAAATTAATTCTTTGGCCGGGTTCCGCTTTCCCGAAATACCCGAATGCTGTCCTATGCTGGGTTTGGGGCCCTTGGACTCGTTATTCATAGGAGGTTTCTCGTTCGGTTGGTGGACAGTACTACTATGTAATTCGCCGGACGGGCTAGGCCCAACAGGAGGGAATACACTATTTGAGGTACCCGGGCCTTGCTTCACCGAAGGTTTAGATATAGGTTGAGTGGGCCGAGGTCCAACATGTTTGTTTTTAGCACTTTTGGGTTTAGTTAGGGCCTTCCCTTTTGGGGCTTTCTTGGTAGGCCCAGTTAGTGAATTAATTTTTGCCTTCAACTTTTCTACATCTTCAACCGAATCAACATTCTCCTCCTCTAAATCACCGAGAATTGAGAACCCGGAGTTTGAAGCCATCGAGGCTGTCCCTTTATGTGAAACATCTGGTCCCTTGTCGTCCGGAGCCGGATTCTTGTCTCTCGGTGAGGTGTTGTCGGGTCTGTCTGGCACGGACATTCCATGCGGTTGGTTCCTCGAGACATGTGTCTTCGCCGCGCGCGATTCCCGAGCCCCGGGCTTGGTGGTGGTCACCCGACCGGAGAGGCTGGGCCAGGGGGCTTTCTCCTGTTCTGTTCCGGGCATCATCCATGGACCGTAGGGGCCCCTGGATTGTCGGGTCGGGGGGCGGCCCCCTTGTTTTCGCAGCAGATGCGACTTGTTTCCCCTCTGCTCCGGTGAGCGAGTGCCCTTGGCCTTTCAGGACGGGGGGGCCGTATTGACCACGGTCAAAGCATATTTGGTGCAAACCTTCATATTCCACGGTCCGAGGTTCTCCGTCCACATTCACTTTCGGGAGAAGAGGTTTTGACAAGTTAAGCTCGATGCAAACACGAGCGTATTTTCCTCGGGTACTTGCTTGAGACGGTTTCTCTATCTTCACTGCTCTCCCAAGGGAATTCGCTATCCGAAGGACAAAATGCTCCTTGTAAAACTCTAACGGTATGCCCGGTAACCGCACCCATACAAGAGTGGAGGAGATACTAGCCTTGCTTGGCCGGAAGTTCGGTTTCCATTTCATAACCGTCAAGTAATGCCCGAGAACTATCCATGGGCCACCCTCAAGAACCTTAGTATAATCCTCCTCGGAGTAGAATCTTGCTGTGTAGAAGCCACACTCCATGTCGATAAGCTCGCAACCCCACTCCAACTTCCACAGTTCTCGTGTTCTTTGTTCAAGAATTCTGTAGGATACTGACTTTCCAAGGACCTTCAAAATGAGTGCCTTACGCCGGGGCTTCCACATTTCTTGATATTCCTCCGGGGAGAAAGTTACATTCGGAATGTCAATATCATCATCCGCCACCTTCAAGGGGTTACCTACAAATGAGAGATCAAGCTCTTCTCCATCCATCATAGCATCATCTCCAGTGTAAATTGGGGGTCTTTGGATCGTCTTCTTTAAGGTATCAGCAAAAGACCTGTTCATCCATGGGTTCTCTGCTGTAGTATTAGGTGGAGCCAAGTCGCTCGCATTCTCCATTTCCGGATCGTCCTTCGAACTCTCACCATCAAGATTAGTCGAACTCCACTTTTCGTGTTTTCTTTATATGTATATATTTATTAAATATATTAAAATATTCTTTGGAAGTATATTTATATGTAATATATATTATTAATTATATTTAAATAGTGTAATAACATAAATGCCCTTAAATTTTATTTTATTTTTTTAATAACTTAACGGTGATTTAACGGAATTTTTAACGGAAGGACCAATGTCACCAAACGTCTATAGTTTGAGGACTATTTATGCCAATTTTCCAATTAATAAAATATACAATTGAGGTATACCACAAACTAGCCAAAAGCAAAGATCTTATGCCCAAGCTAAGAGTAGCTTCTTAAACAAGCTTCTCTTAGCAAAGGCATAAGCATCCTCCAAAAAAAGGTTATGATCGTGGTTAAACCATAGCTCATGCACAAATTGCCTAAAAACATAAGGTTAATGTTGTCCAAAAGAAGAAATATTCCTATTATTATGAGTTGATTTTGATCCGTGAAGCCTTTGTTAGAAGACTCTCATTCTTCAGTGGAAAGAATTTGACGCTCCTGGCAACTAGCAAACAATCTCGAAGCAAATGCAATATCGATTGGTGATGGTGATTACAATTGGCAACATGGAGACCTAATGATTCCCCTCTTCCATAAAAGTTCAATTGTAGGAAGAGATCCATGAAAGATTGTCCATATAATATGAGAGAGGTCTAAAGCGGACCACAAAATTTCCAAATACGACTCCAAAGGGCTGCTACACTTTCTATACGAGGTTGAATGAGGCATCGGATTGACTGTGTCAAGAAGCAACCGGTCTTGTTGAGTTTCCACCAAGGCTGATCTGTGGCTACACCATGAGGAAGTAGTCAACATTACCCCATTTACCCAATAACAACAGCTAGCAATAGTTGTTGTAATTCCCTCGGCTTCCAACTCTATATTGGACACCAATAATGTTGCACCACTCTCCCTTTCTGCTCTTCGGACATAGATAGCTACACATGTCAAATCAACGACTCCTTCAGTGCAGTTATCTAGCCAAAATAGCACTAAAGACCCCCATATCAAATTTCCCATTTGAGGCCCTGGCGGAACTAGTGCATGGTCCTCACCATACTCCTCCACACAAATGAACAGTCCCTCTTTAGATCGTTACTTATGAGAGAGTGCCAACCACCATATTTGGCTGCAAAATTCTGCTACTAAGACATAAAGGTTGATGGACCATTTTTCAAACCAGTTTGGAAAGCAAATTGTGTTAGCCTCCTTCAAAACTGGAACCCCCAAACTACCAGCCCTCTTGGGTACGACATATTTTCTCGCCACGTCACTGTGTGCATCATTCTTTTCTCCGGAGTTGAGCCCCAGAAGAATTTTTTGCCTAAACGCCCCAAAGTGTGTAAGATAGGATTTGGTATGGCTGTCGTGAGTGTCGATTTCAGCAGTACTAGTCATGCAACTCGCGAGAGCCTTTTTAGCTTCCATCCCGCAAGTTTCTGGTTCGTTTTGTCTACTAGGTGTTGGAAGAGCTTTGTAGGACGACCATGAAATAAAGGGATACCCAAGTAGGTCCCAAGATTGATGGTAGCTTGAATTTGGAATTCCGAACATATAGAGTTGCAGAGATAATTCGGAGTATTTGGGGAGAACCAAAGACGAGAATTTTCCCCTCTTGATTCGTTATCCTAAAAAGCCACAAAACTATGCAAGAAGATGTTCAACGAACCAAGCTTGTGAGAAATAAGCCTCTCCAAATAGTATCAAGTCATCAACGAAGAACATATGGGATGAGTTTGGACCTATCCAATGGATTTTAAGGGGGTTCCATCTTTTACTGTCCAATGCCTTTGTAATTTGTTGGCTCAACACCTCCATAAAAAGCATAAAAGAGATATGGTGATAGAGGATCACCTTGATGCAATCCCCTAAATGGAGTGAAGGACTCAAGATTCTCCCCGTTCCAACATACCGACAATTTAGCAGAAGAGATACAATCAAGAACCAAATTCACAAAGCTATTTTTGAAGCCGATAAACTTTAGAACCTCACCTAAAAATGCCCAATCCACTTGATCATAACTCTTCTCAAAGTCCACTTTGAGAATGAAGCCACCTTTCAATCCTTTCCTCCTTTCCAATGAATGTATCACTTCTTGCACAACAACTATATTATCTGTGGTAGACCTCCCCATAATAAAGCTACTTTGGAACTGTCCCTTTAGATCAAGCATCAACGGCTTCAACCTATTTGCCCAAATCTTGGAAACCACTTTAGCAAGAACATTACATAATGATATTGGGCAAAAAATTTGTTCAAAGATTCCAATGAGTTAGTTGCCTTTCGAGATAAGGCATATAATTACTTCATTGAGTCCAGCTGCGAGCTTCCCCGAGCTGAATACGTTCTTGACTGATTCAGTTACCTTATCTCCCACAATGTGCCAATAGCGCTGAAATAGACATGGTGGAAACCTAGCTGGTCTTGGTACTTTATACGCACCCATTTTGCTCACCGCATCATATACCTCATGAGGGCAACAACTGATCGGTTCAACCAACTTCTTTTCATATGTGAGATTGTAGGGAAGCACCAATTCAAAGAGTCACAAGGTAAACATGGTTCTTTGGTTTTCAACTGAACATAATAGTCGCGTGCCTTCATTTTCAAAATAGAAAGAATTTGATCATTACTGCCTTTCTCTTTACCGGGTTTCTTCTAATGGATATGCTATCGGGCTATGCAAATGGGAGGGATGGACACCGTCTCTAAATTTAATGCCCCAATACTGCTGCACCTGGCCTTTGGTTTAGCCATTTCCTTTGCTAGAACGACCTGAAGTCAACACACTAGGTTGTTTAGACTTAGGACCCTTAGACTTTCCTAATGTAGCAACATAGCCCAAGCCCACCATACAATGGCTGCCTAGGCCTTGAATATTCTGAATTTTCTGCTTGAGTTGGGCCATTGTCGACCACATGCTGCATCAAACTTGGTTCAGAATATGTATTAGCCTTAGGCCGGATAGAGATGGAGAATTCTCAGCTCAATGGCTATACCTACCGCATTGAAAGCATATTAAATGCAAACCCGCATATTACACTTGTTGGGAAACATAAAAAAACCATTTAAAGAGGGGATAAGAGGGGTAACTAAATCAATTTCCACACGAACTCGTGCAAACTTTCCACGGGCATCGGTCAGCAACAATCTATCGACTCTTACTGTTTTCCTATTATATCACCCATAGAGGATAGTATCTCGTTCATCTAGTATCTCCGAAAAGATACCAAGAAAACATTCCCAAATCAAAGTTTTTACTTACTCAACATATGGTCGAAAATTTGGTTTCCATTTCATCATTGTCAAGTAATGTCCTAATATAATCCATGGGCCACCCTCAAAAACATGCAAATAGTCCTCTCGAGAGAAAAATCTAACTATGAAAAATACCCTTCCTCAAGGTCAATCGGTTCATATCCATGCCCCAGCTGCCATAGATCATCATGTACTCGTTATTCTAAGGTTCGATGACTCATTGTCTTCCCTAGAAGTTTCACTATCGGGGCACCATACTATTATTTGAATAAAATTGTGTACTTTTCTTCGGAAATTTCGACACGTGGTCCAAATTTAGGGGGAATTTCCTCCAATGCGTCCTGAGTACAGAAAAGTTCATCCACCCCTTCGTATCTTTCCTCTTCATCTTCACCCATATAAAAGGGTGGTCTTTCCATGTGTACTATTTTGGTCCGGAAATAGTTTCTCCTTCTATGGTGTGTCGCCCATTTGGAAATTGTCTACATGTGCAAGTTCTGAGTCTTGAACCTCCATCTCCTTTGAGATTACATCCTCCTCTACATTGTGCTTAGGTTTCTTGTTAATCCTTTGAGGTTGATCATGTTCCTCCAGCAATTTTGAAAGTCAACTTCTAGGGTGCTCATTCTAAACGGTCACGTTGTAAAGAGAATTTCTTAAAAGGTTTTAATAATCTTAAGATCATATTTGTTGAAGATGTAAAATATGACGACTTAATGGTCTAATTTTGATATTTCATCTAATTCTATTAAAAATAGTTTCAATAATAATTTATAATATTTTTTACAGAATGAGTTATTGAATTACATATTTAATTGGTCTCATAAACCAATAATGATTTACTTAATTATTTAATGATTTATGATTTTTCAATAATGATTTCCTTAATTATACATTGGTCATATAGCAATTATAAATATAAGAACTGAAGGAGCAAACTTTTTCCAATATAACTTTTATTAAATAATGGAGCATAAATTTGTCTAAATGAATTGTTAAGTTCTTCTATGATTAGTTGAAAAAAAATTGAAACTACTTAGAAAATGTAGATTAGTAATAATGTTTTCTTGTTTTTGAATTTTTTTTTTTTTGTAATTTGTTTGTGTCTGATAGCCACTTTGGGTCCTAACTAAATTGGATTACAGCCTCGTCGGATCCTTATTGAGGGGAAGCTCTCCCTACACCTTTCTTTCCATAGGTAAAATTCGAATTTGAGACCTTACAAATAAGGAACTAAACTCCTTTAACTTGGACAAATAGGTGTTGGTAAATCAAACTTATTTTGGTATAAAATAAATTACTTCAAATAAATAAAAAGCTTTTTTCAAATACATTTTCTTAGTAATCATGATCTCAGATAATTTTAATCTCAATATATGAATAAAATTTTTATCCATATTTCATAGGTTTTTTTTTTTTTATTAACAACATTCTTTTAACTTATAAAAGATTTATTTATTTATTTTTTTATTAGTATTACTAACATTTTTCTACTTGCATTATACTCATCCATCAATATATCTTATACCCATAGACCTAGTATGGTGATCATGCTTTGCTTTGTTTTCATCTTTTGAAACTTTTGCATATCTTAACATTATCTCTCTCAATAATTTTATGATAACGTTTAAGAATGTGTTTAGATTTCTAATGTGATCTAGATTTCTTTGCTTGTGTAATCACACTATTATTAACCTTAAAATAAAAAAAATAATGATAACTTTTCAAGATAATAAACATTCACTATGTCAAGTGTGTTGTAGCCGAGTGGTAAGCAACCACACTCCCAACTTGAAGGTTTGGAGTTCGACACCCAACTCAGCCTTAGAGCTGCCAATCCAGTAATTATGTTGCCGAATCCGGTATGGACTATTCGGGTTAACCCGGACACCACACGGAAAAAAAAACATTCACTAAATTTAATGAAACTAATCAAATTTTACATAAAAATATAGTTATTCTTGTGTAGTAAAATTTTGACATTACTTTAATTGTTCATCCACCATCATATTTTCGTTTCTCAATCATATGTTTTGAATTATAAAATTGGAAGTTTTACTCTTCCACTAACTTATCTCCATTTGGGAGACCTATTTTGACTTTTCTTCACTTTCACATTCAGGAACCGCGTATCTATTATATATAAGATTACAAAATTCTGATGGCATGTTATTGTAATTTTGTTAAAATTTTTGGATTTTGTTGTCTTTTTATTTTCTTTTTCTTTTTTTAATCATAATGGCGTTATTGTAATTTATTTAAACTTCTTTGATATTTTTGCCTCATTCTATATTTAATAATTTTTGAATTTTTTTTTGTATTTGTTTTTTAACTTTTCACTTCCTCTTTATTTTTTTTTATATCTTACATATATAATTACATTTTTAAAATTTTTTTAAAGTTTTTTTTCCGTCAGTATTTCTCTTTCTATTTTTTCTTTTTTTTAACCATTTAAAAGGTTAAAAAAAAATTCTACAATTATATTTTATACTAAACATTTATATAAATTTAATTTTTATATTTTTATTTTTTAAAAGGTAAAAAAACATATCATGATTTTAATTTCTCTTAAATTTTAAAAATTATGCCAATTATCAAAATTTTAATTAATAAACTCATAATTAGGGATATTTATTTTTTAGAATTTTACATATATCTTTTTTTAAAAAAAATATATAATGAAAAATTTAAATTATATTTTATTAAACAATAAATTGTAGGTAAAAATTAAGATGATAAATTTTTTTAAAAATTTACATTGAAATTAAGGTTTTTAAAATAAATAATTTTTTTGAACATATATACTATTAATTTAAAATTATATTAACAAATTAAGTATATTTATTAAATAGAATAATGATATTTATGTATTTATTTAAATTTTGTTGATACAATATATATTTATTAAATTTAACATCAATGAACAAAATATATAAAGAAAAAAAATAAAAATAATAGTTATAATTAATTCTATATTCATAATAAATAATATTCTTAAAATTTTATTAATTTTTATCTTTATATAATCTTTCAACTTATTTTATTTATAAATTTAGATTATTAGTCTTTTTAGTTTTTGTAACCAAAACTTTTAATTTTCTTAACTCTTTTTAAAATAAATATCAAATAAATAAATAAATATATATAAAAATATTTTATGATATTAACAATTTTATTTTTTATTCTGATTGTTTATTTTTGTAACTTTTTAATTTTTTTTATATAAAAAAATCTCAAAATTTGATTTTTAATAGACCAAAATTTTTAGTAAATCTCAAAATTTTTTTCAGTTAAAAAAACAATCATTTTTTTTTAATAATTTATTTATAACTTTTTAAAAATGATGGTGGAAGAAGTTAATTGAATTGAATTGATTGTTTATATTATAATTAATTATAAACATTCTTATATGTTGATTTTAGGGATATGTATATTTTTTTTTTAAATTTTATTTAGGGTTTTGAAATCTCATACATCTATTTAACTATTCAATAAGTTTATAATAATAATTTTAATTGTTTTTTATATTATATAATGTACTTAATAATTAATATATTTTATAACTTTAAGTCTTTTCATTTACTAACTCTTTCATCTTTTTTTTGTAAAAAAACTTTATAAAAATAAATCACATTTCTAACTTATTTAAAGAGAGAATAAGTAATTTTTTCTTAATAAATTTTTTTTCCCTCTCTCTTCTCTTTCTCAATTAGTTAAGAAAAATTGGAGAAACATATTAAAGAAATTCAAGTTCTATTATTCAACATTTTCATTATTTCGATTTTTAAAGTTATGTAATTTTTTTTCTTTTCTTATTATTATTGCTTTCATTCTTTTGGTTTTGTTTTCTGTTCTTTTAGTTTGATCTTCAATAGAGATAAATTTTTTTTTATTACAAAATTTATATTCACTCCGCACCTTGGGGCGGAGTGTTTTTCTAGTATATATATATGGAGAAGCATCAAATACAAGTCTGGGATTTCTTACAATATCTTAGTGTCTTATATATATATAGGACTAATAATAATAAAATATATGTTAATTTAATTAATTGTAAAAATTAATATTTTTTATTTTTAAATATTCAAAAATAAAAATTATAATCACATTAAAAATTTATAAACATGCTAACTCAATTGGTAATAACCTCACTTATAACTTGAAGGTCATAAGTTTGAGACACACTAAATACAATCTCATCAAAACTCAAGTTTTACCCTTTTGTTCAATATATATATATATATATATATGTATGTATATATATATATATATATATATATATGTGTGAAATTTGTTTATTTATTTTAATGCTCGATAAAAACTTTAGTATTTTTATGGACTTGTTGGTGACCACAATAAATAAAGTTCATTTTATATTTTTAGCTTTGTAGATATCTCAATGGGAAAATAAAATAAATAATGGAAGATTAAATTAAAAGTTATAGATATAATAATGAAATCTTTCATTTGACACAAATATATAAAAATCTTATAAATAATTCACGAGCTCATAAATTTAATATTTAATATAAATTAAGTTAGACTTTACAAATTATCAAAATCGAATCCAAATTTATCAAATTTATCAAAATAATATTTTTCGAATACAAGATGATATATATATATATATATAATGAGTTAGGTTTGGTGCGGTCCCTATGCATCTAGTGTGTCTTCCACTATCTCTAGTAAAGTAAAAACACACTATAAAAGAAGCACTTGAGCATGAAAATTAAAGATGTGAGCCATAGAAAGAAAGAAAAAAATGGAAATAATTAAAAATTCCAGAAAAACTTCCTCCTCCTCCTCTCCATTGATGATCTGTTTCATTACTTTCCTTTCCCTTTTAACGATATGTTTGATGAATGCAGTTTCCTGCAGCAGCAGCCATAGTAATGATAATATTATTAATACGTGCAACGGTTCCATAGCTGAATGCAACGAAGAGTTAGAGATTTTGATGGATTCGGAGGTAAGCAGAAGATTTCTTGAACAGAAAAAGTATATATCTGCAGGAGCTTTAAAGAAGGATCAACCAGTCTGTAATGGCGGAAGTAATGGCGGCCAACCTTATTCAAGAAGTGAAGGTTGTCTTCCTTCTCAGTCTAATCCCTATCAACGTGGCTGTTCTACATACTACCGTTGCAGACACGATTCTTGACAATCAACTACGCTTTTAGATTAAATTGATCACTTCTTGTATGCAATTTCAGTTTTCTTTTATCATCTTAATTAGGGTTTTCATTTATATATATATATATTATTTTAAATCTCGATTGATCTAAAATTAAAAATCAAAATGAATTGTGTATCATCCCTTTTCAAGGGACACTCTTCCTAACACATACATAAGTAAGTTGGGTTAGTTTTAAACTTGAAATTTTATTTTAAATATTTGGAGCAACAAGTTCTTGATTGTCCAAAAGAAAAGGACTTTTCTTTGTAATGTTATTTCATTTCATACAAATGGGTTTCTAAATTGGAGAGTTGGTAAGCGAACTATTAATGCTTTATTTAGAGCGGATGATAATGGTTTGAATCATCTGTGGTGGTTAACGTCATATTAAAAGTTCTTTAGTACCCTTTTGGAAAGAGTTGAATTTTGGCGTTTCGCGACCGAGTCACAGGAATCTCACCGAAAGGTAGGGACACCCGGCGCCTCTATTTAGGTAAAAAAAAAAAAAAAAAAGAATAATGTTGTTTCTGTACGTATCAAATCTTGTAGAAGCACAGCAAGATTTTTATGGTATAGGCAGCAGCATTTAGATGGACAAGGGATTTGAGTATGAAGTTAAAATCTTTTTATAAATATAAATATTTTTGAGACACATGTTTATATCTTTCATTACTTCATAACTAATTACATTAAAAATTTAATTAATTTAAATAATATTAGAAATTCCGTTGTCCTAAATTTTTTATCTAATTTGAATTATTCAAATTGAATTTTCCAGCAACAAAATTTGACATATTTCGATAATATAATTTTTATTAACCAGAAAAATGATACTTTCATTTTTATTTTCACCATTTTAAAATCATTCAAAGTTTTTATGGCTAAAGTTATGAATCACAAAAAATAATCAAAAATAAAGGTGAAAAAAAAGTTTGAATCAATACGAGTCCTTTCATTTGAGAATGTACTCCATAGATAATTCTGCAACAATGCAAAAAAAATATTTACCTGCATCACTTAGTGTTTATAATATTCACGAATATGATGATAAAAACAAAAAGCACAGCACATCGCTTACTCAAAGTGGTTTTCATAATTCTATGTTACTGCACCGACCGACAGACATACTGACCTCCGACTCCTCATTTCAATGCTTCCAATCATAACAAATGCTCATAATAATATATATACGGGTCCTCAATTATTGCTTCGAAATCATGAAATTCAAAGAAATCATACACATTACCTCAAGAAAAACGTGTCTTCCCTTTTATAACTGGAGGAGGAATAGACATTTAACTCTAAAAAAAAAATCCCAAATGCAATAAGTAGAAACAATGACTTCCGATATGAGATAAAAAACAAACAGAAGGTGCAAGCACAGAGCAGGCCAGAAACCTTAGCAAATTGTTTTACGTGCAGATTAATGCCTGGGAAAGAAACTTCTTGGACAAATGAACCACTGAAAATCAAAATTGGAATCACAGGAATTCATTAATGTCCATAGTCCCTGCTGCTGGACGCAAAAGTGGTAATTGAACTACAAAACATATACATAAAAAAACAACCAATTCACTTGTAATTAAACCTCCATACTTCTCGAACATTAGAGGAACCATCTGCAACCTCCAAAATAGGAGTAGGAGCCAAAGTACCTAAAACAAAGAAAATAAGGTTAATAACAATAATATCCAGACACTACAGAATGGGTTTATGGGAAGGTAAATGTATATGTAGGCATGAAGACGACCAATCCAGAAGGATAGAACATTGACTTGCATGCATAAGCAACGAGGATTTTAATTAACAGAATCAATCAATTAGTAACTCACAATCCTTTTCGACTAAGGAGATAAACCTCCTTGATCCTCCTCCAACTCCAAAATAATGCTTCTTTGCTGCCATGTATACAACTCCATCTGGACGACTCAAACACTGTTACGTATGAGAGAAGTATACCCATAAATGAGAAAGAAATTTGTATGAGATTCGAAAACTGATATTCACTAGAAAAATAAAAGTTACCTTCTTTATGAGTTTATAAAGATTAGGAAGAGATGAGACTGAGTAGACTGTTTCTGCCATCAAAATGATGTCATAACCTTCGGGCTGACGACCTGGCTCTTCATCACAGTTACCTCCACATTCATCTCTGAGTACGTGAGGGAGAATATGATCCATGTCCTTCCAATCTCCTGCAAAGAAACGAGCTTCGACCTGGTCACATTTTTTATCATCCGTAGTTGATGACTGAGACTTCTTTTGCATATTCGCATTGACATTTGGTATGGTGAGACATTCTAAGACCTCAGAATTAAAATCCTGGAAGTGTACGACACTAGCACCCTAAAGAAGCAAAAGGAAAAGAAAATGTTTGTCAGATTCTGGAATTCGACAGATGCAACTCCTTGAAATGTGAAAATATGAACACAGAATTTTACCATGAGGCAAGCAAAGATTCCAGGGAGCCCATGACCACATCCAAGCTGACAAACAACATAGAGAATTAGCTAGATCAATTGCAGAAATATTTTGTAGAACAAAATAAATTCCACCAAATTTCACAGTATAAAACAAACACGCCAACCGGATACCCTATAAGGTTACACAAAACAGCACTCTTGCTTTGGCTCCATCATGTATGGATTCTTTATTTTTGAAGTTTTAGTAGGTAAGTTCGATTTTCTTCTAAAATGGACACAGGGATGCTCCTCGTTCATGAGCTTAAGGACCCAAGCTCCTACACGTGGCAGATACTCTGACAAATCAACAATAAGATTTCAACTATGACATATTTTCTAATTCCACCACAAAAATAAATAAAATAAATACTAAAAAAGGAATCACTTTTTTGTCATTATTAAGATCACTTTAAGGCCTCACACCACAATTGCTCCCATTCAATTCTTCACTTATAAAACCCCATGTCCTTAGATAAGTAAGGGATAATGGACAAGAACATAAAATGTTGATTTTCATGAGGATTCTACTTATTTTCTGAATTTTTCATTTTTAGGGCTAATTGCACAAACGATTAAGAAAATGAATAAACAAATTAAAAAACTCAGCAGCAATGTGCTGCACAAATATGAACACAGCCAGCTGCATAGTTGTACAGAGATCCTGAGATTTATTATTTTTTCAAAGCCGAGAAGGATCTAAGATTAGAAGATAAGTAATTGTGCATGGTCATTCCCACCATGTCCAACCTCTGTATCTCCATTAATTGAGAGATTTTTTTTAGAGATTTAGAGTGTTAGTATCATGAACATTTGATAGGACTTTAGATGCATAATGTTTCAGGTTAAATTTTGATAGATTTTGAGATTGAATCCACCATTTCTTTTGAGGATATAGTGCTAATTCTTCTAATTCAACACAAGAGAAGAAAGAATTGACCAATTGAGTTCAATATTCAATTGAGTTCCATATTCAATTGAGTTCCCATCCAATAAGGTTGACCAATTCCTGAAAATGGACTAGTGCTAAAACACTGGTCCAAGATGGCTATGATTCAAGTATTAGAAAGTAAGAATTGAAGAGTCAACACAAACACTTTTATTCTAATCATCTAGAGCACCTATGAGATAAAATGCAAAATAAGGAACATTAAGGGCATTCCACTTGCATCTATAGTTTCTAGGAAGTTTGATACGAACATATATTTAACATAAAGTTAAAAAACAACTAAAAGACTAGAATGAGCAAGATTTTCCAAAATAAACTACAGAACTAATGGCATAATTATGCATGGCTTTGGCTGACAGAGGAATATAGTATTATTATTCAGGAAAAAAAATGAGTTTCAGGTTTAGAAAGAAAAATGGGGATTGGATTAAAGTCCCTATGAATTCTCTGTTTAATTAAACTGAAACCTCAGGAACCTTGTATTAGGCAATCAGGAAGCCTTTCATAGCGAAAAACCAAATGGAGAATTTCCATACATAAACATTACACAGATATTCAAGTTGCTAGTTCTCATATAGGAAAAGATTAAAACTTTAGAGATGGATAATTATCAAAAAGAGTATATATGAAGAAAATTTACATTGATGAACATTGTAAAACCATATCAGAGACACTGGCCTACCTCCAAGACCCTCTTTCCAATAATTGATAGTTTTCCATCTTGCATCTCTGTGCGAAGAGCCTTTACCAAATCCAATGAACCTTCCCATAATTTCAGTCCTCCTAAGGCAGTAAACCAATAACTTGTCAGCAGTCGGACATAAAAACTATTACAACAGTGTTATTTGCATATGCATCTATTCCAATGCTCTTGGCATATACATGATGTCAGTGCACAGTTAAACTGCATTTACCTTCATATTTCCCAGGAACCAGATCCAAATTAGAAAGAGCAAAAACCTCCTGAGTCCTCACCCTTCCCTACATGAAACACAGCATTACTTAATTATCATACTTTATTTAAAACCAAAAAAGGCATTCACTCAAACCTCCAGAGATAGAGATGATACAAGAAAATCATTTTTTTTTCTGTATTTCCAACTTTTATCAATTAGTCTATCCTTAAACTTCCATTACTTCCAACAGTAAAAGAAAAGAAATAAAAAAAAATCGAGTAACGATACCTTGAGCAGTGAAATCCCATCCAAATCCACAGACTCCACAGTATATTTTACGCTTGTTGATACCTAATAAGAAAATGGAAACCAACCAACTAGATAAATTTTGGAGAACCGTTTCAGTAAAGCTTTCGACAAAAAGACCGACGTTAAAGAATGTCACCTGCAATGGAGAAACTTCTAGGGAAGGAGGTGGAGGCGGTAAGGACTCTTCTGGAGAGTCAAGGAAGTTCCAACCAAGCTTGGATTCGGCGCTTTCATCAAAGAGGCGAAAATTTTCCATTGTTGGCTTAGTTCTGAACCTCCGAATCCCGAAGACAAAACGGCCTATAAAATTATTAGTGTTGTGGCCCAACCAATTAGTCCCTACATTTTGGGATAATCCTAATTTAGCCCCCTAATTTGCATTGATTATTGGGATATATAATATAATATTATAATATATTATTATTTTTACAGATAATGAAATGAAAATTCTGATTTCTCTCTTAATTGCATTCTCTTCCATCTAATTTTCTCTAGATTCTTCATGGTATCAGAGCGATCATAACTCGTCCTTTCCGCTTCACAGGATTTCTTTTCTCCACTTTTCTTACTCAATAATTGTGATTCGTTTTCAATTTTTCTGAAAATTGGATAATCTAGAGTTTTCGATTTTGATTAGAAATTTTTTTTAATATGTCTGCCAATCAAGACAAAACTAATAATTCGTTGTCGCAAGGCATAAATAGTGTGATCAATTATAATGATTTGTATTTCTTCATGGAGATTCTCCGAACACAGTCAGCTTGGTCAGATCATCTTCCATGGTGGAAATTATCTCAATTGGAGTCGCAGTGTTAAACTTGCACTTGGAGTGAAGAACAAAACTTGTTTTTTTTTTTATGGAACACTTCCTTGTCCTGGTAGGATTTTGTACTCAATAGAAAAGTCCATTTCTGAGAATTTTATTTTTTCTCCTTTCGCTAGAAGTCTTTGGTAAGAAATACAGGAACGTTATGGTCAGTCTAATGCTCCTCTTCTTGATGAGTGTCATAAGAAATTGTTATCAGTTCAACAAAATGGTGATTCCATTGCTAAGTATTATGGAAAATTGAAGCAAGTATGGGACAAATTATAGGCTTATGAGCCTTTTCCCGACTGCGGTTGTGGTGCTATGTTGAAATGTTCGTGCAGTCTACTTAAGAAAAATTTGGAAGCTGATCAACTCAAAAAACTTATTCAATTGATTGTTGGTTTGAATAAGTCCTATGATAAAGTTGAAATGAACCTCTTAAGTATGAATCCTTTACCTACTATTAATAAGGCATACCATATTTTGCAACAAGTTGAGAAACAAAATTCCATTAATATTCATCATGACTCCTCTGATATGAGTGCATTACTTTATGTTAAGAATGCTATTGGTTTTCAGTCTCAATTTCCTCCTAAGAGAGATTCTAAGGAGTTTAAGAAGATGAAGTATGACATGCTTTGTGACCATTGTAAGACCAAAGGACATACCAAGGAGCAGTGCTTCAAATTAATGGGTTATCCAGAGTGGTATGCCGATTTAAAGGCAAAGAAATCTCAAAATTCAACTATTAGAGTTGATGCTATTGTTCATGGTTCTTCTGGCATTTTAGGGAGTTGTCATGTTAATACTCCTTTGGATTCTTCATCAATTCAGCCATCTTCTGTTATGAATCCTGAATTGTTGTTTGTTGACTGCAAGGAAGTTTTCAAAATAATACAAAACAGTAACTCATGGTATCATTCTTTAGTCAACTTTACTGGTATTGTCTCTGCTTCAAATGTTGCTTTATCTATTAAACATCCTCATAATGCTTGGATAATAGATACCGGTGCTAGTGATCATATGACTTAGGAATGTTTGCTAACACACACATGCTATACAAACCTATACCTGATGGAAGTTTAAAAACTGTTGATACCATAGACAATATCATCTTAACCTTTGGCATTACTCTTTATAATGTGTGTTTCTACTCTGAGTTCAAACACAATCTCTTATCAATTGGTAGACTCCTTGATCATAACAAGTTATATGCTAAATTTGAAAAAACTTCATGTACTTTCCAGGACCTCACAACTGATAAGGTGAAAGGAAGTCGTACAAGATATAGAGGTTTGTACAAGTTTCTCAATAGTAATTTCTCAACCTTCTCAATTTTCTTTTTCCAATAATTGTCCTCAACTGGAGCAAAATATAGGAAAAATTTACAAAATTTGACATAATTATCTTCCTTATTTTTTATTGATGCATTGAGGACTACATTTTTTTTTTTGGCTTATCGCACGAGTGTTTTGGGTGGGTTCCATCACCGAGGGGCGGCACCTTACCCAAGTCGGGATTTGAAACTTGGATCATTGGTTAAGAGAGGAGGAGCCCCTACCGCTCCACCACATGCCTCTAGTTATTGAGGACTACACTTTATTATTATTATTTTTTAATTAAGAACCCGAAATGTAAAAAGAGAAATATGTTGAAATTTATATTATATTAATTTTCTAATCTCCAAAAAAAAAAAAAAATCATTGTAGACATTACAAATCTATAAATTTTAAATATTATTTAAATATATATTAAATATATATTTAATTAATTATGAAACATTGTATTTCTAACAAAGATGATGAGATTAAATTTTTTAAAACTATAAAAAAAAATTAAATAATACACAGTCTAATTCTATCAAAGTATGGACAAATAAACTAATTTTACTATTTTCTTATCAAAATTTGGAGGCAGTGGCCAAGGAGCAAAATATGGGAAAATCTCAAAAGCTTTGAAAAAATTATCTTCCTTATATTTTATTCATTGATTAAAATAATTGGTTATATAAAATGAAAATAAATTTATTATTAAATTCAATAAATTTTGTTATCAAAATTTTGATAACAGTGGACATGGAGCAAAATATAGAAAAAAAAATGCAAAAGATTTCATATAATTATATATTCTATTGAGCAAAATAATGTTTTTTATTTTTTAAACCATTTAATTTTTCAAGTGATCATGACTCTAACTCCCTTATATTTTTTACTTGTCTAAAGTTAAAAAAACATCTTTTATGAAAACAAGATGAGTCTTTTATGAAAAATACTGAAATATTTTAAACTTTATTTTGTAATAACAATAATTAATGAATAGGTAAATTGGTAAATTTCATTTCTATTTAAAATTTTTGAGTGTAAGAGTAGGAGTAGATTGGATTTTTGGCATTTATACTCTTTCAATTTAATTACTTAAAATAATAATAATAAATAAAAGAAAGTATGCTAACCATTAATCTTCAATTGACATGAAATTATATAAAAATTTTAAATAGACATGAAATGAATAATTGGTGAGTTTGGTCCTAAATAAATTTACTTTTGATAACTTCAGTCCCAAATTTTTTTTTTTAACTTTTAAAGTCCAAATTTTTTTTATTAGATAAAAATAAAGTCTCTTTTGATAGAATCCGTCAAAAAACTTAAAAAGTTAACCGTTCATATGTTTTAGTTAATTAAGGAAAGGGTAAAAATGTCATTGGAAATAAAGAAAAAAGAAAAAAAATATTTTCTTCTTCTCTTCTCCACGCCATCAGTTGCAGCGGCGAGCCACCTTCTTCCACGACGTCTCTCTCCCCCTTTCTCTGTATTTCTTGAATTAAGCTCAAATCACCACTTGAATAATTGAAGAATTTAATATTTCTTGAAGCTTAAATTCTCTTGGCAACTCCGAAAATCTCGGTCCAATTTCAAGAACTTCTTCGCCTCAACCACCTCTTTCTTCTCTAGTTACTTTAATCAACAAGAACGAGTTCTAGTTCAAGAGAGCATTGCCATAGACCTCAATGGAATCAATATCTACGGCAATTCTTACTGGATTAACCACATTCATAAGCTATGTTCCACTTCCATCGACCGCGACATCGACGCCACCCTTCAACTTATTGACCGAATTTGCCTCTACGGTTACCGCCTTAACGCACTAAATGTCAACAGCATTATCCATGGTCTATGTGATGCCAACCGTTTTCCCCAAGCTCATCAAAAGCTTCTTGGATACGTTAACTCTCAGCCTAATCTTCTTGATAAGCGAACTTGTAATGTTATTGTTGCTCGGTTGCTTGATGGGCGTATGCCACATACCACTTAGTCTGTAATTGAGGGTTTGATCAATGTCAACTCGAATTTTGTTCCTTTTCTGGTTAATTATAATCGTTTGGTTCATCAGTTTGGGGAATTAATGCGATCCTCTGAAGCCCATCAAGTGTTAATTAGTTGCCGAGAGAATTTAAGTTTCAAGAAATATTGCATATCTCCAATTATCCAGGTGGTGGTCTAAGCTTAATTCAAGAAATATAGAGAAAGAAATGGGGGAGAGAGACATTGTGGAAGAAGGTGACTCCGCTGCAACTGACGGCGTGGAGCGGAGAAGAAGATATTTTTTTTTCTTTTTTCTTTATTTCATAAATGACATTTTTATCATTTTAATTAATTAATTAAACAATATAAATTGTTAACTTTTTTTTTAGTTTTTTGACGGATTCCGTCAAAAGGGACTTTATTTTTATCTAATAAAAAAGTTTGGGACTTTAAAAGTTAAAAATAATATTTTGGGACTGAAGTTGACAAAAGTAAATTTGTTTAAGACTAAACTCACCAATTATTCGACATGAAATTAAACAATATATATATAACTTAATGTATCAAATTTGTCAATTCGCTTTAATAATAAATATGAGTATTAAAATATTAATGATAAGAGATATTAAAGAAAAACATATCAATAAATGCATTTTAATTTTGAGTTGTAAACAAACTAAGTTATTTGTCAATAAAATTCGTTCAAGTTCATTTATATTCGATTGCAGCTCGTTCATTTATTAAACAAAAAAATTCAAACAATTTTTAAGTTCGATTTATTTTCAAGCCTACTCAAACAAGTATTCAGTGTTCGCAAACATAATCAAACATTCGTGAACAAATTATAAATATTTATATATTATATATTTTTAAAAAAAAAATCTCTAATATTTAAATTAAGGATATATATAAATTTTTTATCTCCTTTTCTCTAATATGTAGTGGTGACTTCTCTTACCTTACCTTCTCCTAGAGCGGTAAAACAAACTAAATTATTCCTGAACAAAGCTCATTCATTTATTAAACAAATCAAACTCAAACAATTTTTTAAACTTGTTTCAAGTCTATTCAAACAGTATTCAAAAATTAAAAATGAAGCTCAAACATTCGATGCTTGATTTGACTCAACTCGTTTAAAGTGCTACTAACATAAGTAAATAAAAAAAAAGAAACCGTAGGAGTAGCCTTTATACGATCACTAACTTAAAAACAGGGGAAGTACATAGGATACGTGTGACACGGCTGGACATTTTCTGAGTTGCAAATATAGACAAAAAACTACCGTCCTCATCGAACGTGGCATCCATCATAATTCATAACAGTCCTACTGTTAGTTTGATATAAACACTGAACCACTTTCTGCATCTTCTTCATAGATAAAATCATTTTGAACCAAGGAAGAAAGGGTTTAGAGAGAAACCAAGAAACAAAAATGGCGAATGCAATCGATGTAGTGGTTTTGGAGCATGCATCTGTTGAGAAGAACCACTGTTGCATGTATAAGGGACCTGGCTATGCGAGCCCTCTTCAGGCCATGGCTGGTCCTAGAGAAAACCTCATCTACGTCACTTGCATATATACTGGTATATCATTTTATTTATTTATTCATTTATTTATTGTATTTTGGATTTTTGTTTGTTGAAGATGGGCTGTGCTTGTTCCTGTTTCTGTAAATTTGGGTGGTGTTCACTGTTCTGTTTAAACAAATTATGGGGAATTGTTCTTCGATGGAGTGTTTGAAATTGCATTGTTTAGCTAAAAATTAACCTTGAGAAATCACGAATGTCGTTGATTTCTCGGAGATTCAAGGTGCTAATGTGGGATATAATGTTGATTCGAGAACACGGGGACGCACGAGGGAAAAAAAAATTACAGAGCGAAAATTTCTTACTTTTCTTGTAGGTTTTGGAGTCAGGAGCAAAAGTTTCCCCTATTCTAGCATTTGATTTAAACTTTATATGGTTTCTATTGGAATCAACCTGTTTAATCTTTTTATACAAACTGGATAATTTTTCTTTTTGTTTGTTTATTAATTGATCTGATTCAGTTTTTTAGATTCTACAATTGAAGAGAGAACTCTGAAATTAGATTAATTTGTCATTTGATTTGGACAACAGGAACAGGAATCGAGAAGCCTGACTACCTGGCTACTGTGGATGTGGATCCAAGTTCACCAACTTACTCTAAGGTCATCCACAGGCTGCCTATGCCTTATGTTGGTGATGAACTGCACCATTCTGGATGGAATTCATGCAGTTCCTGCCATGGAGATCCATCGGCTGCCCGAAGATTTCTTGTCCTGCCTTCATTAGTGTAGGTGACTCAAAATTCCTAGTGTTGTTGGCCTTTGTCTTAAATGAATCTGCCCAGTTTTTCATTTAATACTTAGTTTTGCCTGCTAACATCCTCTTTTCTTTTTTGATAATTGACCAACTTTCATAATTACATGAATTTTGTGTATATTAAACAGACCTGATTGTTAAAATATTTTCAACAAGACGAACCTTGTTGCTGGCTTAAAAATTTTAACTTGGTTTCCATTTTTAATACTCTTACTGATTTTTGAATATCTATGATTTGGGTTCCATGCAACATCACCTTGTAAACAAGTGTTAATATGTGACAAATTTTAAACATAATCCAATGAAAATGGGGGCAGGGTTTAGTTGTGTAAGAATGTTAAAAGTAGCACAGGGACTCTTTTGTGGAATATTTATGGTTCCAAAATCAAAGAATCATGGTTTCCTTGTGTTTCTCATACCAATTATCTGCAGACAGTTTGCTCATCTGGCTTAATAGTATTTTCGTGAATACAAATGAAATCTTCAGTGATCATTGCTATATTTTCTTTAGTAAATTGAAATTCAGGGATCATGCGCATATGTATTATCAAAGATATCACTGACTTAAAAAATCCTTCTACTGTTCATCATTGCTTGAATTTCAAGAACTAGAACAGAATTCTTATAATAAGGTTCGATACTTTTCTTTTCTAGAACAGAGTTTTTAGTATATTAAACAGACCTGATTGGTAAAATTTCTTTAAAAAGAGGGACCTTGTTGTTGGCTTAAAGATTTAAACTTGAATTCCATTTTTAATACTTTTACTACTTTTCTGAATATCTATGATTTGGGTTCCACGCAACATCACCTTATAAACAAGTGTTAATATGTGAAAAATTTTAGACGTAATCCAATGAAAATGGGGGGCATGGTTTAGCTGTGTAAGAATGTTAAAAGTTGTACAGGGCTTCTTTTGTGTGATATTTATAGTTCCAAAACCAAATAATCATGGTTTCCTTGTGTTGTTCTTACCAATTATCTACAAACAGTTTGTTCATCTGGTTTAATAGTATGTTCTTAAATACAAATGATTTTTTCAGTGCTCATTGCTATATTTTCTTTCGTAAATTGAAATTCAGAGATCATGCACATATGTATGATCAAAGAGATCACTGACTAAAAAAATTCTTCTACTGTTCATCATTGCTTGAATTTCAAGAACTAGAATGGAATTCTTATAATAAGGTTCAATACTTTTTTTTAGATCTGGTCGGATATATGCAATTGATACACTGAAGGATCCACGGGCTCCAGCTTTGCATAAAGTTGTAGAGCCTGAGGATATCATCACGAAGACTGGTTTAGCCTATCCGCATACTGCTCACTGCCTTGCTTCTGGTGATATAATGGTATCATGCCTTGGAGATAAAGAAGGAAATGCTGAAGGAAGTGGCTTTCTTTTGCTTGACTCGGAATTTAATGTGAAAGGAAGGTACTCCCTATTTTCTTTTCTTTACAAACCTGATCACAATAAAATGTTTCATATTCAGATTTCATTTGAGATGTCCTATATTCAATACTTAGAATCAGCTATAATTTTATGAGCTGTGGCATAGAACTTTATAAGATTAGTATGAAACAAAAATGCAGTAATTTTTGTCCATATACATGATAGGTGGGAGAAACCTGGACATAGTCCTCGTTTTGGATATGATTTCTGGTATCAACCCAAGCACAATACAATGATTAGCACTTCTTGGGGAGCTCCAGCTGCATTCACCAAAGGTTTTAATCTTCAGCATGTTTCAGATGGTCTTTACGGACAACATTTACATGTGTACAGCTGGCCTGGTGGTGAACTGAAGCAAATATTAGATCTTGGTAATACAGGACTCCTACCCTTGGAGGTAAAATAGATTTTTCTGGCCAAATTTATTCCTGTGATGACATCTGCAGTAACATAAGGTGCCTAGATTGATTTTTTCTATGTGAATTCTTCTTGTTCTCAGATAAGATTCCTGCATGATCCATCTAAAGACACTGGGTTTGTTGGATGTGCCTTAACAAGTACCATGGTTCGATTTTTCAAGATTGGAAGTGGTACATGGAGCCACGAGGTAAGTTTAAAGAAAAAGAAAAAAACGGACTAGTTTGAGAAATCAAAAGTTTTGATAAATTTTACTAATTAACCCACATTAATTACAGGTATCAATATCAGTAGGAGCACTGAAGGTGCAGAATTGGATTCTCCCAGAAATGCCTGGTCTAATAACAGATTTTCTTATATCTCTCGATGATCGGTTCCTTTATCTGGCCAACTGGCTTCATGGTGATATAAGGCAATATAACATTGAGGACCCAAAAAATCCCAAGCTCACTGGTCAAATATGGGTTGGGGGACAAATTCGAAAAGGTAGCTCTGTTTTAGCAGAAGCTAATGATGGTACAACATACCAGATCGATGTCCCAGACATTAAGGTAGTTATTCCAGCTTCAGATTGTCTTGTCATATTCCAGAATCCTCTATAGGTTGTGATTATATTAATTTGTTTGTGTCTTCGTCATTGTTCTGAGTATGTAGGGTAAGCAACTGAGAGGAGGACCACAAATGATTCAGTTGAGTTTGGATGGAAAGAGGCTGTACGCTACGAACTCGCTGTTCAGCACATGGGATCGACAGTTTTATCCTGATTTAGTGAAGAAAGGAGCACAAATGTTGCAGATTGATGTTGATACAGACAAAGGTGGTCTTGCTACAAACCCCAGCTTCTTTGTGGATTTTGCAGATGAACCTGATGGTCCATCCTTAGCACATGAGATGAGGTACCCGGGTGGTGATTGCACCTCAGATATTTGGATTTAGACAATCTCAATCATTTTAGATATATGAAATTAACAATAAAATTAAGCAGTATGAACATGTGAATCATGATCAATAAAAATGTGTAGTTTAATTGGTAGCAGTCTCTCTTCATGTAAAAAATGTTTTCAAATATTTTCAAAAAAATAAAAATAAAAATAATAATAAAAAAAGGGAACATGTGAATCATGAGTTAGTTGATCCTGATATGATGAGTCAGTTAACGAAATGAGTTGATATGATTACTATTTGCTGGTTTCAAACTTTTTAGATGTGCAGGTGAGATATTAAGGATCATTTTTGTCTTAACGATAGGATTGAATTTTTATTCAAATTATCCAATTTAAACGAAGATTAATTTTAAATATGGACATGTTTTAAAAGCATAGACTCTTGTATGTTTATATATAATAAAGTAACTGAAACTTAAGGGAAAAAAGAAAGATAAAAAACAAAAGTACTAAAATCACATAATAGATATACAATATATTTTTTTAAGAGAGTAGATTAAATTTATTCTATCAATTTATTCTATCACTGTTTAACATTTTTGTCTTCCTTTCATACAATTTATATAGCTCTTTATATAGGCTTAGCATAAGTTATTAGGGAGAGGGGGCCCAAAAAATAAGACAATTTCATAATGAAGCTTCATTCTTTAAATCTAGTAAATAAAGAGGTAATAACCCTAAGGCGTAAGTTAGTTGGTAAGAAGCTCTCTTGACTTAAGTGAGATTGAGGGTTTAAACTTTAATTTATGTATGCAACTCTTTAAAATTTGGGGCCAAAGCTTCCTTCCATAAGAGACCAACTCAGCTCGAACGAAGATTAGTCCGAATGTGGATTGACTTAAAGGTGTCCTTCCATAATTTGGGACCCCTTAGATGCCAAAATCTAAGTTTAGCACCTCAAAAAAAATTTTGTAACAGTGTCCTCCAAGATTTAAAACGTCTCACTACATGCCCTTCCGTCAATTTTGACCGTTAGGCTAGATTTTTTACTATTAGTCAATCTTTTTTATTGTTTTGAGCATGGACATTTTGTCTCAAAAACTCTGCTGTGCTTTTTTTTTCTCTCTTGTCGTTTTTGCACATATAAAATCAGTTTTCAACCTAAAAATCAATTTTCTTTCAACTCAAAAATTGGCATTTGATGTTGAAAGTTTCAATTGTGGGGAAGCTTCAGCTGCAATCTAACATCTTCTTCCACAAATTCAGAGTTATAAACGAAGCCCATGAGCAGCAGACCACTATTACCCTTATGTAAATGTGGAATCATATGTACTTTGAAAACCTCTTGGACGGAAAAAAATCCTTCAAGAAGGTTCACGATTTGCGGAGACGAAGAGGTAAGATTCACATTCTATTGTTATGTACATGAAATTTGATGAGATAGTAAAGGGTTACCATTTTTCAAACAGGATGATGGTAGAAGATGTAGTTTCTTCGAGTGGGTAGATCTAGAAATGTGCGGAAGATCAATTGAGGTTATCCATGGATTGCTTCGACGAATTCGAGCAATGGAAGAAGAAATTTTTGCCCAAAAATCATGTCTTGCAAAAATCAATGAGAAGAATAATAAGTTTTGGTCAAAAATCGGAGTGTTGAAGCTACAAAATGGTAGATTGCAACGTTGGTGTTGGGTTCTTAGTGTATTAGCTTTGTTGAGCTGGAGTTTTTGTATTTGGATGATTGCAATGACAGTGTCTAGTAATAGAGCAGAAAAGTTGAACAGAAGTGTGAGAAGTGGAAATAGAACATGGTAGTGTCGATGTAAAAGAGCTTATCTTTAGTGTTTGTTGTCAATGAACATGGTTTTTGTATGCTTACTGTATGTTAGTTTGGCTCTTTAATGAGATGAATGAATAAGAGAGTATTATTGCCAAAAAAGAACGCGTGATTGCACAATAATAATGACAGTAATATTGACATTACCATTTCAAATTTGATCGGAACAAGTCAAAAAAGTATGCCTTAAATTACATTAATATTGACATAAAGACAAAATAATGCCCTATCAAAGATTCCTTTCACAACAACAACATCAATATAATACAACTATTGTCTACTTGTTCCCTAACAACCATTACACTTGCCACAACAACATCAATTACTCACTTTGCCTATACCTTCTTCCCCTCCCTCTCCCTCTCCCTCTGCCCCTGCCTCTACCCCTGCTAGATCCACCAAAGCATCAACAACTTGTGTTTCTTCTTGGCTTTGCTGGACAACTTCAATTTTGGAACTTCCAAATCCACCACCATCAGCAACCCGAGCATCAATATGAACAACCTAGGCATCATCATGATTCTGGGCAGCAACATCATCATCCTAGGTACCATCTAATTGCTCACTTTGTGTTACAGGGTTCTTGCTGCTTGTTGTTCAGATTCGTTTTGTACTTGAGCAAATCTTGTGTCCTACAGTTCATAACAAATAAAAGAGAAAAAAAAGTATTATAACACAAATCTTAAAGTTAAGAACTTTTTTGTATGAAAAACAGTATGAATAACAAACATATAGGTGGGCTGCAACTGTGGTGCATCTTCTCTTCGTCTTTTAGGACATTTTTACATTATGACCAAATTCCTTGCAAGCTCCACATCTAACCATAAATCTTTCCCTTATTCTCCTTACACTGTTATTTCCATCAATTTGCCTCTTTCTTGACTTCCTTGGCCTGTCAAGGTTGTTTGAATGAAATGGGAGGGTCAAGTAAAACACCCTCAGCTCTAGGCCACATATCTTTGTCATTAATAGGCAACAATAGGTTATCATACAACAAAACATATTTATCAAGATTGTAGTAGTTGTCAACCGTCTCATGGGGATCCAATCCTTTGTTATGAAATGCTACAATTGAATGCATATAGGGTATCCTAGTCAATTACCAAGACTCCCAACTACACCAACATTTTTGTAGATCAACAACAAACTATTGTTCCCTTGGCCCCATGACTTGATAACCCTGTCTGTCATTCCAAATTGGTTTCCAAGATCAAGAAATAAGCACAACTTCTTCAATTTGTTCCTTATCATTGGGCATTCACTATTTCGGGGCTCTCTTCTCATTCTATTCCTCCTCACAACAATTCTCTCCATCAATGAAGCTCTAATACTCTTCATCATAGATAATATAAGTTTATGCCCTGCTTCTAGAATGAATGCATTGAACGACTCACATAAATTGTTGCAAAGCATATCCGACCTGGTATTAATGGGGAAGAATGCCTTGACCTAGTGATCGGGCTTTGGGCCACTCACAACCCAAGTCCAAGCTTCTTCATCGTAAAGCTCTAACTCTCTCAAAGCTCTTTCATATAACTGTTTATTGGTGCTTCCAGCTATCTTCCATAGCAAATCCTTCAAAATCTTTCCCTGTGTATTTTTTTGAAGTTGTTATACATATGTTGCACACAGTACCTATGCTCGGACATAGGCAAAACCTCTGCTAATGCTGCATCAAGTCCCCGAAATCATAACAAACACTTACCTTTTGTCTATCCGATATGAAACTGTATCCAAAACCTGCATGTCCCTCAATATCTAAATCAACGGCTAGTAACTTGAAAAACCATCTCCATTGTCCGGTTGCCTCTTTTTCTATCACTGCCCAAGCAATGGGCCACCAGCCATTGTTACCATCCATTCCAACTGCTACAAGTAGTTGAACCTTATAACAACTCTTTATGTGGCAGCTATCCACCCCTATCAAGGGCCTACAATGGTCTTAAAACCCCTTTTTCAATGGCCCTAGACACATATACAACCTCTAAAATTTAGGTTGTCTTCCAGCCTCTCTGAAATTCTCATGTTCAATCTCAATAGTAGAATCGGGATGAGTCTGAAGTAATTCAGCTCTATAGTCCCAAAAAAGCTTGTATTGTTCTGCCTCATCTCCAATTATTAACTTTTTAGCCATACATCTTGCATTGTATGCAGATGTCCTTGACATCTCTGCCTTATATTCCTCGTCAATATTTTGCCTAATAGAATTGATAGGCACATTCAGGTTTATTTTGATTCTTTCAATAAACTTGTTTGCAACCCATTTCATAGTAATGAACCTATTTTTCATTGATGGTTGCAATTATTATGAGTTAAGTTCATGATCTTAACAACAAAATCCTTAGTCTGTGTCACTCTTTCAATGGAAACAAAAATAGACCACTTGCAATCTTTACATCTACAAATTACCTTAACTCTTTTAGGTTTTGATGGTCTAAATTTGCACACTTTTCCTTCATTAATGCAGTAATTTTTCACTGCCTTTAAACTCTTCCCTACCAGAAAATCTTATCCACACCTCAAAAAATGGTCTTTCCATATTTTTGTTGTCAAAATATGTATACCTACCACTGCCCAAATCATTTTCATATCCATCATTGTTTGAGTCCTCCTCACAACTGTGCAACTCATCCACACGAACACTGTCATCAATCAATGCATCATCTCTGTTTTCATCCTGTCTTGTTTCCTGCAATGTTTCATTTTCTTCTAAAATATTCTCAATGTTCATGTCAAACATGACATCATCTCTGCAGTATTCTTCATCTTCGGACAAATGTTCTTGATTGTAATCATCATCAGTATCGGAGTCATCTACTTCATCTTCTTGCCCTTGTATTGGTGCTTCATTGTCAATATCTACTGGTTCTTCATTATCAATGTCTATTGTTGTTGTTGCTTCATTATCTTGGGTAACAACTTCTCCTTGTTCCTCCTGAAGTTGATAAACTTGTCCATGGCCTCCAACTTCCTCACCTGCCCCAAATATTCCTCAAATATTTGGTATTAGCCTGTTGCACTTGAGTCACTCCCTCAACTTGACTCATTACCTCCTCAAATATTCCTTGCCATTCCAAGTCATCGTAATCATTAGCAGGAGGAACTTCAATATTATTTCCGGATTCATCAAAAGTAGGCAGTTTAATAATGTTTCCGGGTTCATCAACAAGCAGTAGCACATGCAATATTATGTACGGGTAATTCGGTTTCAAGTGCAGACAATTCTATATTGTTTCTAGGTTCATCAACAATAGTGGCACATGCATTACTAGGTACATGTAATTCAATTTCAAGTGCATCATTTTCAGCATTTACAGATGGTAATACTTCATCATCATGTACAACATTCACATTGGGTAACACATTTTCGGAATGAAATACCAGTTTAGAAGTCTCACCAGTAACATGTTCGGATGGTAATACCTCATCCACAACAGTTTCAGTATCTGCATGCCACTCCAACAACAAAGGTTTTCTTGAAGGAATTTTTCTCTTTTTTGGTCTAACAGTGCTCCTAGATGAGCTTTCTTCTTCTATCTCTTCAATGACAACAAAAAATTTTCTAGGTATTTCCTTTTTCAACTCGGATTGTTTGTTCAAGTAATCTAGTATATTTTGCTTATCCCTAACTTCGTATATAATTCTATCACTTTAAACCTTGGTACCCATTCATAGATAGCCAAAATATCTTCATCTTTAGTAACTAACTTCAGTCTAGTTTTGAAATCACCTACTGGTTCTAAATAGCAGTAAACCATACACTTTTTTTTTTTTTTTTCAACATCTTCAGCATTAAATTAATCTCCAAAATACTCATTTTGTCCTCCACACAGTAATCGACATACTTCCAGTTTTCATCCTTATAGTTTCTATACCCTTTCTCCTCCCAAAATATCCCATCAAAGTACAATTTTAAGGTAAAATAATCATCTTTAGGATCTGCATATTCAATGCAAACAGAATAAATATCATACTTTCTATCACAGAATAAAGCACAAAAAAACTCTCTATTTTCAAGCAATTATAGCGACAACACAGGAAAAAAAAATTCGACTTTGCTCGACATTATGAAGAAAAGTTTGAATCTTTACTGTAAAGCGTTTAGAGATCAATGTAGTTGTTCTTACTTCGCCTAATTACCCACTCATTAAACCTTCTAGCCATTTCGTTTTTCAAACGACGATTCAAATGGGTCTTTGAAATTTCACTTCCTCGGTTCAAGTTTTACAATCATAAGCTTGTGTTGTAGAAATTTTACAAAGATTGACACTGATTACAATGATTTTACATGCAAAAATTTGAAGAACAACTTTTAGAATTCAAACACACAATAGCTAGATTTTTGGGTTGAAAATGACAATGTACTGTGCAAAAAAGGCAAGAGGAGAAAAAGGAGGGAAAAAAAAAAACAGAGTTTTTGAGACAAAAATGTCTCGCCAAAACAAAAAAAAAACTTGACTAACGGTAAAAAAACCGACCTAAAAGTCAAAATTGACGAAAGGGAATGTAGTGAAACATTTTAAATCTTGGAGAACACTTTGTTAACAAAACATTTTTTAGGTGCTAAATAGATTTTGGCATCTAAGGTGTCACCAGGATAGTTTACCTTAAAATATATATTTATATCACTAAAACTTTATTAGAGAGAGGGGAAAGAAAAATTTCCAATGGTAGAAATTTGAGCTCTCTTTTAGATCTTTCAACTAATATATACATATTTTGTTCATTATGTTTTCATATGTTGTAGTCACTAAAATATTAGTGAATAAATTTGTTGCATGATATTGTCCGCTTTGGCCTAAACCCTCACGGTTTGTTTTTTTTTTTTTTTTCATCTTATCAAAAAGCCTCATATTAATAGAGTAAGTGAAATTCTTATATTCTAACCAATTCTTGCATAATTTTCAAATATGAGACTTGAATTAATAGCCAAACCCAACAATATATATCACAATTACGATATAATTCCTATTCTTTTACTATTTTTTTTTTTGGGGGGGGATGGTCCGTCTTTTCTGGCAAAACTTGCTGCAAAGTTTGCTCCCTCTAGTCATTTTTCTAGACGTTTTTATGCATAGTTTAGGCGGATAAGAATTATATTGTGTGGACAAAAATGGGTAGAAAATAAAGTCTCTCTTGCAACATTTTCAGCGTAGAATTAATATTAATGTTTGTTTCGTTTTAACGTAGAAGTGAGGATATGCCCGTCTACTACCGTTTTACCTAAGGCCCGTTGTTGTGTAAATTAGAGGGTTTCCATTACTAATTTTCTCAAGCATTTACGAGTTTAAAATGTATCATTTTTAATAACAGTTCAGTCAATTTTATAGGTGAACCATGTGGAATTTCGGGTCACAACATAAAAATTTTACTTAAAAATATATATATATATATTAAAGAGTAATTGGTGAATTTAGTCTCAAACAAATTTATGTTCCTAATTTTTTTTTTGACTTTTAAAGTATCAAATTTTTTTACTTAAAACAACTAAAGTCCTTTTTCACAAATTTCATCAATATTTGTTAAACATTAATAATTTGTGTGATTTTAGTAGATTAAAGAAAAGATATTAAGTCATTTTACATGAAATATCTACAAAATTAGAGTAAAAAAGTTAGAACACTCATTCACAAAATATTTTTGAAAGGGTAAAACGATATATATAAAAGTATATTTTATATAAAATGACTTGATTACCCTTTTCTTTTATTCAATAAACCACATAAATCGTTAAATTTTAAAAAAATTGACAAAATTTGTGAAAAAGGACCTTATTTTTCTTAGGTAAAAAACTTTTGGACTTTAAAAATCAAAAAAAAAAAAAAAATTTAGGACTAAACTTGCCAAATATAAATTTGTTTGGAACTAAATTTACCAATTACTCAATTTTAAAATTATTAATTATTTCTTTAAAACGATTTTTTTTTGTTAAATATTATAAATATTAATAAATTTAAAATATTCTATTTCATTTATGATGTGAATGCTTTTTTAAAATGTGATTTTTCCATAAAATTCCAACTTTTTATTTCAAAAATTAATTTTGTATTCTAAAATATTTAATAATAAAATGTTAATTTTTAATTTTATTATTGATTTTAAAATTTTTTCTTCACCACTAATTTCTCTATTATTTTTTTTCTTAGGGCACGAGCTGTCCTAATTGGAATTTCAAACAACTACATATCAACTCACTTAAATTATGAGAGTTCCTTATCAGCTCACCTTCGTCTTCGTTCTAATTTCTCTATTATTAATTGTTAGGTACTATTTATTCCCATTGTGTCATTGTCATTTATGTCATTTTGGTGATTCCGTAGAATTGAAGAGTGGGAAAGGTCTTACATATATATATATATATATATATATATATATATATCATGTGGGATGAGACTTTGTGAGCATATGCAAAAGTTCTCGTTGAAGATGCAAATTGAAAAAAGACTTCTTTTTTTCCCTTTTATATATTCGGACTTCCGTTTCAGAAGGGCACATGTCTTTCAGGGACTTTTTGGGCGGTTGTCTCCGAACTAATGTTTCGGTATACAACAATATATATATGTGTGTGTGTATTTTTAAATAAATATGATTAGGTATAAGTAGTTTAATTATAAGAAAAAATTCTCCAATTTACTTGCTTAATTATTTAAATTTTTCTATTTTAGTTTTAAATATTTAAGTCAAAGAAATTAATTATTGATTTATATTTGATTTTTGTTTTTTAGATTCGTCATTTTAATAAAAATTGATCAATATTATTTTTTTTTTAATTTTTATGTAATTAATATATCTATCAAACTTAAAATGTTTTTTATGACTTCAGATATTTTTTTACACAATTTTTATAATTAAATATATTTTTATTTTGTTACATTTTGAAATTTCACTTCCCCCCCCCCCCTTTTTCCTTTTTTTTTTTTTTTTTGGAAAATTTCATCCCTTCCACATTATAAATTTTGGCTAATTTCATCCCTTAATTTTATTTTTTTTCCCGTAGCAAGATATTTAAAAAAACGGAAGGGTAAAACACTTTTTTTTTTAAAAAAAAAAAAAACCTAAAATAAAACAAATTATAATAAAAAAAAAAAAAAAAAAAAAAAACTTTTTCTTTTGGCAAATTGGCCAAATTCATCCCTTACATATATAAATTTTTGCGATATCATCCTTCACTTTTTCTTTTTTTTTTGGAAAATTTCATCCCTTACATTATAAATTTTGGCCAATTCCTCAACATCATTTTCCTCGTTTAATTTTTTTCCAAAAACTAGTCAAAAATCATTTTTTAAAAAAATTATTTTTCAAGGGGTAAAAATAAAAATTCAAAAACATTTTAAAAAAAATTAAATATTCTATTTTTTTTTTTAAAAAAACCCAAAACTTTTAAAAATTTTAATTTTTCTTTTAGTTTGACATGACAAAAAAAAGTCAAATTGGCCAAAAATGTCCCTTTACATTATAAATATTTATGCGATTTCATCCCTTTTCTTTGTTTTTGGAAAATTTCATCCATTATCTTATAAAATTTTGGCCAATTTCATCCTTTTTAAAATTTTTTTGGTCAACTATTAGTCAACTTGTATATTTAAAAAAATTAATTTTCTCAGGGGGTAAAAATGTCATTTTATTGTTTTAAAAAAAAAACCAAAACCTTAAAATTTTTAATTTTTCTTTTAGTTTGACATACATGTCAAACCAAATATTAATAAATAAATATATATAAATTTAACTATTTACTTTTTCAAATTAATATAAAACTTAGTAAACAAATATTACGATTGTTAAAATAATTTTAATAAAATGGAGTTTCAATTTTTTTATAATTTTAAGATCTAATTTGAGGGAGAATTTAAAGAAAAAATATATGTAAATGACAAATTTATTTCTAAGTGTGTCCATTTTTATTTAACAAGCCAAATTAATAAGTGAAAAAGTGATTCCAAATAACTAATATAATAGCATTTAAAATCTTTGAAAATTGATATAAAAAAAAATATAAAAGATATTTTTGACCAAAATATATGATATTAAGTATATTTTTAAAATTGATAATTTTCCTTGTCATGTCAAACTAAAAGAAAAATTAAAAATTTTAAGGTTTTGGTTTTTTTTTTTTAAAAAATAAAATGACATTTTTACCCGAGAAAATAATAATTTTTTAAATAATACAAGTTGACTAATAGTTGACAAAAAAATAATAAAAGAATGAAATGGCCAAAATTTATAAGATAAGGGATGAAATCGCAAAAAATATTTATTATGTAAGAGATAATTTTGGCCAATTTGAATTGACTTTTTTTGTCATGTCAAACTAAAGAAAAATTAAAATTTTAAAAGTTTTGTGGGGGTTTTTTTTAAAAAAAAAAAAAAAAAATGACAATTTTACTCCTGAGAAAATAAATTTTTTTAAAATAACAGTTGACTAATGACAAAAAAAATAAAAAGAAAGGGATGAAATTGGCCAAAATTTATAATGTAAGGGATGAAATTTTCCAAAAAAAAAAAAGGATGAAATCGAAAAAAATTATAATGTAAGGGATGAATTTGGCCAATTTGGCAAAAGAAAAATTAAAATTTTAAGGTTTTTGGGTTTTTTTTAAAAAAAAAAATAAAAAAATAAAATGAATTTTTACCCTCTGAGAAAATAATTTTTTAAAATAAAAATTGACTAACGGTTGACCAAAAAAATTAAAGAAAGGATGAAATTGGCCAATTTATTAAGGGTGAAATTAAAAAAAAAAAAGGATGAAATCCAAAATTATAATGAAGGGATGAATTGCCAATTTATATATATATGCCAATAAGAGTATAAATGTAATATGGTATGTATACATAGTTATAAACATGGGATAAGTATAACCCAAAGGTTTTAATCTAACTTAAGACATAAACGTCCTTCTATAATAAATATCTTTCTATTTGCGTCTATTAAAGAAATTACAATTACCACACAAAAGGTGTCACTTTCTTATATTTGCTTTTTAACTTTAATACTTGAGTTGTTTACTGACTTAAGTATTAGAGTTTTTTCGGGAGGAATCCCCTCTATTTTTGAAGGATAAGAGAGCTCGATTTGGCATAAGATTCATTGGATAGTAACGGATGAATATCTTTCAACTACATCATGTCTTGAGACTTTTAAGTTTAATTAGTGTAATTATCGGGTGTAAAAACGTGACTATATATATTAACCAATTTTAATAAGAAGAACTAAAATAAAAAATAAATAATGATTAGGGAATTTTTTTTTTTTTTCTCCTATTTATTATAATTTGAAATGATGTATATATATATGTGTGTGTATATTTACACGGAAATAGATTGAACAAAATTATATATATATATATATATAAAAACAGTATTTAATTATCTAAAATCGAGCTAAATTGTTCATATCCTAAATTCTTTCCTTTTGAAAGGGGGTATGATTGCCAAAATAGACCTTGAGAAAGCCTACAACCGTGTCGGTTGGGACTTTCTAAGACAGGCGCTTCAAACGGTAGGCTTCTCCTAATCTTTGAGCGGCCTTATTATGTTCTGCATATCATCTACGAGCTTTTTCGTGTTGTGGAATGGTAAAGTCTTACCTGCATTCAAACCGTCGAGGGGTTTGAGGCAAGGGGACCCACTTTCGCTATACCTATTTGTGTTGTATATGGAAGTTTTGGGGCAGTAGATTCATCGAGCGATTAGTAATGGTACGTGGAAGGCTATTAGGGTGTCTCGAAGGTATCCTCCGGTATTTCATGTGTTTTTTGTGAATGATCTCTTGCTTCTTGGAGATGCAACGGTGGACCAGGCCCGGGTTATCGACGAGATTCTGACTGATTTTTGTGCACAATTTGGGCATAAAGTTAATCTAAGTAAGTCCAAGTTATGGCTATCTCCGAATGTTGGCCACCAAGCGGCTTCGGGTTTGAGCTGTATGGTTTGTATGCCCATTACAACTAATCTTGAGACTTACTTAAGTGTTCCAATTCATCATGAGAGGATTAAAAAGAAAACCTTTGGCTACTTGGTTGATAAGGTGAAACGCAAACTTTCGGGTTGGAAGGTTAAAAAGCTATCTAGAGGTGCTAAAACCTTGCTTATTCAAAGTGTAACTTCCTCTATTCCATGCAAACAACACTCATTCCAGTTGGGGTTCTTGAGGAGATTGAACGGATCAATCGTAACTTTTTTTGGAGTTCTACCGACGACCATCATACTTGTAACCTAGTAGCGTGGGCTAAGGTGTGCTCACCCAAGGATCACGGGGGCTTGGGACTGAGAAACCTCCATTTATTGAAGTTATCTGCGTTGTCCAGACTTTGTTAGCGTATTTTACGGAATCTAGATACCTTGTATGGGGAGCTGGACGGATAAACCCCCCAATCGCCGTCGCCCAACCTGCTCCCACACTTGGAAGAGCATCCTCCATGGGTTTGAAGCAATGAAAGAAGGGCTGGTCTTTCCGAGTTTTGCCAAGCAAACGGAAGGCCCAAGGTGGCTACTAGAGACAGGGACTAGGATAGAGTTTGGAGATTTAAGGGTCCCTCAAACCCTTTATTCATATTATGGTTGGCCACACATGACCATTTGATGTGCCCAGCAGCTGTACCATCGCCATGTCATAGCCTTGGAACATTGCTCTTTGTGCGGGGCAGCGGTGGAAGATGCTCTACACGTGTTGAGGGACTGCACTCACCTAAAAAGAACTTGGGATTTGCTCATCTCTCGAGCAGATTCCCAACCCTTTTGGAAATGTAATTCTCTTGGTAGTTGGCTAGAGTTTAATCTTCATAGACCACGAGACTCTTTTGTCCATATTCCCCGTTGGTCATATATTTTTAAAGAAGCTATTCATTCTTTTTGGAGAAACCGTAACTTATAAATTTTTAAGTGTAGGATGCCTGTCATAGTCATGTTGTTTTTTGAGAAAGTTTTTAAGTAGCTATCTACTTGGAGTGATGAGGCCCCACCGTAAGCTAATAAGTAGATAGTTAGAGACTCTTTTTTTGTACAGGATCTTAGTGTAAAATTTATATTATTAATATACGGATCCCGGTTTCAAACTAAACCATTCTTTCCTTTTCCATTTTTTTTTTTGAGAAAAGAATAAATAATAGTGTCCGCAACCTATAAAGTTGGCACAGTGATGACAAACCCTAAATAAAAGCAAGAAACCACCCCGAAAGGATATAAATAATATTCCCATTTAAAATAGGAACTTAATTTCATTATTCTATATATGTTTTTTCAAATGGTTAAATGTACAAGTGTTTAATAACTTGTTTTTGAAAGTGTATAACCTTCTTGATTTGTCGAAAAATTATATACGAGAGAAAAAATTAAGAACTATACTTATATTTTATATTCACAATTTCATTTGTTTTATTTAGTTTTTACAAAATTATTCTTTTATACTCTACGAGTATGACATTTTTAAATATTTATACTACTGGTCCAAAAACTTGATGTTGTTCATGTAAATTTCAATTTTAGTAGGCAAATTTTTCTTCTTAAGTTTCGATCTTCATGAATGTTGAAAACTATATTAGAGAAGAAAACGTTACAAACTCAACATAAGATCATTAGTTGGCGAAAAAAGAAAATAAAGTTGACAAACTCATTCTTATCAAATATCGTATTAGACGATATTTTAGAAGTTAACAAAAAAATTAAAGGATAAAATAATCATCATTCGTATTTGCATAAAATAGATATAATAAAATATATTCAAACTCATATATTTTTTCAAACTATATCGTGTAAAAAAATACTTTATAGCAATAAATTTAATGTACCAAACAATAAACCAATACATCAATATACTTACAATTATACAAGAAAAGGAAGAAAAATCTTTTGCACTACCCATGACAGTAATCAAAATAACGGGATAAATTTATTTATTTTATATAAAAAAATTCTTATCGTATAGATTGTAGGAGTCGATATGGTTAAATTTCTTTAAAAACATTTTTAACCAATTTTTAAATTTTGTCCTTAAAAAAAAAAAAGAAAAAGTAATTGGTGAATTTGGTCTCAAACAAATTTATATTTGACAAATTTAGTGCTAAAATATATATATTTTTTTAATTTTAAAATCCCAAATTTTTTTACCTAAGAAAATTAAGGTCTTTTTCACAAATTTCGTCAAAAATTTTTAAAATTTAATGGTTTGTGTGGTTTATTGAATAAAATAAAAGGGTAATTAAGTCATTTTACATGAAATATATTTTTATATATTTCGTTTTACCCTTTTAAAAATATTTTGTGAATGAGTGCTGCATCCCTTTTACTCTAATTTTTGTAGGTATTTGATGTAAAATAATTTAATTATCCTTTATTTAATCGACTAAAATCACACAAATTGTTAAATTTTTAAGAATTTTGATGAAATTTGTGAAAAAAACCTTAGTTGTATTAGGTAAAAAAATTTGAAACTTTAAAAGTCAAAAAAAATATTTTAAGACTAAATTTATCAAATATAAATTTGTTTGGAACTAAATTCACAAATTATTCGGACAAACTTAATAATTTTTCTTTTGGAACTGAATGACAAAAGTTTGGACAAAAAAGTTCGTGTCCAAAATTAGATTTCTAAAAAATTCATGTGTTATTAGATAATTCATCAATTTATTTAGTTTTTAATCTTAAAATCTTACAATTGAAGATATATATATATATATATATATATATATGACTATTAAGTAGTTGATCGTGTGTGCTTATTACACCTATAATTATAATGTGGGTCATATTGTGACAATTTTAATATTTGAGTGAGTAACCAACCTGAAGTATATAATTGGTACTAATTGTAAACTCGAAATATCCAATTTTTTTTTTTAAAATGATATAATTGGTTTTTTTTTTTTTTTGAAATGATATAATTGGTTAAAATGGGTAAATTTCATTATTATTAATCTTAAATGAATTTTACCTAACACTTATAAGGCCAAATTTGCAGCTGTAAGCCAACTCAAATTTTCAATATATATATTTTTTATTCACCTAAAAATAATTATAGGATAAATACGTTTTTTTTCCCCTAAAAACTTGAAAAAGAAAAAACACACAATATGCGCTGTTCGTCTTCTCCTCCCTCTTTCTTTCTATTTTAGAAACATTTTCCATTTTCCACACGCTAACCGAGATCCCTCCGCCGGCAATGGCCACCCTCCTCCGCCTTTCCACCACCGTCCACCACCACCTGCTCCTCCTCCTTCTCCTGGTCAGCCTAGCTTTCTTCGCCGTCACCACCACTGCTGATGATGCAGCAGTCATGACTACGCTTCTCAACGCCCTTTCTCCAACCCCATCTGGCTGGTCTAGTAGTAAGCAGTTCTGTTCTTGGACGAATGTCCGCTGTGATAGCACCAACAAATTCGTTACCTCCATTAATATCAACAGTCAATCTATCTCTGGTACACTTCCTTCTGAACTCAATCAACTTTCCCAGCTAAAGACTCTGTCCTTGCAGAAGAACTCTCTTTCTGGGGCATTACCCTCTTTTGCAAACATGACTAGTCTGGAATCTATTTATCTTGATTTCAATGCATTCGGTTCTGTTCCTACGGATTTCCTTCTGGGCTGTATTAATTTGCAGACATTAAGCATAAGCGAGAATAACTTTGCTCCTTGGCAAATCCCTTTGTACTTGAGTGAAAGTACGAATTTGCAGTCCTTTTTTGCAAGCAATGCAAGTATTGTTGGTGTAATTCCAGACTTTTTCCAATCGTTTCCAAATCTTCAGAACTTGAGATTGTCTTACAACAATTTGACGGGTGCATTGCCTCAAAGTTTTGGTGGATCTGAGTTGCAGAACTTGTGGTTAAACAATCAGGCACAAGGATTATCTGGCCCTATTGATGTTTTATCAGCTATGACGCAGCTATCCCAAGTTTGGCTGCACGCAAATATCTTTACCGGTCCGATCCCGGATTTGTCAAAATGTGTAAACCTCTTTGATTTGCAGTTGAGGGATAACCAGTTCACGGGTCTTGTTCCCCCTTCATTGGTTACTCTTCCGAGACTGGTGAATGTTTCTTTGCTGAACAACAATTTGCAAGGCCCTTTGCCTCAGTTTGGCGATAAAGTCAAGGCGACATTGAATCCGACAAATAGCTTTTGTTTGACAACTCCTGGGCCTTGTGATCCGCAGGTTACTGCACTTCTAGCTGTCGCAGGAGCTCTTGGTTACCCGATGTTCCTGGCACAGGGATGGCGGGGGAACGATGCTTGCCAGGGCTGGTCACTCATCTCGTGTGATACTCAGAAGAAAAATGTAACCACGGTGAACTTATCCAAGCAGAAATTGAACGGTACTATTTCTCCAGCCTTTGCAAATTTAACGTCTTTGAGAATTTTGGATTTGAGTGGTAATAACCTTAATGGCCCAATTCCGGCGAGTTTGACCACTTTGCCTCAGCTTCAAAATATTGATTTGTCCAATAATAATTTATCTGGGCCTATCCCCAATTTCCCTTCTGGGGTGAAGTTTACATATGCTGGCAATCTGTTACTGGGGAAAAATACGAGCACGGGTGGGGGTGACACACCATCTGGACCCAATTCTGGCTCCAAAGGTGGAGATGCATCTGGAAACGGAAGTTTGAAGAAATCTTCAGTTTCAGCAGGTATGATTGCTGGTGTGGTGATAGCTGTTCTTGTTTTTGTTGGGGTTGTGCTTTTTGTGTCTTTTAAATGTTATGCCAAAAGACGCCATCAGAGGTTTGGCAAGGTTGAGGGGTCCGAGAAAGGGTCAGTGATGGTTAAACCTGGTGGTGGTGGTGGTAGTGGTGTTGGTGGTTCTGGTCGCACGAATGGTTATACAGGGGTCCCAAGTGAGTTGCAAAGCCAGAGCAGTGGTGATCACAATGAGATTACACTGTTTGAAGGTGGAAATGTTATTATTTCTATTCAAGTTCTTCGTCAAGTGACAGACAATTTTGCTGAAGAGAATGTATTGGGAAGGGGAGGATTTGGAGTTGTTTATAAAGGGGAATTGCACGATGGAACTAAGATTGCTGTTAAGAGAATGGAATCAGGGGCAATGGGTACCAAAGGGATGAATGAATTTCAATCTGAGATTGCTGTTCTAACCAAAGTTAGACATAGGCATTTGGTTGCCCTCTTAGGTTACTGTATTAATGGCAATGAGAGGCTATTGGTATATGAATATATGCCACAGGGAACTTTAAGCCAGCATTTGTTTGAGTGGAGGGAACTTGGCTACGCTCCTCTTACATGGAAGCAAAGGGTCACAATTGCATTGGATGTTGCAAGAGGAGTCGAATATCTGCATAGCTTGGCTCACCAGAGTTTTATCCATCGAGATTTGAAGCCATCAAACATACTTTTGGGAGATGACATGAGGGCCAAGGTTGCAGATTTTGGTTTGGTTAGAAATGCACCAGCTGGGAATTACTCAGTTGAGACTAGGTTGGCTGGAACATTTGGATACCTTGCACCTGAATATGCTGGTGAGTATTGCTTGTTGAGTTCTTATGTTTCTATCCATGACTATTCGAAAAACTTTTCAGGTAAAAGACATACTTAATTCACAGTATCCATGGATATAGAAGCTAAAATGTGAGAGATTTCATTATCAATTTTGGTTTTTGAGAACTTTATAGTTAAACTGAGATGCTTGTTCCATGATATGGTTGTTTCTGGTTTAGTGATTAATAGCAACCTTTTTGGGACAATCCTTGGAAGAAACATCCTATAAACTGTCTTAAACTTCTCACGTTATTCTCATGGAGTGTTATTGATTTTCATAGGATGATCTCATCAACTAAAAGGTTACTTTCAAGTTTAAGCAATCTCTTTTATATGCTCTAAATTTGTCAACTGAAGTGTCATTTTGTTTGAATGTTGTAGCAAGAACATGTATGAAACTAATCATCAGTTTATTTGATGAAGATTTTTCATGGTTTGAACATTTTTCCATCAAATTCTTGTGTATTTCATTTGGAAGAAAATGTATATCCGAGTAGGCTACATGCCCTATCAAACGGAATTCACTTTTGGTTGCTGCTGACTGATTTGGTACTTTGCGAACTAATTCACAATTTTGTTTATGCAGCAACTGGGAGGGTAACAACAAAAGTAGACGTATATGCATTTGGGGTTGTTCTGATGGAGATAATTACTGGAAGAAAAGCACTAGATGAAACAATGCCTGATGAGAGGTCTCATCTGGTTACATGGTTCCGAAGGGTACTTATCAACAAAGACAATATCAGAAAAGCTATCGACTCAACACTTGAACATGATGATGAAGAAACTTATGAGAGCATATGCAGGGTTTCTGAATTAGCTGGACATTGCACAGCACGTGAACCACACCAGAGACCGGACATGGGACACGCTGTTAATGTCCTCGGCCCTCTTGTCGAGCAATGGAAACCATCTACGCACGAAGAAGAGGAAGGTTATGGTATAGATCTTCATATGAGTCTTCCACAAGCCCTTCAAAGGTGGCAAGCTGATGAAGGCACTTCAAGAATGTTTGATAATTTCTCCATCAGTCAATCACAGTCTAGCATACCATCAAAACCTTCAGGTTTTGCAGATACATTCTCTTCAACAGATTGCAGATGACATTGGAAACACCTGGTAATTCTTTCAAACTATTTTAAAGGTTCCCAAACCTTTCAGTCCCTTTTCCATTCATTTCATTTATTTATTGCCCCTAGACTTGTAAGCTAGATTTATGCTGTGTTTATCTGGTGATAATCAATCTATGTAAGAAAAGCTGTTAAAAAGTAGTTTTTTTTTCTTTTTTTTTCCCCCTTTTTTATACTTTTGATAATTTGAGGTCTTGATGAAGGATTTTACTTGAGAAACAAGGGTTACATTATATGAACCTAAATTGTATCAATTCTTTTACTTATTATAATTTATATTAAGATATTATTCTTTTTTAAATTTTCATGCTATATATAAATGATTTAAGATGGCAGTGAGATTGGAAACTAGAGATTTGCTTTGTTGATCTGTTGGGAGTACTAATTAAAGAAGATTTAAGTAGTTGAGAATATATCAGAACATATAAAGAACAAAGGAGTTGGTAAAAGAGTATTTTGTACTAATGAAGAGTAGTTTTGTCCAGTCTCTTAGACAGCTACTCCTGTCTTTGTGCCAGCAAAGATTTAATCATACTCTTGTCTGCGTCGGGAAAAAAAAATGCTTTGCAACATTTAGGAAATTTTGCTGGACAATAGCTGGCCAAGTGGGATCAAACTTTGTGGACTGTTTTATTTTTTTTTTTATTTTTTTATATATATTTATTTTTTATTTTTATAATTCGTGACGTGTTTTTAAATGAATTTTAATTATAGATAAGATATTTACATTAAGTCATGTCAGTATTTATAAGAGGAAAATTCTAATCTTGAATTTTGGAGTGTTTATCTGTTTTTGAGGATTTTTATCTAGTTTTATGTTGTTATTATTACTCAAAATATTTGTTTTATTTGATTGGCTAGGCGAGAAAAATGTAATTTCTACAAATTTTTTTTTTGAGAGCCTAAGAAGTTTTATATAGAAAATAGAAAAAACGTAGATAGTAAAATTTTGACATATTTGACTTTTGGTAATCCATGGAATAAAAAAAAATGTCTTGTTAAAAAACAGATGTTGGAGCATATCTCGCAACAGATAGATAGCGCGTTGAAGATAAATTAACAAAGTCATCTACCTCAATATTGACGTGTTGAATCTTTTCTAAAATCTGAGCCAAAAACTTCACAAATTGATGATAAAGGTCATACAATCAACCAACAACCGTTCAAAGAAAAAAAAAAAAAAAAAAAAAAAAAAAAAGGGGGGGGGGGGGGGGGGGGGGGGGGGGGGGGGGGGGGGGGGGGGGGGGGGGGGGGGGGGGGGGGGGGGGGGGGGGGGGGGGGGGGGGGGGGGGGGGGGGGGGGGGGGGGGGGGGGTTTTTTTTTTTTTTTTTTTTTTTTTTTTTTTTTTTTTTTTTTTTTTTTTTTTTTTTTTTTCCTTACTTATAATTTCGTAAATTTCATCCCTTAACTTAATATTTGGTAAATTTCATCATTCTATCAATTTAATTGAAAGTCAATTCTTATAGAAGCTTTTAAAAAAAACAATTAAAGAAGTAATTTTACATTTTGTATTATAAACTTACAAATATATGATACAAAATATTTTATCAAAAGATTTAAATACAAAGTGTAGATTTAAAGATTTTGTATTATAAATTTATATTTTTACCCCTTTAATTTATTATTATTATTTTTATTTTTATTTATAGGTTTTATCCCTTCAATTAAGATAAGATATGAATTGTATAAAAAAAATAATTTTAATAAAGATAAAGTTACAAAAATTATAAAAATTAAAGAGATAAAATAATACAAAAAATTTAAATAAAAATAAAATTACAAAAATTATATAAACTAAAGATAAAATTTAACAATTTACCTTAATTTGTCGGAACAAAATTATTAGTATGAGGTTAGGAAGTAGTTGATAGAATAATAGAATTTTGTATCTCTCTTTCTAACAAATATTTGTTGAAAGTTTTGAGTCTTCCAGTGAGGCTCTTGTTTTGAAAGGATTTCCCAATATTTAATTAACTACACGACGCCTTCTTAAACATAGCTTTTACATTTAAATTTCAAAATATATAATTTGGAATTTAATTATCAAAAAACAAATTCAAAAAAAAAAAATTTACTTTTTACTTAATAAACCAAAAGTTATATTTTTTCCTCCCTCGCAAAGCGTGTGCCCATTAGTTAACATCCCTAGTGGGGAGATTATGAGTCAACGAAACCAAAACCAAGTGAGGGTCTATTTTATTTAAAAAAAAAAAAAAAAAGTGTACTTTATATATTATAATTAACACAAACTTTCTTGATTTGGTATGTTTTATTCAATTCTCTCTAATGAAATTCGGATTAAAATTATTAGTAAGATAAAAGAAAAGTTTTTCATTTTTCTTCCTTTTCGGCAAATTTTGCCGCAGTTTTATGCCCATTACTAATATTTGTAAACCGGAATAGAAACAGAAATTACTCTCTATGGAGAAATACATTTAAGGAGAGTTTCCTCTAATAAGAATCTGCGATTCAAATTCGATTTAATTAAAATTTAAAGTAACTATCGAACACGGATAATTATTTAAAAAAAAAAAAAAAAACCTTTTTAAGTAAGAAAGGGAAGGCGCGAATGGCGCTTATAGGAGGAGAAAACCGTTAATCTCGGTACGAAAACCGCGCCAAAGCTTGTAGTTTAATAATGAAAGCGCGTTTGACAATTGCTTTATTTTAACCCCTTTCTTGTTTATTGGAAATCTTTGTTCACTTTCGGTTATTAATTTAGGACAAAGACTTTGATTTTCTTTTATCTACTTGAATGAGAACATTTTTACTTATTGTTCGAATAAAATGGATAAATTTGAGACATAATTATAAATAAAATATAATGTCATTTTGTTTTTAGACTTATATTTTTTATCATCCTAAACTAATAATTCATCTTTATTTGTATAAATTATATTAGATTTTACACAAAATATAGGGTTCATATTTCACTTTTTAATCAACACAAACTTTTAAGGGTTTTAGGATGTTGTATGAAGATATTGTTTAACATATTATTAAAATTAAGATATGTGTCACTTTAATTAACCAAAAAAAAAAAAATTCACAATATCGTTTGTAGATATATATATATTTATATTTATATTTTATATATTTGGATATTAAAAGATTTACCCTTTAGATGAGTGACATGTGACAGTTTCATAGTCATTGATTGTCACTCACTCCATCTATAAATAGAGGACAAATTCCCTTAAGAAAGAGGTTACACACACTACTCACACTCATTCACTCAAGAAGCTGTGAAGTTGAGCGATATTCGAAGGATACCGAACCTCTGTCGAAATCGGCCATTCCTCTCGAAGTCTAAAGTCCATTCCGAGACAAAGCCCAAAGCCCTTGGAAGAAGAAATCAAATTGTTCGATAGATCGAGATCAAACCCAAAAGTTCCTCGACATCGAATCCATTCCAAGATCAAGCCCAAAACGCCCCCCGGAAGAAATCAAATCAATTGGATCGAGACAAGCCCAAAACGCCTCTTAGATCCACGACGGATCGAATCAACGGATCCATATAGGCTAGACCCGAAATCTCATTTATTGTATAAATTTGTTGTATTCAATTGTCACATTTCTTGTAATTTCGAATTTTACAGGAAATAAAATTTTAATATCGTTATCTTCTATTAAATCAATGTTTATAATATATATATTTAAATAAAATTTATAATAATTTTGAAAAAAAATACTAAAATATATTTTTATTGTTTTTAGTGATGAGAAAAACATTTTTAATGTCTTTATAATTTTTTTTTTTTAAATTATAAAATCTACAAAGAGACAATGCCTAGTTGAGATAATCGATATATATATCTTAATTTTAATAGTGTCTAGCTGAGACAATGTGTTAAATAATGTCGTAAGAGATTTTATGCCTTTTTTAGAACATATAAAAATAATATCAAAGCGTTTTGCTCAAAAAATTTAAAATAATAATTCAACTTATATATTTAATACACTTATTCACATATTACCTGAATAAAAGTTACTAAATAAGAGTTCAATAATTAATCAATAGGATAAAGTTAAAAAGAAAAATATCATAATCATTGGTTTTGATGAATATTCCTATGTGGGAATCATTATCATCCATATATCCAAAAAAAAGAATAAAAATTGATGTGAATTATGGCCACATAAGGCTAAAAGAGATTATTCAGAGTAACTTTGTTTATATAAAAGAAATAAGAATACCTTTGCATAAAGTTAATTATGCTTTAAATATATATATTCCTATGTCTGAAATTATTAGCTTGAGATATCATGGTATACACTTTTTCATTGAAAGTCTTGAACAAATTTCAAGGAAATCACATGTCTTCAGTTTCTAAGCAACTCTGTACGTTAAGAAGTGATAGAATGTGTAACGTCTAACTTATTGAGACGTTAAATCATTAAAATTCAATCTAAATAAAAAATTAGATTAACTTAGATTGATACAATAAAAATTGATTTAAATTAATTTAGTCAAATCCAACCACATACAAACAGAAAATAAAGTATGAGGTACTGCTTCTTGTCTTGTGGACTATGGTAACCTGTATATCTAGTTGTTTTTTCCCTAGTCTTGCTGATGGCGATTTGAAGACCTACTTGTAGTTTGTTGAAATTGACTTCTATGCATATTGCAGAAAATTGTTACAGTATGGACCCTAATTAATCTTCAATTTTCCAAGCAACATAATTGTTGAAAATGATGTTTAAGGAGGATAAACTTGATAGTGATAGATCAAATCAATTGAAAAAAAAAAAAAAAAAAAAGCTATTAGGGCTTTAATTGGATATGTTTGAATGTTGATTGTTTTGAGAATTCTAACTGTATCAATGGTATCAAGACATATTTTATATATAAAAAAGTTTTAAAATTATTTTCTAAAATTAAAATTTTTTGAGATTATTTTTTTAGTCTATTAAGATATTTTTTATTGTATAAATATTTATTTTTTAAAGACGTTTTTATTGAAATAATAATAAAAGACTTTTAATTTTAAAAAAATCATAATAACTACTATGATTATGAATAAATAAACATTCAACGGTGCACTTTTTTTTTGATACATGAGGGAGGAGGCTGGGTGTCGAACCCCAAATGGGGCAATTGGTGGGGTGGCAACATGTCACTCGGTCATCCAACCTTTGACATTCAACGGTGTACTTGAAAAAAAAAAAAAAAAAAAAATTTATTGATACCTGACTCGTTGACCTAAAAATTTCTCTCAAAAATTAATGGTTTAGTAACTGACAAGGATATTGCATTTAGTATTATTATTTTCGTTCTTTTTTGGGCACTGTCGATTTAATTTTCTTATTTTTTTTTTTTTTTTTTTGGTTGTGCTAAGAATATTTTTTTGAGTAAATAACGTATATGAAGAATATGCATTATAGAAGAAAGATGGAGATGAAATGCTTAACTCTCAAAAGGTCAAGATATTTTTTGACTAATTTTTCAAAATTAAAATTTTCTTTGTACAATATTTGTGACTTCTTTCAATACACGCTTAAATCATTCGTGATTATGTTGTGGTCTTACGAATATCTTAGTTAAATTATGTATGTGTTCATCATCCTTAAAAGGTATATAATTCCCTTACATCTTGAATGATCCATTAATTAGCTTTCTTGAAAAAATAACAAATTCTCTACTTCTTTAGACAATAAAGGGTCAATCAGCAACTGGAACGCCTAGCACGACAGTTTTTCTGGGGGGAAACCGAGAACAATCGCAAGCAACACACAATTTCATGGGCAAAAATATGTCAGCGAACTCAATCTAGTGGCTTGGGTATTCCTAACCTTCCGGACAACAATAGAACTTTGCTGACTAAACTGGTATGGAGGTTGGTGAAACAACCTGAAGCCTTGAGCAGTGTCATTTTCGGAACGAAATATGGTGGGTGGAGGGAACTTCTGAACGAAGCAAAGGTACCGGGCACTTCACATATTTGGAGGGCGGTTGTTAGTGTGTTTCCAGTGGTTCAAGAATGTGTTAGATGGATTTTAGGAAATGGAGAACAAATCAATTTCTGGTATGATAAGTGGTTCGGTGAGAGACCTTTGCTTTGTCAATGTGTGTGGCTGAAGTTCCGGATCATCTCATGCAACGTACACCAGCGGGTTTGTGGAGTAGCACGACAGGATGGAGGCTAGATCTTATTGCACAGTACTTACCGATTGAGGTGACTGCTGGGATTCAGCAACTTACAGTCTCCGCTGACCCCAATCGGCTAGATACACCAATTTGGTCCTTGACGTCGTCCGGACAATTTTCCACAGCTTCGGCAAGACAGTATATCAATTCAAATGTACAGTAGCAGGGGCTATTCCTTGGCAAAGCTTATGGCGATTCAAAGGACCAACACGAGCTTTCACCTTGTGGGCATGTTTGCACCAAGCTCTACCAACTGCCACCTTATTATGGAAATGCAGGATTCTAAACTCACCCACATGTTCATGGTGTGGAGATACGGACCAGTCCTCCCTGCACCTTTTGCAGGACTGTCGGGTTAGCAAACCGGTGTGGAACATTCCGATCCACGATCGAATGTAGAACAAACATCTTTGCAGTGGCGGACGTAGTCCGATGGATAAGCAGGAACCTACGACATACTAGTAGTAGCTACCCTTTTTGGAGTTATGTGTTTAGGCAGACTATTCATGTCTTGTGGATGAACCATAATGCAGGGACTCATGGTGTAAATACCTTTTTGCAGGAACCTTATGTCATTGTTGAAAGAAGCTTAAGCAGTGTGATAGAACTTCTTTCAGCCTGTAATAAGGATTCCGAGTAGATAGGCTTGTTCCTACTCTTTTTTATTTAATATAGATAATTTCGGTTTCGACCAAAAAAAAAAAGGGTCAATCAGCAAATTTCATTCCTTAAATTATATAATTTTTTATGTTTTTATCCTTTTATAAAATTTTTATATAATTGCATCTCTTATCTTTATAATTTTGACAATTTTCATCATGTTGTCAATTTTATTAATGCTCAACTGTTCAGCAATTTTTTTTCCTTTTTCTTTTTATAAAATTTGCCAACTTTAGTTGATTTGATCTCCAAGTAGAATTCCTCTTAAAAATATTGTAATGACATTCATATCTGTTCTAGTATATCCATGATTTTTCACTAGCAAAAAAGAGCAAGTGACTGTCGCTTGATGGTTGTATGCTACTGTTAGACTGTTAGTATACTCTGATCATCTCTAAGTATAGCACCAACAGATGTGTGATCCTTTTTCCATGAAGCTTCAACATAATTTTTGTTGTTCATATTAATTTCTTCATACATTTTAACCCATTAAATTTTATTAAATCACTTTAATACGGCCTAATAAAATATGATAGTATTAAATACTTAATTAACACATAAACTCACATGATTTATTGAAATAAATTCAACACATAGAATATCTTAGGTGGGTAAGCTTGAAGCATATCTATATGGAAGAGTATAGGGTGATCGATGCTCGGAGGAACTCAAGTTTCATATTTTGTCAAGGACTTGTTGATGTTGTTTTTTTTTTTTTTTTTTAAAGTATTCGATAGTCATTTTGAACTCCAACTAATTTGAAATTGACATATGTTGGATCGTTTTTCCCAAAAAAACTCTCATTAACATTCATTTCTTCCCACACAAATTTTGAATCGGAGAACTTGTTTAAAAAGAATAAATTCCTTTAATAAACTTCTTTCATTTCCACCAAAACGTTGTTAGTTGTGAGATGATGGTGGAAATGGAATGCCAAGGCCCATTCAAATATCTTGGGCTGAATAAGAATGATTATCCAATTTTTTATTGGGCTTTTTATGGGTTGTGTTTTGTTAGTTAAAATTTTTGCTTTTGTGGGCTTAGTTAGATGTAACTTGTTTATTTTGATTTTTTTTCCCCTAATTAATAAGTAGAAGAAAAAGTATCCGGCTGTATCAAATCAAAGGGAGGATATTAAATAATCAAACTAATATGGTTCAAATGCCAAAAATGAAACCAATTTAAGTCTTTGACTTCAACCAACACCTGTTGGACCAAGCAGAAGGAGCTTGATTCTTATTTGCAAGGTCTTGAATTCAAATCTTGTCTATGGAGAGATAGGTGTAGGGAGAGCTTCTCCCAATAAGAGTCCAACGCGGCTCGAATTCGGTTTAATTAGAACCCAAAGTGACTACTGAATACGAATAAATTACAAAAAAAAAAAATCTCTGACTTCGAACCTCGCCTAAAGAATTACTTTTATTATATATAAAATAAGCTGCTTTACATGTGATGACACAATTTAGGTATATATATTAAAAAATTATTTTGTCATATTATGATATATTTTAAATACATTTTTCACGATTTTTAAATATTTTATTAAATAAAAAAGTATTAACCCTTATTTAATAAATGCAAACTTGACAGCATTACCTATATAAACCTTAAATTTCTATAATGGGAACATGAAGAGTCCGACACATTTTTGAGAGTTTCCCAGGTTTTAGATTTGTCGAAAGAAAGTTGTGAAACATATTGCTCCCTCAAAGCCACACATTTGTGCAGTCAGTTCTCTTCTTCATGGAGTTTGCCATGATTTGACTACACTTGCAGTTAACAATAATCGAGATACTCATTGCATATTATATATATATAATTCATGAGTTTTTATTAAGGACTATTTCTTTACCAACAACTTTCTCTCACTCCTACATACAATATGTAATTATCCAAAGTTTAATCACCACTCAATCCATAGGTATAGTTGATCATTTAAACACAAATCTTGTATAGCTATTAATTGAAATATACCTTTCTTATCATAAATAAATATATATATATATAATAAATATATATATATATATATATATATATATGATAGTTCTCCGTACAAATTTTGACTTTGTTAAAAAAAAGTCTTATCTTAACTTTTACATAGCATTTAAATGAATGTTGAACTCTCGACCTCATGTAGTATTTGTAATGCGCTTTCCCATCATACTAAACCAAGGACTTAGCAGAAGAATTATTAGTTCTAGGAACATGAACAAGAGAAAAACAATCACAATAAAATAAAGTCTCCCCGAAAAAATTAATAATACGACCATTGTAATTGAGATAATCATCAGTAAATAATAAGTTTGAAACCTTAACATTCGTTTTACTCAAAGGTAAAATATGAATTTATTGTTGAAGCTCGACTGCTCGAAGCATGGCTAAAAAGCCTTGTGCGCATAGAATGAAAAGGAAAGCAGAAAGAGGATCTCTTTGCCTTAATCTTCGAAAAGGGTAAAGCCATTTTTTTTACCATGAGGGTGAACAAATCTCATTCAATTATTTCATTCTTAATTTTACACCAAAGTTTTTTAAGAATATTAATGTGCTTTATACATGTCCTACTCCAATAACTTTCTTTCTTTTTCTTATATTATATATATATATATATATATTAAATTTAAATTTTGAAAATTTTCATTTTCAACATTACTTGAATTAATAACATATTCTCTTTGATCATGAATGAGACTCGAATTCATTAAGCTATGTATTATTGTCAAATATTTTATGATTTGTTTATTAAATTTATTTTTTTATTCTAAAATTATCAATTTTTTACAAATTCAATTGATAATATCCAAAGTTTTCTTGTAATAAAAATTAGAAAGATTGAAATTTTTAATTTTCAAATTGTAAATATAATTTTTTTTTATCTACAAAAATAATTAAAATAAAGGAAATGGGAATAAGTATAACAAAGATATATGTATTAATATAAACTTTACAATCAATCATATGTTTATCGATTTGTTAATTCAATATGTCATGAATTCAGAAGTTTTTTTTTTTTTGGTTTAATTCAATCTATCAAATATATTAAATTTGATCCTTTCCAAAAGCTTTAGTTTAACCAATCGATATAATTCCAAAAACCATGGAGCTTAATCTCAAAATTAATATCAACTTCGGCCTTCAATATCATTAGTGTGTTTGTACCCTAAACAAGAGATAAAATAACCTCTGAATCTATTTTAGAAAGAGGGAACATGTTCAGTACATAAAAATAATGGGTAAAAATTAAATACCAATCCCCAACAACGACACTAAAATTTGAAGGATGATGAATTTAAAGAATTAATCCTTTTATAAAAAATAAAAATAAAATAAAAACGTCATTTATTTAAAATAGTAGTTTTTTTTTTTTTTGAAAAATTCTAACTTCTATCATGTTCGAACTCATGACCTCCCATGTCATAAGTGAAAGTGTTACCAACAACTGAGCTACACCTTCTTGACATTTAAAATAGTAGTTAGAAAATCTTACCAATTTTTGATATTATGTGAATAAAATTTCTAAAGAAACTTTATCAACTTCAATATTAGGAGTAAAGTGTAGGAATTCCCATTTGATAAAGTTAGATCTAAACAATGAAAATAATTATAGAGACATAATACAACATTAAAAACATTAAAAAAAATAATAATAAAATAATAAAAAGATCAGAAAATTCCTCCAAACTTGTAAATTTGGTCAACTGCTGAAAAGCTATAGTCAAAGCCATGTAATTCAAATATGATTCTTATAAACAGAACGCATGGACAGAAATAAAATAAGTAAAACGAGTTTGTAAAATATGAAGTATATATTTCAAATTATGGCCATGCCAAAAGAAGAATAAAAACAGAAATTAAATAGTCTTCCTAAAGAATAAATAATTGATTGTTAATAGCTGATCATCTATACTTCAGATCAGTCTTGCGGTTTAGTTTAAAACGTGTTATTGAGTAAACGACTTTAAATCTTTACTTAATAACGGCTCAGTCGATCTTTTAGGCAAACAATATGAGACTTCATATCACAACAATGATTATATAATAGTAAACGAAATATCAATAACCCATTATATAAATTCACGTTAGTAATTGTTTTAGTTAACCAATTGGGATTTAAATTCGCATTTATTTATTTAACAATTTCAAAAATTTAGACATGACACCTCGTATCATAAAAGAAATGAATAAATAGAAAGAGTTTGGTTTTCTTTACGCAAGGTATTGAATTCAAACCTTGTCTAGGGATAAATAAGTGTAAGGAGTCTAATGCTTCTCTTATTCAGATTAGTTGGTCCAAAGTGAATATCGAAAAAAAAAAAAAAAAAAAAAAAAAAAAAAAAAAAAAAGAAAAGTTTGTGCTTTTACATATAATATATATATATATATATTATATGTATGTAGCTAGGTAGGTCAATGTGTTTGAATAATAGATATATAGTAAAATGTTGTTGAGTGGAAACAAATCTTAATTTATTTGTTTATCAAATCAAAATCAAAGGTTTTAGAAGCACCGTCCATCCAAATTAGTGACTTTATTAACGTTTTTCACCATCTTTTGCGTTTTTATTTTTGTAGCCAATAAAAAAAAAAAAAAAAAAAAAAAAAAAAAAAAAAAAGTTAACGTTGTTGGTCTTGTTCTTCTGTTTGGGACCAAACAAAAGATTTGTAACAGTTTGCTTTTTTGTCTGTTTTAGATTTGGTTGCGTCTATGGTCCACTTGTACTTCAAAGTGCCAACATATTATGTCTTCTAAAACTAATCCCTCCTTCCAATAAGATAGGAAAAAATTCGTAGTAATTTAGATTTTGAAAAAAAGAATAAAGAGTCATTTTCTATATTCATAAGTGAGGCTGCTAGTAGTTGGTATTGTCTTTACTGCATCAACAAGTGGACGTTCGAGCTTTAGAGATGCACCTTGAGTCTAAAACTTAGTTCTCATAGTTCGGGGACTATCCACTCTGATACTAACTGTCACGATCTAAACCTGTAAGCCCTTGTCACGACTATGAGTCCGACAACACCCACAATCAACTACTTGATGTTATTCTCATTTCATTAAAAGGATACCCGAGTTGACTATGAGTACTTAGACTCATTTTTATATATCATTACACATTCACTTATCATTTCAATGTTGGATGAGATACCACAGCTTCCAACTAAGCTACCAATTCTTGACGTGACTTATTTTATTATAATTCTTTTTTTTGGCCCTCAAAATTTTCCCCTTCATTCACTATTTATCGCATTTTAGAAACTTGTCCTAGTATTTGATTATTTTCCTTTTTTGTAGGCTGCTTCTGCATTTGGACCTTCAACAAAATGAGGTAGATTGTCAATTACTACATTTGAAATTTTAAGCTTCTTTTCTACTTTAGGCTGACATTGTTTCATATCCCTTAAGTTCTTCATCTACAAATTCACCAATATCTTCATTTTCACTCTAAATTCTTCCCTTGAAGAAAAAATGCTCATTAAAGATTTTACATATATATTGTCACACCCCAAATCTGGGGCTAATTTAAAAATTAGAAAATCCCAAACTCGAGATCGTAACATGGCTACATCCTCCAAACTTTCGCCTAAAGGATGCAAAGCCTCAAACAATAACAAATCAATACACTAAAAAAAAATTCCATAAGGAAATGTTAACCAATCAACTAGAATTCATAATTCTCAAATAATTATTCTCAAACATATCGCAACTGACAAAAGAAATAACCCTAAATCAAAAACAAATTTCTGTCTCTTACAAAAAAAATATATAAACGATCAACTTAATTAACTATTGAGACCAAGGTTCCTCACATATCTTCTTATTCGTCATCTGTAAAAAAAACATTTAAAGGAGGGGATGAACTAAAAAACCAGTGAATAAACGGAGTTTTATTTGAGAAACTTCAAACTCATATCATACTCAAAATATTACAAAACAGAGTCATAAACACTTAGAAGATATTTACGGAAGTCAAAGTAACAAATAACTTTCAAAGACAATCAAAAACTTTCTCCATTGCATTACTTTCTTTCAAACAGAACCGATAGAATTAAATTAAATTCCACTTTTCTTTTTATAAGGCTCAGGCAAGCATAATCATTCGTTGGTTTTAATCGATATCGATCCTAGCTGTTTATCCCTCTAGGTAGGCCGGAACTTATAACAGTGGAGCTTTTTCACCATGCTCAATGAGTTCGGAACTTATAAAATTGGAACATGTTCCCCCAACTCATTTCTAACTAACTTGAGCCAAAACTTTTCTTTTCTTTAGAGCATACTGAAATAATAAATAAACAACATAATAAAATCAAAGTCAGAATTTGGACACTTATTGAATAAAATAAACATAATATACACACACATATATATATATATATAAATAATTAATCTTCTGTAATCAAATAAATTCTTTAAAAAAAAAAAACAATACATATATATACACACACTGAGAAGGAAAGTATGTAATACATATATATACAAAACATCCGAAAACGATTTCCAAATGATTGAAATAAATTAAATATCTAAATAATTAATTTATTCTTTTTTTAATCTTGTGAAATCAATTCTCAACTTCCGAAATCGTCCAAAATCAAAACTTTTATTTCTATATCAAAATAATTAAATAAAATAGCTAAATAAATAAATGCTAATAAATTGAAAATAAAATTTCAGAAATCGATTTCTGTATTATCCCAAATTTATAAAATTCAGGAATTAAATAAAATAAATAAATTTTATAAACGCTTAAAACAAAAAACTTCGAAATCGGGTTTCAAAAAGAAAAAAGGAATTTCTTTGTATTTTTAAATCTAATTAATATAAATAGTAACTAAGCAAATCCTTATAATTCAACAATATTAAAAATCATAATATAAAATAATAATCCCAGTACCTACATAAAAACATAAAATTATTAATTTGAGAAAAGTATCCGTTTACTCACCTCTGGTAATTCCAATCAATATCACCCAAATCAATGTCCGAATTCTGACTTGCTAACTCCTCGTCAATTGAAATCTCTACCATTGTTCCCTTCTCATGCTTGTCTCTTTTAAAACTCAAAATCGTCGCCACATATTATTTTTTTAAAACCCTAATTTTATTCCTCACCCAACTTTGATAACATAAAATGATATAATTAAAATACTTATATAATAAAAAAAAAAGACTTGTGAATTTCCTTATTTACCCCTCCTTAGGGCTCGGTCTCCCATTCTACCCTCACAAAAAGTTTCGTCCTCGAAACTTAAAATATGACATTCTCTATAAATATCAATCCAAACTTAAGTTACGTTTAATTGCAACCCAAAAACTTCCGATGTGCACTCTATTCACCTTCGCTTATAAATCAATTAAAATCAAATGTTCAACAACACTTATAACTAAGGGCAGGCATGCAATATTACTCACTTAACCAAATATACTTAACTTCAAAATTCAGATAATCCTTTAGAAGTAGGAGAAAATAAAACACCACAATCAATATAAACTTAGTATAAAAATCTACCATCAACTATCATTTCAAAATCATTACTTAAGTATTCTAGGATTCGTAACCTCTTGCTTTGATACCACTTCTGTCACGCCCCAAATCCGGGCCTAATTTAAAAATTAGAAAATCCCAAACTCGAGGTCGTAACATGGCTACATCCTCCAAGCTTTCGCCTAAAGGATGCAAAGCCTCAAACAATAACAAATCAATACACTAAAAAAAATTCCATAAGGAAATGTTAACCAATCAACTAGAATTCATAATTCTCAAATAATTATTCTCAAACATATCGCAACTGACAAAAGAAATAACCCTAAATCAAAAACAAATTTCTATCTCTTACAAAAAAAATATATAAACGATCAGCTTAATTAACTATTGAGACCAAGGTTCCTCACATATCTTCTTATTCGTCATCTGTAAAAAAACATTTAAGGGAGGGGATGAACTAAAAAGCCCAGTGAATAAACGGAGTTTTATTTGAGAAACTTCAAAATCATATCATACTCAAAATATTACCAAAACAGAGTCACAAACACTTAGAAGATATTTACGGAAGTCAAAGTAACAAATAACTTTCAAAGACAATCAAAAACTTTCTCCATTGCATTACTTTCTTTCAAACAGAACCGATAGAATTAAATTCAATTCCACTTTTCTTTTTATAAGGCTCAAGCAAGCATAGTCATTCGTTGGTTTTAATCGATATCGATCCTACCTGTTTATCCCGCTAGGTAGGCCGGAACTTATAACAGTGGAGCTTTTTCACCATGCTCAATGGGTTCAGAACTTATAAATTTGGAACATGTTCCCCTAACTCATTTCTAACTAACTTGAGCCAAAACTTTTCTTTTCTTTAGAGCATACTGAAATAATAAATATACAACATAATAAAATCAAAGTCGAATTTGGACATTAATTGAATAAAATAAACGTAATATACACACACACATATATATATATATATATATATATATATATATATAAATACTTAATCTTCTGTAATCAAATAAATTTTTTAAAAAAAAACAATACATATATATACACACACTGAGAAGGAAAAGTATGTAATACATATATATACAAAACATCCGAAAATGATTTCCAAATGATTGAAATAAATTAAATATCTAAATAATTAATTTATTCTTTTTTAAATCTTGTGAAATCAATTCTCAACTTCCGAAATCGTCCAAAATCAAAACTTTTATTTCTATATCAAAATAATTAAATAAAATAGCTAAATAAATAAATGCTAATAAATTGAAAATAAAATTTCAGAAATCAGATTTCTGTATTATCCAAAATTTATAAAATCCAAGAATTAAATAAAATAAATAAATTTCATAAACGTTTAAAACAAAAAACCCCAGAAATCAGGTCTCAAAAAGAAAAAAGGAATTTCTCTGTATTTTTAAATCTAATTAATATAAATAATAACTAAGCAAATCCTTATAATTCAACGATATTAAAAATCATAATATAAAATAATAATCCCAGTACCTACATAAAAACGTAAAATTATTAATTTGAGAAAAGTATCCGTTTACTCACCTCTGGTAATTCCAATCAATATCACCCAAATCAATGTCTCAATTCTGACTCGCTAACTCTCGTCAATTGAAATCTCTACCATTGTTCCCTTTTGATGCTTGTCTCTTTTAAAACTCAAAATCGTCACCACATATTTTTTTTTAAAACCCTAATTTTATTCCTCACCCAACTCCGATAACATAAAATGATATAATTAAAATACTTATATAATAAAAAAAAACTTGTAAATTTCTTTATTTACCCCTCCTTAGGGCTGGGTCTCACATATATCCCCGTTCATAGTGTTTATCTTTAATTGACCAAAATTTACATAGAGTAATTACACATAACCACCTTTCTAATATTATAAAAACTTTAAAACTCATTCGATATCACAAAAATATTTAAAGAATCTTGTAAATCCACACATTACTTTGAGTCAATTTTATATATCCTTTTATTTCCCACATGTAGTTTGCTATTATATATATATATATATATATATATATATATATATATATATATATATACATCCTTGTCTCTAAATTCTCATTCCCTTCCCCTATTATCCAAACATAATCCTCATTTCCCCTATCCTCTTCTTCTTCTTTCTCTCTAAATCCACCATAATTTAAGCTGAAATTTAAACCCCCTCAATCCGCAACAATAAATGCATTAGTCCAAATTCTAGCCTCACAGCTGCTTCGCCGCGGCTACTTGATGGAAGGTAAAGTTATGATTTTAAGTCTTGTGAACTTGGTAATTTTCAGAATAATATATATATATATATGTTCATTTTATACTTTATAAACGTCTTTATTGTTTTATAGTCCTAATTTATCTAGGACTTTATTTAGGGTTTATCTCTATTAATAGACAGTCTTGTACAAGAGAAGATGAATCAATAAAATTACTCTCTATTCTTTCTCCCTATATTGTCTCTATTTCCTTTTTATTTTATCAGTTTTATAACACGTTATCAACACGAGTATCTACCGCATGTAAAGTTTTAGGGTTCAAGAATATCATCAAAAAGACAAGATTTTTAAGAAGTTAAAGACTCAAAACCTTCAAAATTTATTAAATAATTTCAGGATGAATTCATGTATGTTTATACAAACTATTTAATTGATCAATTCCTTGATTACCAGGTCCTGATTTTGAGGTATTGTTTATTTATGAGGTTTCTGTCTAATTTGATTTATCTATGATCACGATTTTGAAAAAAAAAATTGTTTATTTATGTGATTTCCATTGGATTTTCTTTGCTGGTTTTTGATCTTTCATTCTGAAAGTTTTATTTAACAAATATTTATTTATATGAGTTTATGGATCATTAAAAAAAAAAAAAAGGGAGAGTTTCGTGCATTCTATGGTTCATTCTACAACCTGAAATCTACTGTCATGCACATGTAAAGTACTACAATAGCTTTTTTTTTTTTTTTTGGTGGGAAAAAAATTAGCATTTTCATTAGAACCATCAGAGCAAGTTGATTCGGAAGTGCCACCCCTGTCATACAAAACGGACGGGGGGAGCCTTTCTGGATCAACATATCCAAAAAATTACAAGAGCTAGCCCATCTAGCAAGGTTATGAGCTGCCCTATTACAGTCTCTAGTCACATGAGAACAAGACCAAAAAATATTCATGTTCGGGAGACACCTACCCTCCTGAATATACAATTTACCGGACCATTCAATACAAAAGTTTGCACCATTCAAAGCAAGAATAACATTAACAGCATCTCCCTCAAAAATAACACGATCAGCCTTAAACTCCTCGGCTACCTTCATCGCCCTTAACATTGCAAATGCCTCAGCCTCAAACGCAGAAGTAGCAAGGGAAAGAGCAGTAAAAGCATTAATGATACTCCCCTGAAAATTTCGAATTAAAATACCAGCTATAGCTTGGTCTCCATCAAACGCTGCATCAACATTTATTTTCAAAGTACCACGGTTAGGGGGTCTCCACTGCATAGCTTGCTTCTGCACACTTCTATCCACCCGATTATTTCCACTAATTTCAGCATGATATTTAGCAGCCAGCTTATGAATAACAACCACTAGTGCAGCAGGATCTGGGATCACCTCCCCTCGCATCTTCTTGTTTCTTAACATCCATATGTACTCAAAAGACCAAGCAGCAAATTGAAGCATTTCCATCTTTTCTACAACGGAGAGAGGAAACTGGTTATCCTGGTCCAAAAGCAAGGTAAGCTATTCTTGCACACCGAGATTGGAGAACGCTTGGAGACGCAACTGCCACTTTGAGTTCCACCGGATGGCCAAGGTAAACGGGCACTTGAGCAAAAGATGTTTAGTAGTCTCCACAACATCATCACACAAGGGACAATCTTGATCTGTGATGGTAAAAATATGTCCCAAACGGTATTTAGATGGGACTATATCGGAAATGATGCGCCACAACAGAGTCTTGTGCCTCCCATGCAACTTGGACAACCACAACCTCTTCAAAAGGCTTCGGGAGATATTTGTATTTCTAGCAAACCGCTCCGCTTGGTTAATTCTATACGAGGAACGTATAGAGAAGTTCCCCGACTTAGAGGGAACCCAAAGCAAAGCCTCATGTTCCGGTATTTCCGAATATGTATCTTCAGGATCTTCCTAGATAAGCCTGGTTCGAAAATCCTTCGAACCAAATCCACATTCCACCTTCGCCCATCATCCACCATAAGTTGGAACACATACCGAAAGCCAAGAGGAAGATTACAAGAACTGGGAGGTCTTAGCGTGGCATCTGTAAGTATCCAAGGGTCTTCCAAAATACGTAAGCTAGAAGAGCGGTTAACTTTATAACATGCCCCCTTTGAGAATAAAGTTCTGCACTCCAACAAGGTTATGCCAAATCCACGAACCTCCATGCGGCCTATCTGCCACATCTAGAAACCGCACACCTCTCATATACTTTGATTTAAACATTTGCACCCATACACGCCGGGGTTCAGAGTGTAATTGCCAAATCGGTTTCGTCACAAAAGCTGCATTCATATCTCTAGTTCTTCTAAACCCCAGTCCTCCTGCCTCCTTAGGTACACAAAGTGAGTCCCAAGACTTTAAATATAAACACCTCTTCTCCTCGGCTCTTTTCCCCCACCGGAAATCCCTCATAACAGCATCCATCTTCCTACACACAGATTTTGGAAGCATGTAAGTCTGCATCGCATTCATGGGAATAGTTGAAGCTACTGTCTTTAGGAGAACTGCTCTGCCAAGCATAAGAGAGCGTCCTTGCTTTCTATGAAGATAAGGTATGATTTAGCCTCTCAATTAAATAGTCAAAGGTAGATCCCCGGGGATGGCTTTTGCAAAAAGGAAGTCCTAAGTAGGTAGACTTATGGTTACACTCCACCATTCCCATCTTTCTCGGAATTGCTGTTCTCAAAGCTTGTGTAGAATTTCGGCTGAAATGCACAAGGGACTTGCTGGAATTCACGGACTGCCCTGTCCAAGTGCAAAACAAATTCAAACAATCAAGCACTGCGTCTGCCTCATCAAGAGTCGCCCTGCAATAAATGACCAAGTCATCCGCATACATCAAGTGTGATATAGCCGGGCTGGTCCTTGATACCTTTATACCATGAATTTTGCCACGCACTTCCGCCTGAGTGAGGATCCTGGAGAGAATATCAAAAAGAATGGTAAAGAGGGCCGGAGACAAGGGGTCTCCTTGTCGAATCCCTCGAGTAGCATTAAAATAACCAAAGGGGGAACTATTCAAGAGGATAGAATAAGACGGAGTAGTGATACATTCAGCAATGAGATCATTAAAAGTAGGACAAAAACCATGACTTGTGAGAATCTTCTTCAAACAATTCCAATCAACTTTATCATAAGCTTTAGCCATATCAATTTTAATAGCCATAAACGCATTTTTTCCCTTTCTCAAGTTCATATAATGCATAATCTCATGATTAATGATCATGTTATCCGTGATGTTCCTATTGGGAATAAAGGCAGCTTGTGCCGGAGACACAATATTAGCAAGCACCCTCCTAATCCTATTAGCCAGGATCTTCGTGAGAATCTTAAAGGACACGTTACATAAGGTAATAGGTCTGAAATGTTCAAGTTTAAAAGCACCCTCAACCTTAGGGATTAAAGTAATGAAAGTATGATTCATGCCCTTAATGAGATGACCATGCTCAAAGAAGAAACGAACAGCTCTACTAACATCCGCACACACAATAGGCCAATACTTCTTATAAAAGAACGGATTAAAACCATCGGGGCCAGGACTTTTGTGAGCACCCATAGAGAACAAAGCATGCTTAATTTCACAGTCATCGGGAATTCTACACAGCTCAATATTTTCATGCTCATTAACAGAGGGAATAATAAGCTCATGAACATTACTAGGAAAAAGAGGAGCAGACGAGCAGAATAACACTTTATAAAAGTCAACAAAAGAACTACCGATTCTATCCCTATCATATAACCACAAGTCATTTGAATCTTTAAGATGCTCAATAGCATAATGATTACGTCTAATAACAGTAGAGATATGAAAGTACCTAGTATTTTCATCACCCTCCACAATCCAAGTAGACTTGGACTTGTCCCTCCAGAGTAGTTCCTCCCTCTTCAACAGCTCGTTCAATTCAAGTTGCGCACTTGCCTCATTTTCAAGGTCAATATGGTTAGGAGGAAGGGCTTGAGAAGAATCAATAAACTGGGTTAAGGTTTTGATTTGAATTTGGACATGGCCAAAAGTACTTCGGTTCCAAGCTTTCAAAGCTACTTTAGTAAGAGTGAGCTTGGCATCAAGGACATGCAGAGGGGAACCAGTGGCACACGAATTCCGGGCTTTTGCAATGACATCAACCGTAGTGGAATCCCTAGCCCACATAGTCTCGAAACGAAAAGGTTTAGGAATTGAAACAGATTTAGGAGTTGTATTAAGCACAATCGGGCATTGATCGCTATTAATTGCCGGCAGATGTGTAATAAACGCACGGGGGAAGAGAAGCCTCCAGGACTCATTGATGAATCCCCTATCAATCCTTTCCTGAATATTAGCATTTCCACAACGTCTATTACTCCAAGTAAATTTATTTCCTTTGAACCCAACATCCATAAGACCACTTGAATTCACCAGATTCGTAAAACCACAATTACTAGACCGAGGCACCGGGCGACCCCCTCTTTTATCAGTCTGCTCCAAGACAGCATTGAAATCACCCATAATCAAGGTCGGCCCAGTCCATGCATTGAGCATATCTAACAAACGATCCCAAAAAGAAGGCTTAAGAGCTGGATTCGTAGGTCCATAAACAACTGTGAAACACCATTGTGTTTGCTGCGGGTGGGAAAAAATCATACCGGAAATCAGCATACTATTAGCAGAAATAACTCTCAAATCAACACACTTTAACCAACACAAAACCAAACCCACTGCTCTGCCCACAGACGGCACAAATTCAAAATTAGAAAAACCAACAAAGTGAACCAATTTTTGAATCTTAGGAAGCGAAGAAGTATGAAGTTCCGACAAAAATAAAACATCGGGCTTATGAGTGTTGATGAACACCCTAAGAGTTCGAATTGCCAAAGGTCGCCCAATGCCACGACAATTCCAAGCAAGGATGATCATGGGGACGCGGGGGGCATGATAAAGCCCGCCTCCTCAGCCGTAGTGGGAATATTCTCTTAATTTCGTTAGCGGAAAATAGGTTTTGCAAAGATCCATTAACTTTTCGAGCCTCACGTTTAACATGGATGAAACGTCTACGGGTGACAGTAACATGTTCCTCTTCAACAATTGTTTCAGACTGTTGGTGAACTTGGGAGGAAGGTAGGGGGTGAGAAAGAGAGAGTTGAGGAAAAGCATTTGAAAGTTCATTTACCGGATGCCCGGATTCAAGAGGAGGAGAGGAAGGACCTGGGCTATGAGAAGAATAAGAAAGTCTCGGTCTTTTAAGAGGGTCCAAAGAGAAAGGGAAGGTACGTTTAAGATGGGTCGGGTAAGAAGGGGACGAGGGAGTAGGGGGAACAAAATCCAAATAGTTGGGGAAAGAGTGGGTTACTTGGTGCAGATCCGGGTCACTAAGTGGTTGGGTAAGGGTAACCGGGTTTGGATACTCCAAAGCTAAGGGTGGGAAAGTCAAAGACGAAGTGGGAGGCAAAGGTTGTGGTTCAAGTAGTCGTCCCATCCATAGGTTGTAGGCTAACATCCCCTATTGTAAGGTCAAAAGGGCTACTATCCTCGCTTACAGTGTCGCTCCGAGCTTCAACCGGAAGTAAATCCGAAACCCTAGCTCCGGTGACTGTCAACCGTTCCTCCGGTAACTCAACGTCTTCCGAAATAACTCCATGTCGTCCTGAAAAAGTCCCTTCCTTCGCCTTAGCCATAACGCAGAACCAAAAGAGTTAGCCCGCAGCTAATGCCCAAAAGCTCTACGCCGATCAAGCACTCCACCCGTATCAATCATCTCCTTTGCACAAAACACATCCGTATGATCTAGACAACCACACTTGTAGCAAAAATCTGAAAGTCTCTCATATTTAAACTGGATCCAGACTGTCGGAAGGTGATCTCTGTTTAAAAAGAAACCCATCCTCAAAGGCTTGGTCACATCCAGGCTAACTCGTATCCGAATGAACTTCATAAACTTTGCAGACTGCAAGACTTTGGAAGGTGGATTTACAGGGGTACCTAGGAGCTTACCGATAATAGACACATTCTCGTCGTTAAGCTTGTCTGGGGGAAGGTTATGCACTTGAACCCAGAAATCATAAGAATCAAAACCGATCTCCCCAAGGGTAGCATAGCTCGGCCATTTTTTAAAGATAACATGAGCCCCTCTAACAGGCCACGGGCTACTGTTGATAACCATATTAACATCCTTTTCCGTCTTAAATGCACAAGAATAAATGTAATTCTCCAAAAGTTTGACTTCCACAAAAGATGTGAAATTCAGCGCTGCTAATAGAGTAGCTTTTATAGTTCCGGGATTAATATTCTTTTCCGAAAGAATCTTTGCCGAAGTATTAAATGAGTAGTAGGATTGTCCACAAAAGAGAGAGTCAACGGTTCTTCCAACGGGTCTGCCATAGGAGGTGAAAAGGAAGACCGTAAAAGAATGGGACAACAAAGGTACAAGAGAATAAAAACAGGAAGAAAAAGGGGCCCCGAACAGAGAATGCTCGAGAGGGTAAAAAAGGGTAAAAAAGGACAGGCAAGGGAAGAGAGGAAACGACGGAAGAAAAGAAGAAAGAATAAAATAGAAAGAGGCAAGAAGGACAAAGGGGAAAAGCGAAAGGGAAGCAAGGAAAAAGAGAGACAGAGATGCACAACTTCGATTGAAACGCACCGGAAAAAGGGGTCTACTCGAAGAGAGGCATGGAAAGGGGCCTACTCGAAGAGAGGGTGTGTACTATAGTTAATCTAATGTTGATATACTGTATAGACTAAGAGAAACAGTTTGCCTAACAGTGGTGATATAGGTAGGATAGCATCACATATATGTCAAAATACTTGTAGAAAAAAATATTAAGTTTTCAAGCTAACACTAATTTTTATCACACTATATGTCTGCAAGTTGACAGTTTTATTACGCACAATCAGTTTTCTAATATCAATTGATAGTTCAAAAGTATATTGTATTAGAGTTCGTTGATTTTGAAATTTATTTATTTTTAAAAAAAACAATGAATTTGAAAACAATAAACAAGTGGTAGCCATGGAAAGCTATGAAAGAATAAGAAGAACACTAGTAAGGGTCTAAAACCTAATGATACATGCAACTATTGTAAATAAAAAGGTCATTGGAAGAATAATTATAAGAAACAGCAATTTGAAAATCAATCGGACATTGGAGTTGTAGTAGAAGAAGATACTAATTTTGAGGACCATATAGCTCTAATGATTGGAGAACACACACATCACAACGATGTGTAGATTCTAGATTCTGGAGCGTCCCATATGTGTACGCACAGAGAGTGGTTCACAACTTACAATTAGGTTGATAAAGGAAATGTCTCTATGGCAAATGATCATGTCTGCAAGGTATTTGGAATAGGCTCCATTACGATACAGACACATGATGGTATATTCTGAATGTTAAGCAATGTGAGACATGTTCTTCACATGACCAAGAATCCGATATCATTGATGGATCTGGACAAAAAAAGGTTTTAGTTTTCAAGGTAGTTATGGTAATGTACATGTCTGCAAATGCTCAAATCTAGTTTTGAAAGGTGTTCAATGGGGTAGTTTGTATGTTCCGCAAGGCTCTACCATAGCAGGTTGTGCTGCTGTTGTATCATTTGAGGTTAAAAAAGATGATATGACCAAATTATGGCATATGTAACTCGGTCATATGAGTGAAAATGGGATGCAAATTCTATCAAAAAGAGATCTTCTTGTTAGTACTTATGTGAACACAGTGTTTTTGGAAAACTACATCGCAACAAGTTTCCTATAGGAGTCCACATAACAAAGGGTACATTTGATTATATCCACTATGATTCTTGGGGTCCTTCTCACATTAAATCTCTAGGAGGTCATAAGTATTTTCTGTCAATGATTGATGATTATTCAAGAATGACTTGGGTAATTATGATGAAGTAGAAAAGTGAAGCCTTTACGAAATTCAAGCAATGGAAGGAACTAGTGGAAAACCAAACAGATAATCAAAAGGTTGCAAACCGACAATAGTTCAGAATTCCGCAAATCTGATTTTGATGAATTCTGCAAGAATGAAGGAATTTCTAGACATCATACGATGAGGAATACTTCTCAGCAAAACGGAGTAGCTTTGTTAGCTTTGTTAGCATGTTTGTAACTGAACCTTGGAAAGAACTCTAGTAAGCTGTGAAGAGGATTTTTGCTACCTTAGAGGTACGTTTGATATTGGACTCATATATGGAAGTGATACACAATGCTTGGTAAAAGGTTTTCGGACTTTGATTATGCTGGAGATGTTGACAATAAAAGATCTATGACTCGTTATGTTTTCACTCTAGGTGGCTCTGTTGTTAGTTGTAAGGAAACTTTGCAGTCTACGTTACTTTGCCTACTATAGAGGCAGAATACATGACCCCAACATAGGCAACAAAAGAGGGAATATGGTTGAATGATTTGATAGGTGACCTTGGTTTACATCATGATCAAACTATTGTTTATTATGATAATTTGAGTGTAATATATTTAGCCATGGATCAAGTCCATCATGAGCGGACTAAGCACATAGATGTAAGATATCATTTCCTAAGGAATGAGAATAAAATTAAGCTGAAGAAAGTGAGTAATGTTGATAATCCTATTGATATGTTCACTAAACTGATTCCTTATAGCAAGTTTCAACATTGTCTAGACTTGCTAAATATCTAAAGTTGTTAGTCTACACATCTGATACATCTGGTACATCCGAACATCTGTCACTATCTTACTACATCTGGTACATCCGAGGAGATTCAAGTCAAGGTGGAGATTAATTTGTTAAATTATGCCTTGAATCAATTATGTCTCAAGAGGTAATCGGTTTTGGTGCGTTTCTATATGGTACATCCGATTATTCCGAGGGGATTCAAGTCAAGGTGGAGATTTTTGCAATATGTGCCTTGAATTTGTTATGCCTCCTATTTTAATGGGATTTTGATGAGAAGTATCCCTACTTTCATGGAGCTATTTCCTATTCCGATTAGGAGACATAGGGCGATATCTTCTATTCTAATTAGGACTCAAATCAAGAGTAGTATCTCCTAATTTGATTAGGATTATGTAACCTATAAATATAGGTCTAATTTAGGGGTTATGGTTATCTTGTTATAACATTTGTATTATGTTTCCAATTCGAATATCCGAGACATATGCAATCTGCTCCCCATCCGAATAAAATCAGACCTCTTTCCGCTTGTGGATTTAGCTATCTCATCGATTGTGAACCACGTAATTTTGTGTGTTTGATTTTTCTTACTGTTTATTATCTTTTTCACAACTGTCATATCTCATGTTTGTCATAATAAACTAGTATCAAAGTACATTCGTTATAACAAAATGATTATTTTCACCCATTTCCTTTATAGTTTGATACTTCAAAACCTTAAATGAAAAAGATGGCGTCCATAGTCTATTGTCTATTTGTTCTATCATTTCTTAGCATAGACTAGGAAGTTTAGGAGGATCCAAGAGATAATTTTGATAGTCTCTACTCCCATGTACATTAAAAAATATAAGTATATGAAGGCAGCATAGAGATTAACATCTTGAAGGCAGCTTAGCAAAGGCTCCTAGGATGGTATTGTGGAAGGATTTCATGTATACTATATACAACTCAACTCCCAACATCAAGGTAAGACCAATCATTCCTTTTACTAGCACGTTTTAGACTGTGAAACCAGAGGTTAGTCCGAGTTAAGCTAGGGGTACTTCTTTTGAAATTTTATTTTAAAGATTCCCTTGAATAATAGAATATTCCTATATGCTCCTATGTGTACAAGAACTCTTAACACAATAAATATGTTAAGACTTGGGGATGTGTTTTTAACATCTAACATAATATTGGTTGAGTTGATTCTCTCTAGTGGGAGTCAAGCTTTGATTGATTAAAATATATTATTTCTTTCTTATCCATATAATTAGAGTAATATATGTAGAGTTTACGAAATGTATTTATTTGTGAACTTTGATAATACAAGGTTCCTTAATAGACATAGACGTCATGTGTCTATGTGATATTATTCTATTAAACCCTCTTGTATTAGGCTCTTTATTTCTTTCTCTCTTCAATTGAATATATTATTGATTATGTGCCTATAATTTTTGTGGTACGTGTAGTATTTCAACTTAGCCAAATATCTCATATCTCATTCATATGACTTATCGATGTGGGACAATGTATCATAAAATTAATGAAGTTCATTCACTTACCAAAACAATATTTATGATTGATAACGCTAAATTTGATAATGTTTTTGAAGGGTAATTGTGCATAATTGTTGAGGTTTAATAGAGTAAATTGAGATGAATTTGTCAATTGTGTACTTAATTGTGATATTTTTGTTTTCGGGAAGTTTGTGGAGTCAATTGATCAAAAGAGCAAAGTTCGGGGACTAAATATGCAATTTCCGGAAAGAGATACACATCTAGTCCAGGAACACGCGCTCGGACTAAGAACACGGCCATCAAGAAGACTCAACACACCCTTACAAGCTTTAGAACACGTGCTCGGTGTATGAACACGCCCAGACAGAAGGAAGAACACGGCCGGAAGAACACGTGCTCGGGGAAAAACCTGTCACTTAGCCAGTGTTGCTTATACCACTAAGCCCGTGTTGATGCTCTGTTATGAGTTTTTAGAGAATTCTTTGTAAAATGAGTATTTTACCCCTGTTTTGGTTATCTATAAATATTTAGATTTTTACCATTATTTAGAGGTTGGAAAAGTGGCATAAGGTTGAGAGTTGGATAGTATTGGAAGTGTTATGCTATCAAAGTAATTTTGTAATTCTTTTAGGGTTTTGAATTAGATCTATATTTTGCTATTTTCTATATTTTGAGATCTCTTTCATAAGTTGTAAGTTGTGAGAATCTCTTGTGAGTCTTTGTGTGAAGTTGCCTCAAATCGTAAGGAATTTCCTTGAAGTTTTGCAAGAGAGGAACCAACTCCATCAACTTGAAGATTTTAAGAAGAATAAGAAGTTTGACAAAGAGGAGGTTGAAGAGGGTACTCTTCTTCTTTTATTTGTTATAATTTCCATCTTGTAATTAGACACCAACCCTAGGAACTCTTCTCTCTACATTTCTTTTAGGTAGAATTGGTGGATATTATTCTACAATTACTTTGGGCAAATTATGGTTTTCATGGATGATTGTTGTTGTGTTATTAATTTGAATTGCAATTTCAATCATAGCTTTGAATCTGAATTTTATCTTGAGTATTGAGCTTTGATTTGAGGTTGTAGTTCCGGATTAACACTAATTGTTAGACCGGAACTAGGACAACAATTAGTGTCAATTTGATTCGATTAGATTTCCTATTGATGGACCGGAACTAGGATGATTGATGGGAGATTTGATCTTGTCAACATTCAAGTGTTCTTAATCTAGGAATTTCTTGCCACAATCCATATGGAAGAAATTCTACTTTAGACTTGAATATTGATGAGATTATGATAGTTAATTCATGATTAATCTTACCCCTAGTAGTTTGTATCCTTCATTTCTCCTATTATTTCTTATGAGTTTCTACCTTCCATTACTTGCTTGATCTTCTACTTTGCTTTATTTTACTTTGCTTTCTAGGATTTAGAATTCAATCTTATCATTCTTGATAATGGTTGGATTACTTGATGAATGATTCATATTCCCAAATCATATTCATAATTAGTTTAATTATATTTTCTACACTAGAATTTAATAGAAATCTTGGGGAAAAATGATTTTTATAAATTTTAAAATCTGAATACTACTATATTTACTAAACTATTTTGATAGGTGCTCTGCCTAGTTGAATTTATTTTATTAATGACAATCTTATTTTAATATTGAGAATTTCTATTATTTTTAGTATTATTTATTCAATTATTTATATTGTTTTTATATATAATAAACCACACATCAATGATTTGAATAGTTATTTAAGTAAAATAAATAAATAAATAATAATAATAATAATAATAATGATGATGACCACGTAAGACTAATACCATTTTCCATATTTGGGAAGATTCTTATCTATTTTTATCTCTTTTTGCTTTTTTATTATTTTTTTAATTTTAAAAAGAAAACATAAAACGTAAATCAATATTCACATCATAAATCATATATATATATATATATATATATATATATATATATATAATTTGGAAACATAATCCAAATAGTTTTTGTCTATTATTTGAAAATATAAACACGATGTCAAAATAATTGCTACAATATAAATTAATATTTTACCTAATCTTTCTGTATCCAAATAGTTCTTTTAAACTCGACTATCTTATTTAATTCTTCAATATTTAATAGTTTCGTTCAGATAAGATTCAAAAAATATCGAACCCAATTAAATTTTTTTCTTAATAATTTAATTATACTTGTGTTTAATTTTGTTTTAAAAAAAAACAAAATTCACGTGTGAAAGAGATTGATTGAATGCGTAAACTCTGGTACGTACAGAAGTAGTTAGGAAAGCTGAAATATATATATATATATATATATATATATATATATATATATATTTCATGTGACGATTATATGGGTTTATTCCCAAAATGAGGTACCTCTACTTTGGCAAAGTAGAAGCTCAATTTTTTTTAATAAAATATTCAGCCTCTACTTTACCAAAGTAGAGGCTTATTTCTTTTTTAATAAAATATTCATCTCTACTTTGCCAAAGTAGATGTTTATTTTTTTTAATAAAATATTTAAATATAATTTCCTATTTTTTAAAAAATTATTTATAAATTTTAATTTTATCATTTTTTAATAATATTAATTTATAAACATTTTTTTAATATAATTTTCATAATATAAATTATATTTATTATTAATTATTATCATTATACTTATATTATATTTAACAAAGTGATGTAAAAATTAATTGAAATTATAATATATTACTGACGTTGAAGATCACGATGTTGTACAGGGAGTACGTACTTACGGTATGATGGATTTGCGAGATAAACATCGTTTGCGGCCACCTTCTAGGCCAGGAGGATGTGAACATCTGGTCATGATTGTAACCAACATAAATAATTATTGTATTTTTTTTGTTAGTATTTTTTTAATTACTTTATAATGTATTACATTTTTATCTCCATTATAAAAGTTTATATTTACTTTTTTTCCCACATATTCATAGTATTTATTTGATATAAAATATATAATAAACTAAAATTTTATCTCCATTATAATGTAGATATAAACTAAAATTTTATTAAGATAAATTTTTATTTATGTCATAAAATTTTTTTATTTCTTATAAAAAATTTTATATTAAAATATAAACTGGGTAGTTGTTTTTTTTTTATATAGAATTGTCATTTCACATTATTCTTTTTTTATTCATCAAATAAAAAAAAGTATTGTGTATATGTATGTATATATATTATTCAATTAGTGGTTATTATATTATATAGGGTAAACTATCATGGTGACACCCCTTAGATGCCAAAATCCAGGTTTAGCACCTCAAAATTTTTTTGTTAACAAAGTGTCCTCCAAGATTTAAAACGTTCCACTACATGCCATTCCGTCAATTTTGACCGTTAAGTCAAAATTTTGACTGTTAATCAACTATTTTTACTATTTTGGGCAAGAATATTTTTGTCTTATTAAAAAATAAACCATTTTGTAATTAAAAAAAATAAAATAAAACAGTCTTAAATTTTCTCTTTCTTCTTCCACGGCGATATTTTCTCTCTTTTTCTTCTTCCACCGGCGATGGCGGCACAGAGAGGGGCAGCGATCTTCCACCGGCGATGGCGGTGCAGAGAGGGGCAGCGATCTTCCGGATATACAGTGTAACCGAAAAGGAAGGAAGATTTCAAGATCTAGAAGATATACAGTTGGTGGACAATTTGAAATCCGAACATATTTGAGTTTCAATTTTTTCTGGATAATTTTTCCCTCAATCACACCACTCAGAAATTTCAATCAAAGATCACAACATCAATTTTACAAGCAATTCACAATTTCATACAAATTAAGCTTCTTCTCTCATCAATTTCAATGGGTTTATTCGCATTCTAATTCAATACAAATAATTAGCAGCGACATGGGGAACAATTGGATTCTGGGTTATCCGAATCTGTTGTGCCCATTCCAATGGGTTTTTCAATTTTTGGTTTAATTGTTCTGTGTTCATTTTCTTCTAATGCAGTATGACTAATTTAATTGTTCATAACAATCAATAAAAGCTTCGTGAAATGAGTTAGGTGAGTTGAAGAGATTCAACTCCAAGGTCCTTTCTACTGTTATGGGAGGGATTTTTTTCCCAAAATATTTGGGATATCCGGAATGTAGAAACCCATGTATCAAAAAGAGAAAAAAACACATTTTTTTACCAGTTTGACATAAACCCATGTGTGTGAGAGAGATGTGATATATATATATATATATATGTGTGTATATATATATATATATATATATATATTTAACAAAATGAAAATATTTATGAAATATCAAATTTCAGTAAGAATAACAAATACATGCCCAGAGACTGGATGGAGAGAAGCTCCGACTGTTTCTTTCGTCGATTCGGGCTGCCGGAGAATGCAAAAATTGAGTAAAAACGACAATGAACTGTAAGAAAACGACAAGAAGAATAAAAAAGGTCAAAAAAAAAATTTTGCAATTTATTTGGGACAAAAATGTCCCCGACCAAATAGTAAAAATAGTTGACTAACAGTAAAAAATCGACCTAACGGTCAAAATTGACAGAAGGGCATGTAGTGGAACGTTTTAAATCTTAGAAGATACTTTGTTAACAAAAAATTTTTGAGGTGCTAAACCTAGATTTTGACATCTAAATGGTGTCACCAAGATAGTTTACCCTATTATATATATATATATGAAAATAATTTTAATATTTTTTATTTATATAAAATATTTTTTATGTAAATATATAATATAAATTTATTAAATTATTAACTTAAAGAACATAAATACAAGTTTTCAAATAAATAATAATAATTAGTTGAAAGAGTTAAAAAAGTAAAAATATAAGAATTTTTTGTTATTCAAGTGTGAAACGATTTTTTAAAAAATTATTAATGACTTGTTATTTCATGTCATATTAGACTTCTTTTTTTTTTAAAAAAAAAATTCATCAAATATATAAAAGATTTTTTATTTGAATAAAATATTTTTTATGTCAATATATAATATAAATTTATTAAATTACTTAATTCAAGAATATAAAAATAAATTTTAAATTAAAATTAATTGAATTTATAAACACAAATAAAAAAATTACTTCACATAATTACATAAAATATTATTTTAATATTATAATATATTATAATTTCAATTAATTTTTACATCACTTTGTTAAATATAATATAAGTATAATGATAATAATTAATAATAAATAAAATCTATATTATGAAAATTATATTAAAAAAATGTTTATAAATTAATATTATTAAAAAATGATAAAATTAAAATTTATAAATAATTTTTTAAAAAATAGAAAATTATATTTAAATATTTTATTAAAAAAAAATAAGTTTCTACTTTGACAAAGTAGATGCTGAATATTTTATTAAAAAAGAAATCAACCTCTACTTTGGTAAAGTAGATGCTGAATATTTTATTAAAAAAATTGAGCCTCTACTTTGCCAAAGTAGAGGTACCCCATTTTGAGAAATTACTAAAAAACAACCTCATTTTAAGAATAATCTCAAAAATTACACCATTTTGGAATAAACCCCGATTATATATCACCAATTTGTCGTTTTTTTTTTTTTTTTTTTTTTTTTTATGTGGAAGTGCAAGTTGACGGAGAAACGTACCAAAGCATCTCAATCCACCAATGTGGCAACCCCAAGCCACATATTCCATCCACTTAACCCCACCTTCCCCCTCCCCCCTCCCCCCTCCCCCACTATTATTTATTTATTTATTTATTTATTTATTTATTTTTAGAGTCTAAGATATTCTAAAAAATTTTAATTATAAACGAGATCTTTAAACTATATATATTATATATATATATATATATATATATATATATATATATTTCTAATGTAACAAGTTTGGTTTTATTTTTCTTATAAAATGTTTTTAAGACATCTTTTCGTATATGGATAGAAAGACTTTGCTGATTAATATAATCAATCGTACATGGAATGGTAGAAGATAATGAGGTAGCTTAGAGTAGGGTAAACTTTTAATTAAAAAATTAATACATAAAATAAAACACATTTTTACAATGAAGTCACTATTTTAACACTCAAAACTTCTCCGCGTTGAATTTCAAGAATTGGAGTGTTTATTTTCCTTTTATCGTCAAAAGAAGCTTGCCAATATTGGAGATTGAACCAAATTTTTAAAACAATAATGTAAAGGATGTCCTTAATGAATCAATTTTAATTAAATTAAAACGAGTCCCTTTTCTTTTTGAAAAGGGAAGGAAAAAATATAATTTTTTTTTTTTGAGGTGATATCCCGGACACTTCCGGCCTTAGACTAATCCACCTAGGAAGGCCCAACAGTGCGGGTATACCCGCATTTGTGAATATATCTCGAACTATGGAACCCCGAGTGAAGTTTAAACCTTTAAACTCTTAACAAGCCATGAGGTAAGGGAGAAACTCCTAGACCAATGGTTAGGAGAGATTCGAACTCTCAACCTTTTGGTTGAGGGAGAGACTCCTAGACCATTAGGCCAGGAGATGAACGGAATATATATATATATATATATAGTTTTTATATATTCATTATAAAAATGTTAAATTTAACTTCCTTTTTTTTTTTCCTTAAAGTTAAATATTAAAAAATTATTTGAAATTGATGGATTTTTTTTGGCTAGAATAACTCAAAATCTCTATTAATGAGATTGATGGAAATGTTAATAACAAATTATTTATGTTGTACAAGTTACGTTTTTTTTTACTAGTAGATCAAGTGTAGCTATTCACACCAAAACTATCAAATAAAATTATTAGGGACAGTTTTATCGAGTTTGTGTAATGCGCTCAATTTTTTTATAAAGTTATGATACTAAAGAAGTCAATAGAAATAATTTTCTCCATTATGTTTGTAGTTTTATTTGTTATGGTCATTTATATTTATTTTAATTAAAGTGATCTCTTAAATATTTTCGATCAAACCAAAGTGATCTTTTTTACCTAAAATATCTAGCTTTTTTTTATGTTATTTATATTACAATATTTTCCTCAACTCAAAACATAATTAATCATAAGCATGATTGTTAGGATATGTGATATGAATTGATATTGTTTCTTATTTCTTACTGATTTGATATTGTTTCTTAATTGATAGGATCTGATTGATTATGGGGTGATTTTATCCTTGTTGTATATTATATACTCTGTTTGATTAATGAAAGGGCAGACTACTTGAGTCTCTTAATACCTAAAGTTTCATGGTATCAAAGCCATGGAAGACAATCAACTGCCGCCACCACAACTTCATGGCGATCAACTACCACCACCATCAACTCTTAAAATTGAACCAAATTCTCCTTTCTTTCTCGGACCTCAGGATCGTCCGGGTGATTTTATTACTCCTACACGTCTTCGCGGAGATAATTATGATGATTGGGCTGGAGATATACAAACTGCATTGGAAGCAAGGCGTAAATTCTGTTTCTTAGATGTCTCTAGCACAAAACCAGTACTACTGAGAGAACCTATCAAAATAGTTTAGTAAATAAAGGTAGTATTCAAATTTTAATATTTATAAAATCGTTTTCCCCAAGACGTCTATTAATTTTTAGTGTGAAAAATATAATTAAATCAATTATGAATATGATTTGGAAATATGAATCAATCATCAAATAATCCAACCTTTATCAAGAATGATAGGATTGAATTCTAATTTCCTAGAAAGCAAATTAAAAGAAAGCAAATTAAAAGAAAGCAAAGTAAAGAATATTGATGAGATAATATTGAATATTGAAGAACTCACTAAAGACATTAGAGAGAGTGGAGGATACACTTCACAATGAAACCAAGTATCATGAATCAACTATCACAATTTCACCAAATTCAAGTCTAAAGTAGAATTTCCTCCATACGGATCGTGACAAGAAATTCCTAGATTAAGAACACTCGAATGTTAACACAACTAGATCTCCTATAAATCATCCAAGGTCCGGTCCATCAATAGGAAACTAATCACATTAACTTGACACTAATCGTATATCCAAGGTCCGGTCTAACAATTAGTGTTAACCCAAACTACAAAATCGAATTAGAGCTCAACTCAAGATAAGAATTCAAATCAAACCCATATTTGAAATTGCAATTCAAGCTAATAAAATCATAACAATCAACTCACAATAAATCAATCTCAAAGGGAAGATGTAACATGAAACCAACCACTTCTACCCTAAAGAAATGTAGAAGAAGAGAGTTCCTATTGGGTTGGTAAACTAGATTACAAGAAATATCATCAAAAGTAATAGAAGAAGGTAAGAAAATAATTCCAAAACCAGTTGTCAATTGATACCCGAAAGATCTCTTCACTTCAACTCCTCTCTTGAATCCTCTTCTTGCACTTTGAAGCTTGAATGATTGAAGTAGATCCAAACACCTCTTGAATAGATTGCAAAACTCTTCCTTATAAACCGAGGAGAAATTACACAACCTAACTAGAGACAATTATCACTACAACAATCTAGGTAATCTTCTATGTGAAAGTAGAACAACAAATTGATAGAAAATTCCTTAAATTCTATACCAAAATATATGAAATTCAAGTAAACCCAATATGATATTCAATATCTAAAACAATGTGATAATCAAGCCCAATCTCAACCTCTAAATAATGGTAAAAATCCTATAATTTATAGATTACCGAAATAGGGGTAAAATAGTCATTTTACACAAAATTCTCTAAAAAATCGGAACAGAGCATGAACACGGGATTAGTGGTATTGGTCAACAAGCCCTCAGTGAAAGGTTTATCACTAAGCCCGTGTTCTTCTGGCCGTGTTCATCCTTCTTGATGGGCGTGTTTATACACTGAGCACGTGTTCTCTAGTGTTGTTGGGCGTGTTCATGCACTGTTGTAGGTGGTTATTTTCTAAGGGCGTAGATAACCTTCTATAGGCATAGTAAGAGTCTTCCAAGGGCGTATTCAGTCTTTCAGGGGCGTAGCGTACTTCCATAATTTTATACTTTTACCCCTGAATTTATCTTTTTCAGCCAATTTACCTCGGAAGTCACCTAAAATGTAAAATGCACAATTAAACCCATAATCAATCAATTTATCTCAATTTAGTACAATAAACCTCAACAATTATGCACAATTATCCTTCCAAAACATTATCAAATTTATCGTTATCACAATACCCCACAACTTAACCTTTGCTTGTCCTCAAGCAAATCAAAGAAGGAATTTCAAAGAAAAATCAATCAAACAATCCATTTAAAAGAAAGTGCATAAATGTTTCTCAAAGAATTCAAATTAACTAGTTTACCCTTCAAAGATCTCATAAAAAAAATGTCTAAGGAATGATTCACTTATTTTGCCTCATCAAGTGCTTCATGTCTAAGTTAAGAAAAATCAATTTAAACAAGTTATTTTCAACCTAAATACGAAAAATGATCATAAAAGCATCATAAGTGAAGTGTGTGATCTATCTCAATTAGTGATCCAAATAGCAAATTTCTTCCCGAAGCAAATTACTCAAATGGTGGTTCGGTCGATGGAAAACTTCAACAACGAGACATAATCACAATCAAATCTCAAGAAACAAGCCACTTATTCAAAAGTAAATTTTTATTCAATTTATTCTCTTTTATTCAAGGTTTTTATTGTTTGCTTAACAATATCAACTTTAACTACCTTTGTAACGAGTTCCACTCCGATGACTCCCAGCTCCCGAGGACCTTAGGGCACCAAGCATTCAATTCTCATAAGGAGTGGTGCTCAAGTAGCAAAAGATGCATGCAAAATAACCTTTTATTCAACAATTTATTCAACGAAATTTAACAAAAATGTGGCAAGTATCTCAAAAAAATTTCAAGTGAAATTCAAGTCATTTCCATTCCCAAAAGACTTAATACTATTCAAATAAATTGTCCAAAAGTAGTTCACTAATCGGAACAACCAACCAAAAATAGCTATGTAAAACAAGTTTCAGGAATTTCCTATAATCATGCTCGTATCAAGTATCAACAAAATGAACTAAATCTAATATCGAGACTGTTAACAATCAACAAATAGTTTATATCATTGGCTAAGCAAATCAAATTCCCACAAAAAGTTCACAAAATAATCTTTTCAAGTAAACTAATCATTTTGAAAAATTCGAAAAATTTAGCATTTTTTTTTGAAAAATATTAGTAAATTGAGATAAAATGAGCACACACCTACCCCACAACTTGAATATTACACTGTCCTCAGTGTAAAAAGCTAATACCCCACAACTTATTTGAAAAATAAATAAGTGCGAGAAAACTATAAATACAAAACGGGAATAAGTGCGAAAAACTAGAAAAATAAAAACAAGAAAATTTTATTCAAAACGGGAAAGTAAACTATGAATACAAAAGATAATCAAATAAATCCAAATAAATCAAATAGTTCATCCCGAGCAAAAACAAATAAAATCAACTAAAAAGTGAATAAATAAAGCAAATAAACCCTATCCGGAACATCCGGGAACAAAGAAAGCGATATAGACAATAATTGAACGCCAAAAACCAAGTATGACTCGATAAAAGTGGTAAAAGGAAAGGGAAGAAAGACAAATCTTGTTTCCGAGCAAGCATGCTTGGAACTTATTTTGTTCCTTTCTTAGGAGCTTCTTCCTTCTTCAATGACTTTTATAAGGCTTACTTTGTCCTCCCTAACAACTTCATTCTTCGATTTATTCGATAGAATTTTGTTCGGTGCTGTTAGGGAGTAGTCCTTTTTCTCGTTCTAAAAATTGCCTGGAAAAATTGTTCCACTTGCATTTCTAGGTTTTGTAGCGAAGCCTATTGATTCCTGTTTGACCTTCAACAAACAATCAAGAAGGATAGAATACAACAAAACAAAGAAAGAAAGAAATTACAAGATTAAAAATGTCCTACTACAAACGATCTAGTAAAGAAAAACAAGATGAAGAAATCACATTCCCTACAAAACAAGAAAAGAGAAAGATTAGTCAAAATAATGAAATATAGAATATAATATTATTAAATAAGTAAATAAAACTAATCTATTCAAAAATAAGGAAAAGAAAATGAATTAAATTAATTGAATGAAAGAAAGAAGAAAAAGAATGAAAGAATGATAAAGAAGAATGGAATGAAATGTATAAGAAAGAAAGAAGTTTGAAAGAAATAAAAATGGAGGAAGAAATGAAAAGATTTGATAAGCATGCAAAATTGAATAGAAAAGAAATGGAATCTGGACGATAATTTGAAGAAATAAAATTGAAAAGAAGAGTTTGTATGCTCTCGGATGGTGCAAAAACAGGGGAAACTGTAGGGTAAATGAAAATTTCAGTTCTGGAATTTGTACAAAACAGAGTAATTACAGAGTTGTACATAGTGAGGCTACTGGAATTTTGTATAAAACAGAGGAATTAGCCACATAGCTACTGAAAATTTCTGAAAAACAGAGGAATTTGCATACTGAAATGTATATACCAAAAACAGAACATATGTACACTGGAATTAAAATGCACAAAGGAAAATGGCATGCAAAAAGCTATGTACTACACGAAATTGAAATTAAAATGCATTCTAAACACTAAAGCTACTGCCATGGAACTTTTAGAAAACTAAATCCAAACTAAACTACCAAGGAAGACAAACTAATGCATCTACATACAATTTATGCAAAACCATGCAAAAAGAAAGTACAATACAACCATGAACTAACCTACTGGAAAATGTAGTACAAACAGAAAACATTATGCATTTGCTACTGTAAAATAATTGTAAATCAAAAGGAAAATATATACATACCTACTGAACTTGCACGAAATTGGAAATGAAGCATATACTGCATGCATTATTCAAACATGGGAGGTTTACAAACGAAATTTCCAACTATAGCAAATTTAAAATTAGCCATGTGAAACATGCAAATGAAATCTGTATAAAAGCCATAAAACTCATGCAAATAACAAATCATGCGGGTTAACTAAATGAAGTGAAGAACAAAACATACAAAAACTATTGTAATGCAAAGACAAGCTAAATGTTATCAAGTAAAATGTCATGAAAACTATGCAAAGTGACTAAATGCAATCTATACATACTTATGACATGGAAAGTAAAGTAGATACATGCAAGCTAAAGTGAAAGATGAATCACTAAAATACATATATATTCACCATGCAAAAACACGCAAATGTATATTACAATAAAACCATGCAAAGGCATGCAAAATGCTTATTATAAGATCAAAACATGCAGCACTAATCTACTGGAACAAAATAACCTAAATGTCATGCAAAAACAAAAAGAACAAAGAACATACACTACCTACTGGAAATTGGAATACATTATATATACATCAATTCCTATAGTAAAGTGCATGCAAAAAGTGCACTTTGGCGGAAGTCTATCATCGGTAACCCTTTGTGTGTCTGTTGTGGGAGGAAGACTGAAGATATACTCCATGCTTTGAGGGTTGCATTAGGGCTAGTCAGGTCTGGACCGTGCTGTTGCAGGGGGCCGATGCTGCAAATTTTTGGACAACCAACTCGGTTGATGACTGACTCAGTTTGAACCTCTCTAGGTTGATGGAAAGGAAGACGAATCAGCTTTATTGAAAATATATTTTGGCAGACTATCCACGAGTTGTGGTACGCAAAGAATCAAACGGTCCACCAATCTAGTAGATGATCGGGTTTTGCATGTTTTGTTAGGCGCATTTTGTATAGAGTGATTGAATTACTCGTTAACTGGAAACCGAGACAGCCCTCTTAAGGGGTTGCTGTCTATAGAGTGATTGAATTACTCGTTAACTGGAAACCGAGACAACCCTCTTAAGAGGTTGCTATCTTGTTCCCTTTATACTTGTTTGATTATTTATAATATCGGATCCCTTTTTTATTGAAAAAAGTGCATGCAAAAAGAACTACTGGACACTACAAGTTGCAATTAGAATATATACATATATATATAAGCCATGCAAACTATAGAAACCATGCATACTGTATATAAGACAAAACGTAAAAAGCAAATTCCACTAACAAGTAAATATGCAACTAGTATATATACATAAGTAATTACCAAAAAAAAAAAAAAAGTATATATACATAAGCATGCAAAGTCGTACAAAGAAAAAGTGCAACTCTTGTGAGTACATCTACTGTTCATGCAGTATACACACTATACTATACATAATAGAATCATGCAGAACGAACATATGTAATCAACAAATACCATGCAATGAAAAACTACCTAAACTAGTATTCATATTGAAAATTAAAACTAATCATCTTGAAATGTAGCATATAAATACATACAAACATGCTACCGCCATTAACGTGGAAGTCAAAAAAAAATGCAATATATATATAAAACTAATATACCTAAATCTAACTACTGGAATGCCGCAAGTATAAAGGTAAGATCCATGCAAACTATGAAAATATGAGACAACATTATATGCATATTCTTACGAATCTATTAAATCAATTTGCAAAAAAAAAAAAAACAAAACATGCAAATTAACTAAATCATATGTAAGAGCAATTAGTAAAATATACTTGAAATCTGAAAATGAAATGTAACAAAGCTACTGAAGTGAATTAAATAACTAAACTAGAAATGTTGGTCACTAGAATTAACATTTCTTAGAATTAATTTCTAAGAATGTTACCTTATTCGAAAACTAGACCAACATATCATCTAAGAAAATTAAACATAATTAAATAGTAACCTAAATATATAATTCTAATGAAAAAGTAGTGGTGACCATTCATTGAAGACAAATCTATGCAAGCTAAAATTAAGTCCTAAAGATGCAAAACAATAGAGTTAGATGCAAACCATACCTAAATTCATATCAAACACATAACAAGGCTAACATAAAAGATAGAAAATATGAAAACATCTAACATCAATATCTAACAAAAGTAAGTATCTAGATAATAATCTCCATTAATTGAAGACATTACTAGAAAATTAACTTCTATACTAGAATGAAAACTAAAGTAAGAACTAACTAAGAATAAAATGGAAATGAAAATAGAAATACAAGAGAATGAGATATTAACTAATAAGATAAGATTCAAAGAATATAGACTAAGAAAAGAATAGAATCAAGATATTATCCACTTACTAAAGCAAGTAAAACTCTAACTAAAAATCATTAAAAAGCTATCTAAATCAAACTCAAGTAAGAAAGTAAACAATTAGGTCATGTCAAAGTAAGTAGGAAAAATTAGAAAGAACCTAAAACTAATCATACCTAGAATCTAATTAAAACAAGTTAGAAGGATTAGAACAAACTATGTCAAGTTAGAAAGTTGGAAAAACAATTAGATCTAAATTCTAAACTAAGGATCAAACTAAGATATTAAACTAAAAATCTAAGTTAATCTAAAGAATAAGAACCTAAAGAACCGAAAGCTAACCTAATCTAAGGTAAAAGAAATTAGAGGTAACCTAATTTCCAAAATATCTAAACTATATCTAACCAAAATTTTTAAGTAAAAGTTTACCTAAGGGATCTAAACTAACCAAAACACTAACTAAACCGAAAAATCAAGATACTAAATCATCTAACCTAAGATCTAAATCTAAAAATCTATAATCTAAGTAAGAAAAATTCTAAGAAAAACGAATGAAGTGAAAGAAAGAGAAACAAAATTCAAGTAACATAAGAAAGCTACTAAAATAAGAGCAAGAAATTCTAAGAAAAAAGAATAACAAAATCAAATGAAATCTGAAAATTAAACTACAAAAATCATAAAAAACAAGATTCAACTAACAAATCAAATCAATCTAAACAAAATCAAAATATCCAATGATCTATCAAGAAGATCAAAGATACTTCAAGAAATAGACATGAAAAATAAAAGGTACTTAAGATTGATTCCATATAACAAATCATAACATAGTTGATCCATTATATGATTCACACCGTTACTATGAAAATTTTCCCAAAAATTACAAGGAATTAAGAGGAAAACATCATGAATCTAAATAATAGATACTCCGGCAACGGCGCAAAAAATCCGATGAGTTATATTTATATATAAAAATAATATAAATAATTGAATAAAATAATAATAAAAATAATAGGAATTCTCAAGATTAAAATAGAATTGTCACTTAGAAAATAAACTCAACTAGGCAGAAAACCTATCGAAATAGTTTAGTAAATAAAAGTAGTATTCGGATTTTAATATTTATAAAATCATTTTCCCCAAGACGTCTATTAATTTTTAGTGTGGAAAATATAATTAAATCAATTATGAATATGATTTGGAAATATGAATCAATCATCAAGTAATCCAACCTTTATCAAGAATGATAGGATTGAATTCTAATTTCCTAGAAAGCAAATTTAAAAAAAGCAAAGTAAATAATATGGATGAGATAATATTGAATATTGAAGAACTCACTAAAGACATTAGAGAGAGTGGAGGATACACTTCACAATGAAACCAAGTATCATGAATCAACTATCACAATTTCACCAAATTCAAGTCTAAAGTAGAATTTCCTCCATACGGATCGTGGCAAGAAATTCCTAGATTAAGAACACTCGAATGTTAACACAACTAGATCTCCTATCAATCATCCAAGGTCCGGTCCATCAATAGGAAACTAATCACATTAACTTGGCATTAATCGTATATCCAAGGTCCGGTCTAACAATTAGTGTAAACCCGAACTACAAAATCGAATTAGAGCTCAACTCAAGATATGAATTCAAATCAAAGCCATAATTGAAATTTCAATTCAAGCTAATAAAATCATAACAATCAACTCACAATAGATCAATCTCAAAGTGAAGATGTAACATGAAACCAACCACTTCTACCCTAAAGAAATCTAGAAGAAGAGAGTTCTTATTGGGTTGGTAAACTAGATTACAAGAAATATCATCAAAAGTAATAGAAGAAGGTAAGAAAATAATTCCAAAACCAGTTGTCAATTGATACCGGAAAGATCTCTTCACTTCAACTCCTCTCTTGAATCCTCTTCTTGCACTTTGAAGCTTGAATGATTGAAGTAGATCCAAACACCTCTTGAATAGATTGCAAAACTCTTCCTTATTGACCGAGGAGAAATTACACAACCTAACTAGAGACAATTATCACTACAACAATCTAGGTAATCTTCTATGTGAAAGTAGAACAACAAATTGATAGAAAATTCCCTAAATTCTATACCAAAATATATGAAATTCAAGTAAACCCAATATGATATTCAATATCTAAAACAATGTGATAATCAAGCCCAATCTAAACCTCTAAATAATGGTAAAAATCATATAATTTATAGATAACCGAAACAGGGGTAAAATAGTCATTTTACACAAAATTCTCTAAAGAATCGAAACAGAGCATCAATACGGGCTCAGTGGTATTGGTCAACACGCCCTTAGTGATAGGTTTATCACTGAGCCTGTGTTATTCTGGCCGTGTTCATCCTTCTTGATGGGCGTGTTTATACACCGAGCACGTGTTCTCTAGTGTTGCTGGGCGTGTTCATGCACTGTTGTAGGTGGTTATTTTCTATGGGCGTAGATAACCTTTTATAGGCGTAGTAAGAGTCTTCCAGGGGCGTATTCAGTCTTCCAAAATTTTATACTTTTACCCCTGAATTTATCTTTTTCAACCAATTTACCCTGGAAGTCACCTAAAATGTAAAATGCACAATTAAACCCATAATCAATCAATTTATCTCAATTTAGTACAATAAACCTCAACAATTATACACAATTATCCTTCCAAAACATTATCAAATTTATCGTTATCAACTACCCCGCACACAATCGGATTGGACTACCATTCATGCAATGCTAGTTTCGTGGATTGTGAACACCATTGACTCCGAGGTAAAGAATACTTTGTCTAAATATAAAGATGCTAAAAGATTGTAGGATACCCTTAAATCTCGCTTTGCCTTGGTTAATGGACCGAGAATACAACAATTAAAGTCTTCTATTGCTAAATGTGAACAAACAAAATCTATGCCTGATGCTACGTATTTTGGAAAGCTTACAACTTTGTGGGAGGAACTTAATAATCATGAACCTCTCATTAACTGTTCATGTTGCACTTCTTGCACTGGCCGTCAACATGAACAAAGGCTAGAAAATATTATGCTTCATGAATTCCTCATGGGTCTCTATTCTGAATATTATGCACAGCTTCGCACTAATATTTTGTCAAAGGACCCTTTACCAAGTCTTGATAGGGCTTAAAAACTGGTTATTCAAGATGAACAAGTATGTCTTGCCAAGTCACTGCCAGACGAGAAGCTACCCGAAGCAATGGGCTTTGCAATTCGTACAAATAGTGAAAAAGGGAAGGGTACTAGTCGAGTTGAGAAAATTGATAAATCTCATCTTTCGTGTACCTATTGTAGGAAGACTGGACATGAGGCAACATCCTGTTTCGAATTAATAGGTTATCCCGAATGGTGGCCCGATCAAACGAAGGTGGATGAAGGGAGTGTTGGCCGTGGAAAATCACATCAATCTAGTGGTAGGGGCAGAGGGTTTGTACGTACGCATGCTACTACTGCATCATCTTCGGCCGTGGGACCATTTCCAGCTACAACAGTTCTTCTAGCACTTCTTCCAAATCCCAGTTCTTCACCGCTAAGCAGTGGAAGACACTCACCGGCCTTATTGGTAATGCTAAAATTTCCGATGACCGATTGAATGGTAAGTTTGATAATCGGTTGTGGATAATTGACACAGGGGCATCACGTCATGTTACTTGTAATTCTTCATGGTTATTTGACACTCATGACATTGTTCATTCTCCCGTGGGTCTTCCTAATGGTGAATCTGTGATTACTACCAAAGAGGGTTCCATATGTTTGTCACGTCAAATTACTCTTACAAACGTGCTCTTTGTTCCACAATTGAGTTGTAATTTGATTTCAGTTTCACAATTGAATGATGATATAAGTTGTACTGTCCAGTTTAACTCTTCTTTATGTGTTATACAAGACCATACGAGTAGACCGATTGGAACGGGTGTTAGGCGGGATGGACTCTACTACTTCAAAGACATTGAATCTGTGCAATATATTTCCACAAATGGGGTTTCATCGCCAATGGAATTGTGGCATAAACGCATGGGTCTTCCGTCTGAGGCGGTTGTGAAGTTACTTCCTCCTGTTGGTTCCTGTAAGGGTTATTTGAATAAAGTTTTCGAAGTTTGTTTTCGTGCTAAACACTCTAGAGATAAATTTTCTTTAAGTGAGAATAAGACAACTAGAATTTTTGAGAAAATACATTGTGATTTGTGGGTATCTTATAAGCATCCTTCTTCTTGTGGTGCTCGTTATTTTTTGACATTAGTGGATGATTTTTCTCGAGCAGTTTGGGTTTATTTGCTTGTTGATAAAACTGAAGTATTTCGCACGTTTATGTCCTTTATTGCAATGGTTGAACGCCAATTTTCTCACACTATTAAAGTTGTTCAAAGTGATAATGGCACGAAATTTCTTTGTTTGCGTGATTATTTTTCTCGCAACTGGTATTTTGTTTCAAACTTCTTGTGTGGGAACTCCGCAAAAAAATGGGAGAGTTGAACGCAAACACAGGCATATTCTGAATGTAGGGAGAGCTTTGCTATTTCAAGCTCATCTACCTCGGTATTTTTGGGGGGAGGGAAATTTTGGCAGCTGCTCATTTGATAAATAGAACCCCCTCTCCTTTGTGGAATAATCGGACCCTTATGAGATTTTATTTGGTACTCCCCTTTTATATACTACCATTCACACATTTGGTTGTCTTTGTTTTGCTCATAATCAAAAGGCTAAGGGTGATAAGTTTGCTAGTCGAAGTCGAAAATGTGTTTTTTTGGGTTATCCATTTAACAAGAAGGGGTGGAAACTTTTTGATCTTGACACTAAAGAATTCTTTGTTTCTCGTGATGTGAAATTCTTTGAGGACATATTCCCTTTTCTTGATTCCAATTTCACGCCTCTTGTGCCGAAAACTGTTCTGCCTATGCATTTTGATGTACCTACTATTTTTGATGATTGTTTGGATGAGGCCCTATTTCGTGGAAGACCAAAAAGCAACATACCATATCTCGTTCTTTGGCTGAAGCTGAGTATCGGTCTATGGCTGCTCTCACTTGCGAACTTAATTGGTTAAAAGGTCTCTTGTTTGGTTTAGGAGTTCATCATCCTAAGGCAATCAAGCTTTTCTATGACAGTCAATCTGCTCTCCACCTTGCTAAAAATCCTGTCTTTCATGAACGCACTAAACACATCGAGGTCGATTGTCATTTTGTACGTGATGCAATTGTGCATGATTTAATTGCTCCTTCTTATGTTCCAACGGCGTCTCAATTGGCCGACATCTTTACCAAGGCTCTCGGAAAATCCCAATTCGATTTCCTGCGTCACAAATTGGGCATTTTCGATCCTCATGCTCCAACTTGAGGGGAGGTGTTAGGATATTGTGATATGAATTGATATTGTTTCTTATTTCTTACTTATTTGATATTGTTTCCTAATTGATAGGATCTGATTGATTATGGGGAGATTCTCTCCTTGTTGTATATTATATACTCTGTTTGATTAATGAAAGGGCAGACTACTTGAGTCTCTTAATACCTAAAGTTTCAATGATTGATATTCTATTTTTTAAAAAATAGTTACTTCTTATTTATTTTTCAAACAAAAATTATCCCTTAAAATTTTTTGGAACAACCAAATTGTTCCTTTTATTCATTAAAAATTGATTTGTTTTCCTCAATAATACATATGATTTTTGTTTTAAAATTTATGATTTTAAAGAATTTTCAATATAAAACTTATTCATTAAAATTATTTTAAAAATATATATAATATAAGGGATGCTTTTGCCAAATCATGTTTTGAATTCACAAAAGTATCCCTAAAAATTTAATAATTAATGCAATTTTACAATTTAGCAAATCAAAATTTTTTAATGGACTATTTTGGTTAAAAATAAATATAAAGAATCACGAGACATCCAGCTAGAAACATAAAAAATTAAATCTAATTATTTGTCCCCCTAAAAGATAGAAAAAAAAAAAGAAAAAAAAAAGAAAAAGGAGCAAACAAAAAATACATGGAAAAGATGAGGAAAAATAGGCGGAGGAGTTGAGGATTGAAAGATGGCATTCATGTGCGATGATACCTACACTAATGCATGTATGAGAATAGTACTAGACTTCGTGTCCCACTCTTTTAAAGAAATTTATTGACTTAATAAAGTGTATAAGTGTCTCGTAAATATTACATGACTATAAGTTCGACACTTGTTACGAGGGTTATATAACATCTAAAGTGAAATTTTACTTTTTGTAAGAGTTAAACTTTGCAAACGTAATCCATACTGAGTTTATATTAATCAAAGTAATAGTTTGAATACAAGATAGTCTAACTAGAACAGTTGTGTTTGATATATTGCATCGGCAGAGATAAAAAATTATTAGAGAACTGAATAGAGATTTTTAGGGTTGAGATCGAAGTTAAGAAGTAGGCGATGAGGATGCATCCATTATTCAAGTAAAGAAATAGATATAAGCATAGTTTTTTTCTTTATATATGAAATAGATATAAACATCTTTTCTTTATTTTTTCGACAGAAGCTACTCATAGTTTTTTAGGAGGTAATATTGCAATGTACATGTTAAAATTGATCAAATATAATACTTATTTTGAGTAAATAATAATAATAATAACACTTTTTTCATTTTAAACTCTCTTTACCTAACCTTTTTTTTTTTTTTTTTTTTGAAATTTTAAAGGAGGTAATAGGGAATAGTTTTTAAGAGTTAGTGTGTATGTATCTTTATATAAGATATTGAAAGGGAAATATATAAGCATTTTTGCAAGAGATTAAGAAACTGAAATGAAGAATCTAAGTTGAAATATAGAGAGAGGAATGGGCAAACAAAGATGGATGACCAAACTCTACTTGCAAGCAAAAAGAAGTGAAAGAAAACTCAAGCATGTTGTGGGAACGTCAATTATTATTTGGGATTTTAGGTAGAAAACACAAACATATGTGACTTAAAATGAAAAAAAAATTAAAAATTAAAAGGGACTTAAAAGTTAAAATGTTTAACATGAGGGACTATTAATTGAAACTATATTTATTAATAAAATGACTAAAATACCCTTTTAATGTTTGACCATATATTACTCTCTTGAAGAATGATTGGATTAAAAAAAAAGAAAAGAAAAAAAGGAGTAGCTGAAATGAATTACATGGAAGGTTGAAAAAACTTTATGGATTTACTAAGGGCATGAAATGGAGATTAAAAGCTAAAATGCAAAACAAGAGGAAATATATAGATTAATTTTTTTAATAAAATGACTAAAATACCCTTTTAACTTTTGATTACATATTGATTTTGTGATATTTCGCCCCACATCGAAAGGAGAAGTCAATGCGTAATGGTTTATAAGAATAAGTCTAAGTACTCATAGTCAACTCAAGGTGTCTATTTTGGGATAGTAAAGACAATACTAATTAGTTGACTGTGAGTGTTACCAGACTCATAGTCGCGGCACGGCCTTGCCAGTTAGTATCGGAGGAAGTAGTCAGCCCGGACTATGAGAATATGTAATAGTATTTAAAAATGAGTTTAGTTTGAAAATTTTAAAAGTAGAAAATAAAGATGGGAACTTGAAAGACTAAACTTTTATTACATGAGAGACTAATTATGCTAATTTTCATTCTTATGTTTATTAAAAAAAAAATTTCCCTTATAATTCTAAAGAATAATAAAGAATAGAAAATTTTGGTCATAAACACCAAATTACAAATCAGATAATAGTTTAACTATATGACAGCAATAAATGATTGTTAGAACAATTTGTCCCATGAAATGGGAATAATCCAATTCTTTTTCAAATGAATCTGGACTCAAAATTACTATTAGATACACAAATATTTTAAATAAATAAATAAATAAAAATATTTAATTAGATCTTACATGAAAAATATTTGTTCCCTCAAAATGACTATTGGATATACACAAATATTTTAAATAAATAAAAAGATTTAATTAGATCTTACATGGAAATATATGTTTCCTCGAAATTATAAGAGTAAAAAACAAAATAATGCAAAGGGAAAGTTTATTATGTTTAACAATTTTGAATCCAAAATCACATAAATTCAAGTTGTGGTATTAAATGATTAAATTTATCTTATCTCATTGTTGTTTTTTTTTTTATTTTTTTTTTTCATTATCCGGTATTTAAAATTTATTACGACTTTGACTAATTGAAATTCGACATAAGTTGCACCTGTGAACCCAAAATCACATAAATTCGAGTTGTGGTATTAAATGATTAAAGTGAACTTATCTCATTGGTGATTTTTTTTTTACTATTTCGTAATCGAAGCTATCACAACTTTTTGACTAATTTCAATTCGACTAAAGTTGCATTTGCAAAATCCTACTCTTATGTTAAAAAAAAAAAAAACTATGTTAACTCTTATATAATGATCACAAGGAATAAATAACAAAACAATATAAAAGGAAATTTTATTATGTTTAATAATTTGAACCCTGGTAGATATCATAATATCTATCTTAATATTTATCTTTTATTTTTAAATATATCATAATATTTATTTAATAATTCCCTACTCAATCGAAGTCTATTCTAATTAGGAGACCACATATCATTATAAATACAAGGCCAAACAAAGAGGAAAGGTAAGTGGAATTCTTCTCTAAAAAACGCTAGTCTTTTCAGCCTTTCTTCTGGTTTTGTTTTTGACTTAAGCATCGGAGGAGCTTCACGGAGAGCAATCTCCGTTTGGCTTTGTTTTTTACAGGAACGAAGATTCGGGAGATCGATATTAAGGTATTTAGAGATTGGAGGCCACATCAAACCCAAATCACAAAAACCTGAGTTGTAGTATTTAATGATTAAATTGAACTCATGTAATTATTTTTTATGGTTAGAGCATCTTATATTTGAAGCAATCGCGACTTCGACTAATTTAGATTCAATCCGAATTGTTTCTACAAAGTCTTAACTCTTACTCGGAAGAAGTTGTCATCCTAACTCAACGAATATCAACTATTGATCTCGTATAACATTTATAATAACTTTTTTTCAAAAACTTAGTAAGATGTAATATGTCCACATTAATCACAATAAAAATAATAATAATAATAAAAAAAAGAAACGGAAAAGAAAAACGCCAAATCAATCAGTTTCTACTGGTTTCCATTTTCCAAGACAGCCGCAGTAACCAAAAAAAATTAAAATAAAATAAATAAACTAATAACGCCTTCAACATTACCGACCAAAATTAAGGCTACAGAAATTAGAATTTTAATCAAAAGTCAAATCACTCGCCAAACATGCTTCCATTGAATTCAAGCAATCTTTTCATTATATAAGTACTTCGAAAACCAATTTTATTGAGTTTCTGATCAGAATCCACATCTCCAATTTTCCATAAACATTTCTTCCTTGTTCCATTTCCATGGCAACAAATTTTCCATATACAACAAATCTGAATTTTAAAGCTTTTCCTTCTTCAGGCTTAGCAAAAACAATTATGTGCACTTCGATTAAGCAATTTCCAGTTTCATCAACTTTAGTGAACAAAGAATTAGCCACCGCCAACGGTGGTTGTACCGGAGGTGCAAATGTATCCAACTTATCCCTTGTTTGGAAAGAAGTTCAAGGAATTAATAACTGGGAAAAACTAATCCACCCTTTGGATTCACTTCTTCGGGCCGAGATTATCCGTTACGGACAGTTTGTTTCGGCTTGTTACAAGGCATTTGATCTCCAACCGGGCTCTAAAAGGTACTTAAATTGCAAGTTTGGGAAAAAAAATCTTCTTTCAGAAGTAGGGTTGAGTGATTCGGGCTACGAGGTAACCAAATTTATCTATGCCACTCCCGATATAAACGTTCCCATTCAAACTCTATCTTCGTGTTTGAGATGGATGGGTTACGTTGCCGTTTCGAATGATACCGAAACCAAAAAATTGGGCAGGAGAGATGTGCTCATTACATTCCGGGGAACAGTTACCAACCCGGAATGGTTAGCTAATTTTATGAGCACATTAGCTCCTGCCCGTTTCGACCCACATAATCCTCGTCCTGAGGTTATGGTTGAAACTGGATTTCTTAGTCTCTACACTTCTAAAGATAGCGAAAGCAAGTTCGGACCCCCGAGTTGTCGGGAGCAACTTCTTTCGGAAGTTTCTAGACTAATAAACAAGTACACAAGTGAGGAGGAGGAAATGAGCATTACTGTTGCGGGACATAGCATGGGGAGTTCATTAGCACTTTTACTTGCGTACGATATTGCTGAATTAGGGATAAATTGCATAAAAAAGGATAATAATAACACAAAATTGCCAATCACTGTTTTTTCATTTGGCGGTCCAAGAGTTGGAAATTGTGGTTTCAAACAACGTTGTGAAGAATTAGGAGTGAGAGTATTAAGGATTGTTAACGTTAATGATCCGGTAACAAAATTACCAGGTGTTTTTTTCAACGAGGGTTTTAAGGTTTTGGCAGATAAGTATGGCTTTCCATGGAACTATTTCTCCTGTTATACTCATGTTGGTGTTGAATTAGTGGTTAATTTCTTCAAGATGAATAATCCTTCTTGTGTTCATGACTTGGAAGATTATATTATAAGCTTGCTCAATTCTTCTCCCATAGAGGACGACGCAGAAGAACTATTTGTATCTCATGATGAAAGGGATCTTAGTAACTTCGATTTTCTATGTAAAACCAGAAAGTTTCTCTGTGGTGTTCAAATGTTGTACTGGTTGTGGAGAAATGAAGCCATGAACATGGCAGAATTTCTTAGTTTGATAATATAACCTATATAGGACATGTTAATATGTATGTATATAGCTTGCCTCATCATATGCCTATTGTAAATATTTTCCCAAAATAGAAAGCTTTTCAACTTCTCAAAGAATGACTGCTAATCAGTTCTCGTGCACTTACCCAAATTCGACATTGGTGTATGAATCCAACTTTTCTTTTCTAGTTTAAGTGGTCGGCAGACAGAAGTGTTTAAACAACAAAACTATATATACATATATATATATATACACATATATATATATATATATATATATTTGGTTTTATGACTTTTACTTGAATTATACTATAAGGCAAATTATTCTATGTGAAGTATTATACTATAGTTCGGAATCAATTATAATTTTAAGGGAAATATTGTCAAATTATTTTGTACGAAACGTTGAATACTAATTAATTTCGAGTGAACTGTTATTGATTTGGAGATAAATAGTTTACGATTTATATGACACCTCCCTTAAACAGGAAAAGAAAATTAATTTGCATAAAAACATTTCAATAGATTATTCATTATTATGACCGTATAAAATCAATTATATTTTAAGAAAAATTTTATTCATAAACAAATTTAATTAATAGAAAATTTATTTATTTTTAAGAAAGAAGGTTAGAATAAGATAATATATATATATATATATATATATATATATATATATATATATATTTTAATTTTTAATTCATAAGAAGGCATTACTCGGATGGTGAGGCTGTCATTTATGATTGTATACAATTATGAGTTTGAGTCAGATTGAAGCAGAAAAAACTTTAATATAGTAATAATATTTAATTTCAATTTATTATGAATACTTCTCATTTCACATTATTTTCTATAATAATTAGTATTGGTTGTGAAAATGAGAAAGTGCATTGTGAATGCTACAAGAAATCGAAAGTTCGACACTCTCTGTGAGCGCCGTTTAAGAGTCGGGGTAAGGCCATCTCCCGAGTAAGAGTTGGACACTACAAGCGCAACTCGGGCCGAATCTGGATTAGTTAGAATCATGATGACTCAATAAAAAAAAAAATTATATTGGTTGTGAAAAATGAAAGAAATATTATGGACCGACATGGTTAGGACTTAGTCTCTCTCTCTCTCTATATATATATATATATATGACACAACTAATCAGTTTTGAAGATGTTGATTTTGCATATGTATTCTTCATGCAAAAGAATGAAAATTGAAAAATTCATTTGGTTTTAATGAGTAGGAACAAATCCTAAATCTAAAACCTTGGATTCTCCAAATGTTAAGGATTAATTGATTTAGGAAACAGTCAAAGGTATTGTAGGCAAAACGAGAAACACGTCCAAAAAGCAGCTCTCCTCGACGAGCAAATTAAAGGAATCTACATTTAGCTGCAACATAAAAATCTTTCCCTTTGAAATTCTAAACGTTTTCTTTAATTTTTCTTAGGCTAAATCTTGTTTGTCAAAATACACATTTGATGGACTTTGACCATATATATATATATTTACTTATTTTTAAAAAATAAAAAATAAAAATCAAGTGGGTTAATTAAAATTTTTAAATTCTTTTTTTAAAAAAACAATTTATACTTTAAGTAGTCCTACTAAATCTCAAATATTTAATTTTATTTTAAAGTAATGATTGGCTAAATCTAAATGAAAGCACCATATTTTGATTAAAATTATGCGAATAATTGACTATTTTAGTACCTTGATTTATTAATTTTTTATTAATATTTGTTTCAATTGTATTATTTTGGTTAGACCATTAGATATTCAAAGTTACTATTTCGACTAATTCGTATACGGCCTGGGTTTAGAGGAAAGTCTCACCCTAACTCTTAAATGATCTTGCATAACATTCACAATACATTTTCTCATTGTGCGAAGCAAAATGCTTTCATACTATTTTTGTAGTGATCATTTTGATCACATTATTGTTTAATTTAGAATCAAATTAAGATCTTACAATCAGTTCTAATGTCATTTCTCACAGTTTCTAACTTGTTTGATCATTTAATAATATATATAAACTGGTTCGCTTCATTAAACTAATAATAATAATAAGAATAAAAATACTAAAAAAATTATTTTTTTTTTTGGTAAAATAGAGAATTTCCTTTATTAGATTAGAAGGGGATAAGGAGGTACATCACTAGCGGGAACCTCAATTGAGTTTCCCAAAATAGTACAAACATTCCTGGTGTACAAAGTACCACTCAAGTCTTTATGTTAAAGCAGTAAATAAGAAGGACGGTGGAGAGCTAATGGCAGTAAAAGCTGCACTGGTAACATTTTCTTGTTTGGCCAGTGCATCGGCTACAACATTAGCTTCTCTCCAAGTATGGCTAAGCCTAACCTCTGCCAGTTGAGACAGAAGACATATGCAATCATGAATCATAGAGAGTAAATTAGCAGGTGGCTCAATACTATGAATCAACTGAACAAGTACCTGTGAATCTGTGTGAATTTCTAGTCGTTGAATTCCAATAGAAGTGGCCATTTCCAGCCCCTTTTTTAACACCATCAGTTCAGCTTGGTTGCTGGACATGCAATGAAATCCTTGAAGAAACCCAACAATCCATTGACCGTAATGATTTCTTATAACTCCTCCTAGGCCTCCACGGAGTGTAGAATGAGTTGAAAGAACCATCTATATTCAATTTAAGGAAGGATGGTGCAGGGGGGAACCATTTAATATAAATTTGTTGCTTAGAAGGACTACAAAGATTTGGTGTTTTGAGAGTGATTGGTAAACTCAACAGAATTTTTAAGAATGAAATGAATGGTTAAATCTTGAGGATCAGTTTTATGAAATAATCGTTTGTTTCTGTTTTTCCAGAGGTGCCAACAGATGAAGCAAAAGAAGGTACACCAAGGTATATTAATGAAAATAGGTGTATCATTGGAAATATTTTTATGTAACCAATCTTTTAAAGAAAAAGCAGGGCTAAGGTGTGAAGAAATAGAGGCGGGGATTAGAAACCTCATTCCAAATGGTAGTAGCAAAATCACAAGGCCTGAGAATGTGATCAATGTTTTCTATAGCAATATTGTTACAAGGACAAGTATTATCAATTGGCATCCCTAATGAGGCTAGGTAATCACTGGTTTTAAGTCTATTGTGCCAAGCAAGCCAAAGGAAGTGTCTAATTTTGTGAGGAATTGGTATATTCCAAATCCATTTCAGATTATGATGGGTAGAATGTTCGAATGTTCTTGAAGATTTTTAGTGGTAAGGAAAGAGTAGCAGGAAGAAGTGGAGAATTGAGTATTTGGAGTAAGCGGCCAGTACAGATGATCATCCGATGGAGAATGAAACAGGGGTAAAGGGGTGTCTAAGATCCTCTGCATAATAGATGGAGGTAGCGGATAACTAAGGCTTGAAAAGTCCCAGCGCCCTCTTGAAATGATATCACTAACGGTAAGAGAAAGGTTCGAAAGGCTAAGGGGACCAGGAAGAATATTAGCTAAGGGATCCGAGCAGGTACCTATCCATGGATCTAGCTAAGGCCTTGCAGCGTGTCCATTTCCAATAGCCCATTTTGCTTGCTTAGTGCAAACTTTCCATCCAAAAAGAATAGATTTCCAAATGAAAGAATCTTTTGGTCTTGGATAGGGTGGAGAGAAAGGTTGCAAAGTATGGCAGTGCATGTACTTGTTTCGGAGAATTTTAGTCCAAGGCGAGGTAGTAGTGTTGGAGATAAATCTCCAAGAGAGATTAGCAATTAAAGCTTGATTTTGGAATTTAGTGCCCCTAATTTGGAGGTCTCCATGAGTCTTGGGAAGGGTGATTGTGTCCCAATTGGGAAGGTGTAAGTTTCTTCTTGATGCATCAGAGCAACAAATAAAATTCCTAATGTGTCTATTGATGAGGAAGGAAGTCTTAGAAGGCAGTTGGAAACATTGCATTATATGAATAGGAAGAGATGAGAGGACAGATTTAGCAAGAGTAACCCTGCCCGCCATGGTGAGCATTTTTTATTTCCAACTAGCCAATTTAGTGGTTATGTTATCAAAAAAAAAAATGGAAATCGGAGTGTCTCTGGGCTCGGGCTAAGAGAGGAAATCCTAGATAAGATCCTAAGGATATAATAGTGGAAATATCAATAGTGGCACTAATTGAATCACATAGATTATTGGGGCAATTCTGAGAGAAAAAAATTTTAGATTTATCATTATTGACATGAAGTCCACTATAAGAGGAGAAGTCACTAAGAACATTTTAAAATTGTAGAGTTTTCCAAGGAAGCCTCAGAAAAAGAAATACATCATCCGCAAATAAGGTGTGTGATATAGAGGGCCCAAAAGGAGTAAGGGAGATGGGTTTCCAATTACCACATGTGACTTGATTATGAATTAAAAGGGACAAAAACTCCATGCCTAGGATGAATAGATAGGGTGACAACGGGTCTCCTTGTCGAATACCCCGACTAGGTTCGAAAAAGGGGGTTGGGGATCCGTTAAAAAGGATTGCTACGGAGGAGGTAGTTATACATGACATGATAATGGATATAAGGTTGGCTGGAATATTTAGAGAGAAGAGCATTTGTCTAATAAATGACCATTCAATTTTATCAAATGCTTTTTCTAAATCAATTTTAACAGCCATAAGAGGAGGAGAAGAAGAGTGTTATTTTTTAAACAGTTAAGGGTTCCCTACACAATAATGTAATTGTCTGAGGCTCGTCTGTTAGGAAGGAAACTACTTTGGAGAGGGTCAATTAAATCATTAAGTTTTGGACGAAGCCTATGAACTATGATTTTAGTGAAAATTTTATAAATAGTGTTGTAAAGGCTGATGGCTCAGTATTGATTAATGGTTTCCGGCAAAGAAGTTTTTGGGATGAGAGCTAGGAATGTTTGATTAATGGAAGCAGGGAATTTACCAGATACAAAAACGGAGGAAACGAGAGCTTTAATGGCTAGCAAGGTATTATGTTGGTATTTCTGGAAAATAAAGGATGGACGCCATCGGGACCTGGAGCCTTGTGTGGTTTAAAGGATTTAATAGAGGCAATAATTTCTAGATCAGTGAAGGGTTTGGAAAGCTCGAAACTTTCCGAGGTGGAGAGTCCGAGAGGATAGGGTGGTAAACTGAGATGCATGGAAGACGATGTTAAGGATGAGGAGTATAAGGAAGCGAAATGATTAGAAATATGAGAGGATAATTCGTCATGCGAGGAGAGCCAAGTTCCTACTGAATTTCTAAGACTAAGAATGTGGTTGGCACGCCTCCTTTTAAGAGTGGAAGTGTGAAAAAAAGAGGTATTTGCATCTCCATATTTAATCCAATTAAATCTTGATTTGAGGGCCCAAAATTGTCTTCCTTGGGTGAGAATAGTATTGAGATCAGCCAGAAGTTTGGTTTCTAAGTTTATAAGAAAAGAATTTTTAGAAGAACTAGGCTTAGATTAGATACCATTTAAGCGAGCAAGAATTTGTCTCTTTTTATGAAAGAGATTGCCGAAGATGTTTTTATTCCAGTGAATAGCCGACTTAGTGAAGGCAGTGATGGCAATTGTGTAGTCCGAATTAGTAGGTGGCCAAGAGTTGTGCACTACTAAATCAAAAGAAGGAACAGAAAGTCACATTGATTTTAATCTAAAGGGTTTAACAGAAATATGAAGGGGTGGTTGTAAAAGTAACGTGAGGGGGCAATGGTCAGAATGCATGCAAGTGAGGTGTTTAACATAGGCTTGAGGGAAAAGATTCACCCACTGAGGATTAGCTACAAATCTATCTAAACGTTCAAGAATACGATTATTACCTTTCCTAAGATTATTCCAAGTAAAGCGAGGCCCAGAAAAACCTAAGTCTAGAAGGTTGCAATCATCTAATTTTTTTTAAAAGTGTCCATACATTTAGGACAAGCAGAATTCCCCCCAAATTTTTCAGAGGCACAAGTAATATCATTAAAATCTCCTAAAACAAGCCATGGTCCAGAATAAGAATTTTTAAAAGTAAGTAAATTATTCCATAACAAAGTTTTATGTGCTGCATGAGGTTTGGCATAGATAGCAAGTAAGCATAAATGAGGAGTTAGAACATGGTACCTTGACGAGGAAATATAATTCCCGGGATGTGTGGGCAATTGGCTGAATATTGATACTGGAATTCCACATTGCATAAATACCTCTTGATGCGTCATCCGAGTCAACTTTGAGAGATTGTTCGAAATGGAAACCTCTCATAACATTGTCGGCTTGCTCTCCTGCTACCTTTGTTTCAGTCAGCACGATCAAGGCTGGCTTAGGATAGCTTATTAGTTCACGCATATGGTTTGGAAGCCCGAGTTGTTGTCTCCCCTACAATTCCACAAAATAAATACCATTGGTGGGGTGTTCGGCATGTGTTCTTCCAAGGTCCGAGAGTGATCCCAGCGACTGGTTAATTGGAGGATTGACTCCATGATGTCCATGAGTGAAACAGCCCTCGGAATTATCAGTGTAGTGAATTTGGTCTCTAGATTTTGTTCCTAGCAGATTCAGAGCACAAACGACAGTCTGTAGATTGTCGGATGAAAGGAGAAGACGTAAATCTTTTGACTGGTCTGAGAGTAAGCTATCTCCGAGAAGTTCTCTCGTATAGTTTGAAATTCGATTGACGGTCGTCTGGAGGGAGACTTGAGGTCGTCTAGAGGTCGTCTGGAAGAGTGTTCAGCAATTGGTCGAGATCGATTGAGAGGTCGTCTGGAGGGAGACTTGAAATCGGGGATTGGGAGCCCGTGATCGGAGTCGATGGTTCCGGAATTACTAGTTCGGTGTTCCGAAATTGTGTCGACGGAGGTGTTTGATACTGTGCCGATGGAGGAATTTGGAACACAGTTGTCGTGTCGATTTCCATTTGGGACTACAACGGGCTTGGTTGTGTAAAGTCTGTCTGTGTTTGATTCTGAACAGTTGCATTTGGGTAGCCCAGAACATTGTAAGGATTTGTTACCACAAAACCTATCGAGTGGGAGTTTGGCGAAGCCATGCTTGTTGTACCCATTGATGTATTAAGATCGTCATGGGCTATTGGAGTTGGGCCCAAGTCCACTGACTTTGGATGAATACATGTGTTGGGTAGGCTGTCGTTGGGTATGGTTGATGTTGTAGTGAGTAACCCATCGGTGATTGCGGAGGAGTCGGGTAAACAAGTTGATAAATAGTATTGTTGACCTCCAGTGTCACTCTATAACCGTATGGAGGAATTTTTGATATCTGTCATAGGGTTGGTGAGGAGGGGCGGAAAGCGAAATCGGCGATGGTTGTTGAGGATTCCATTGATGTTGTATCTGGTGTAGTCTCGTCTGGTAATGGCGTCTTTGGTAGTGTCCGGCATCATGATGCCTTCTTTCTCTTTCTTCGTAGAGTCTTCGGTAGTGGTTGCGGTTGTGTGATAGATGGCGAGGCATTGTTGGGAGAGAAATTTGAGATTGGATTTGAGTTTGGTGGAGGGGAGGAAGTGGGGTTTTGTTCGATTGAAATAGAGGTGGGTAAGGGATTTTGTGGCTCGATGTCTATTGCGTTGTTGATTGGAGATGTTTGCGGAGGATGATTCATGGAAGGTATTGGAGTTTGAGACATTGGAATAGAAGAAATCGCCGGCATGAGATTTGAGTTTAATGCGGCGGTGGTAGTTGATGTGAAATTTGACGGTTGGGGTGATGATGATGATAAGTTTTGTAATGATGGTAAGGATGGACTGGATAGGCTGGGAGAATTTGAGATAGTTTGGTTGGAAGAAGGAACTGGTTGAGGAGGGGTCTAGTTATCCTTAGAGGAGGCAGGCCTTTTTTCTCTCCAGATTGATTTACTATGGGGTTTGAAGTTATCAACAACTAAGTTAGGAGGTGGTTGGGGGATATCCAGTGGTTTCTTTGAGGATTGATTAAAACGTTTTTTCTTAGGGTATTAAACCAGCATCCATGGACCATGATTGCAAGAGTCCAGTTGGTCTACTGGCTGGACTGGGACTGTTAAAAGACTGAAGGTTCAAAGGAGGATTTGAAGTGGAGTTGAGAGGACTAGCGGGTAAAACAGGGTTGGTGTTGTTAAATGTTTGTTGGTTAAAAGAAGTATTGGGGAGCACAAAAATATCAGATTGATTTGCAGGATTTTTCTGGGGGTTAGGATCGGAGGGGGTGCATGGAGGGGGATTAATGTGGACGAAGTGTGAGTGGAATTTAGTGATTGTGTGTGCTTATGTGTGCAAGAAGAAGTAGTGTGGCCTATGCGGCCACAATTAGAACATAACAGAGCGATACCTTCATACATGATGATTTGATGAAAATCACCAATGTAAATGTTGGTGATGAGCGGTTGATCAATCGGAACTTGAATACAAAGTCTCGAGTATTGGCCTCTTCTCGTATCTAGTGTGCATATGTCTAAACGGAGCAGTTAACCTATAGCATTGCCGATTTTTTAAGGATTTGCAAGTCATAATACTTCGTTGGGAGTTCCGGAAGACGAACCCAAAGTGTCGTGTAACTAAAGGACGCTTGTGAAGGTTGGAAGCAGGGCTACCATTGTCTAATGGCATGAAAGTGGCCACTGATAAACCATGGATCACCATGAAGAGCGATTCTGTAGTTTTAGGATTTTGTAAATTTGATGAGAAAAAAATCACAGCCTAAGTCGATTAATTGAAGTTCTTCAGTAGGTTTCAATATTTCATGCAGTTTTTTGTGTAAGAATCTATAACCGATAGTACAGCCATAGACTTTTACGATTAAAGCATTGTTCCATGTTTGATAAATTCTTCTTTTTTCAACTGTAGTAATTGGAATGAAAACCTTTTCATCATGCTTATTTACTATTTCATCGTAAAGTTGTGATTCAATGAGTAGATTGTGTGATGTATGAGGGGGGTGATGTGTACTGATTAGCAACCAACTTCCGAAGATAGGTTGGTGTAGTTGAGGATATGGCCGGGGGTTCTTTGTCGGGAGGGATGGTCTTGTTAGATCTAGCAAGAACATCCGCTTCCTTAGAGGAGAGTGGTAGAGAGCTTTGCTCTGTAGAGAGAGGATTTTTTGTAGCCATTCAAAAGACACTAAAAAAATTACTCAAAAAATAAAATAATGAAAAAAGAAAGTCAAACTCAACTATAAAGGTTAAAATTGTGATACATTTTTTTTTTTTTGGTGGGTAAAAATTGTGATACATTAATAAAACAAGACTAAGCTGATTAATTTTCCATAGCTTGGCAAAGTTGTGAAACACAGCCATTTTATCAAACCATTTGGTCAAAGCAAGAAAAAGATGCCATAGCTGGATTCCTACCCAATAACTGAAGTTCAAATTTTCTTTTATTCTTTTTTCATTTAGATTCAAACATATATGGATTAATATTGAGGGCCTTAAAATTTCAATATCAATTACAATAAGAAGAAATCCATCAAAAAAAATAAAAAAATTACAATAAGAAGAAATAGATAATATATCAAAATTTTAATCTTTCTATATATATATATATAAATTTGAGGTACTTTTGTCTTTATTATATTTTGAACTCATCATGACTTTTAGAAATCATAAGTGAGACTGTTACCTACTAAATTACGCCTTCTTGACTATCTTTCTATATAAAGTAATAATATTAATAATTTTCATCTAATTTGTGTAAAAACCTTCTATTTATAAACAAATGGTCTAGTCAAACAATTTGATTTATCCAAACTATTTCCAACAAAAATGTAATTTTTTCATAGGAGTGTGTAGACCAAAATACTAATTTGTATTTCAAATTTTATAATGTCTAAGATTTCGCTTATTCTTTTTTCATTTAGATTCAAACATATATGGATGGATTAATATATTGGTCATTCACTTGGTTGAAGTTGAGTTCATTGGAATTTAATTTTGAGGGCCTTAAAATTTTAATAAGAAGAAATAGATAATATATCAAAACTTTATCTTACTCTATATATATATATATATATATATTTGAAATTTGGGGCATTCTTGTTTCTATTATGTCTCGAACTCATAATTTCAAGAAGTCATAAGTGAAGATATTATCAACTAAATTATGTTTTCTTGACCATCTTTCGATATTAAATAATAATAATAATAATAATAATTTTCATATATATATTTATAAACAAATGATCTAGTCAAACAAATTGATTTATCAAAACTATTTCCCAAAAAAATGTAATTTTTTCATCAATTTTATATGCACAATGTGTTTATAAGGTATTTTTAACAATTTAAAACGTAAATAGCCGAAACATCTCTATCATTTTTATTAAAAAAAAAAAAAAATTGTACAACTAAATTGATCAATTTAACAACAAATTTTCAACAATATAAGTCTCATGGTATTTCCTTTATAAATACTATTTCTTCTAATACTGAATATTTTCTTGAAAATAAAATTAATTTTAAATTTTGTGGAAAATAAAATGTGCATGTTTATATATATATTATTTTAAAAAATCAAATTGAAAATTCTTATGATATTTAATTAGCAATATAACTATACATAAAACTTAATTATACTTTTAATAATGTTTTTTTCCCTGAAAATAAATATATAATATTGATAATATCACATAATATTGTGTGATTATTAATAAATATAATTAATATCATGAGTAAGAAATTTTAAATTTTTTTTTTTGCATATATAAGAAAAAGTTTGAAGAAAGAAGATCTTATTTTAATTGCTTTATAGGATAATTTCCCTAATTATTCTCTTAACAAAGTATGTCTATTTAGGTCAGTCCTTTCTCTTTATTTTGAGGTTTTTTTTTTCCCCTTTCTGATCAAATTTTTACATGTATGTATGTTACATGTAATTTGATTAAGGATAATTATGAAATTTTAACCCAATATTAATATAAAAAAAAAAAAAATCTACCACATTCTTTGTTATCTTCTCTTTCTTTTTAGTTGGTGAAAATTGTACCTTCTTTGATGAAATTCTTTGTGTGTGTTGTGTTGTTTTTTGTGTTTTTTTATAGTATCAGTAGAGAATAATACTATGCCGTGATCATAATTGAGACTTACTCAAAATATGAATATCATGCAATTTAGACTAAGTTTAACGATGCAGCTTGAAGACTACAAAATTGTTCATTAAAATTAAATTTGTTTAGAATTTGCATAATTTTGGTCAAAAAAATAAATTAAGTAATTTTTAAGAGATTTAAAATTTTAATAATGAATTGAACCGTAAATCATTATGAAATTAAAATATGAATTTTGCATATAATATATAATATTATGTATTTTGAAATTTCAAGAATTTAGTAAATTTAAAATAATTTTCCCTAGGTTACCATCTTTATGTGGTGGGATATTTTGCATCTCCCAATTGTAGATTAAACTAAAGGTTTTTCATTGTCTTAAAGGGGGATATATATAATTTATCCAAAAAAAAAGGGGGGTATATATATATATATATATATATATATATTCCAAAGAAAATATTTTATTATTTTAATTTTAAAATAAAATAATAAACAATAATATATTTTGAAGACATAGGAATCTCAAGAAGACATAAATTACTTCAATAACTAATTTAGTTTAAATAAGTTGATTTATCACCACCTTGGAGATTTAAATCGTTAAGAAAGAAAAAATATCTACTCACATGATGATAATATAATAGAGCAAAAATATATTTCTTTAATTTAATAAATTGCATGTGCAATTTGCTCAATTCTTTAGGATTTTTATACTTAAATATATATATGGTGATTCTGCAATAGTTTGGTGATCTGCCATGGACGATTCTTTCCTCCATGTATGATAATGTGCGCTCTGTGTACCTGCAAGAAAGTCTTATCAACATAGATATTATTTTCGAAAGGACTCTCCAAGGTAGAGTGTGATACTTTGTCCCACATTAAAAAGATTAAGTCATAATTAACTTATGGTATCTCTTTTAGTGTAGTGAGGACAATACCAAGTATCAAACTCATAGTTAAGCACGGGCTTATGGATCTATCTCGTGACATAGAGAAACAAAAGATAGAATATGAGTGTACTTTATATATCTATATTCTCCTTTGAAATTTTCATTGTCTTTGGTAGTGGGGAAATATTTGGATCTTGCACTTACTCCAAAATGAAAGCTTTGTTGTTGTTTAATGGAGGGAAAAGAGGTCATAGTTCTAGAGAGAGAAGAGGTCACAGTCTGCTAAGGTACTTGAAAAACAAGGACATAATATCTTGTCATTTTTTAGCTTGTATCATAATTGAGGTGATGTAACATTTAAAATGTGATTTTTGTAAGGAAAATCTCATATATTTTTCCGTAACTAGTGGCTTGAAGCGATCTAGCAAATGTGTAATTTGGTAATATTCCTTTGGAGAGTTACACCAATATATTCCATGAATATTTTTTGGATCTTGACATTTATTTCAAAATACTTTAGGATTGATCGGATAAGTCATGAATTAAAATGGGAGATGATTGACCAGTTTGTCCATTCTTTGGATTCTTTAGGTCAAAGTCTGGATGCATGTTCTTTCCATCAAGGGTAGATTTTCTTCTAGTGTGCATTTTTTTCTTTTGTTAAATCTTGAGTTGGTAGATTATTAGGTTCTAGCAAAAAAAAAAAAAGGGTTGGTAGCAATTATCATGTGGATTCTTTATTGCCAAAGGGTAGATCTGTCCTTACAAATGGTCCAGCCACTTCAATTTGTAAGCTCTGATTTTTTTTTTCCTTCTTGTAAAAAGCTAAAGGAAAAAGTACTTGAAAAGCTCCTTCAATGCTTAGGTAGCTACCTGAAGGTTATCTCAAAACTTATATTTCAATATACAAACAATTTCCATAATTCCTTTTTTTAAAAGTGGAAAAAGAAAATAAAAAATTATCATAATGCTCTTTTAGAAAAGAAAAAAGGAAAAATAAGTAGTTACGGTACTTTATTGATTATTAATTACAAGGAACTTTGTAGTCAATCTTATTTATTACATACAAACCATATTCAAGACAAAAAAAAAAAATAGTGTCAGTTTAATCCCAATTGTATTATTGATAGAATACGAATTTATATACTTTTAACTATTATGAATCCTGAAAATTTATAGAATTAGTGGATGTTCATCGTATAATCGACATTTTCTTTTAACTCGAGATAATTACGTAATCAATGAAATGTGACACGTCACCTAATGTTTATCTCTAAGGTGACACGTGTCACCTAATACTTATCTGTTAGGTGAGTGAGGTGTCACTTGTGCATTTAATGTCGGGTGACAAGTGTCACCCTTGATGGTCTATCTCCTTTCACCCATAGAAATAGAGGGTCTACTACCCTTTGTAAAAACACACCAAGAAACACAAGAAAGTGATATAATAATATTTTTTCTATTCTCTTTTGGTGTGTGTTTTGAGTGAGTAAAATATAGTATCATATAAAGCAAATAATCTCACAAAACAGTGTCACAAAATCAAACACAACTAAGGCAGAGTACCTATTACATGCAGATAGTAACACAGGAGTACCACGATTTTAAATTTATAATTATAGTATCCTCGGGAATGTTGGTGACGGTTGGTTAGTTTCTACCAATTATGACAGTCTTTAAGGTTTGGGGAATTATTCTTAGGTGTCTATTCAATTCGGGTATGTTGTTTAAAGGAATATTAAAGACAAGAATGGAAAGATAATTAACTAAGATCTCTAATGAAGTACGTATGATTAATTAAGGTGAACAGTGTTCGAAAGTTCAGTTTGCAAACGGATCTAAGGCAATTATGAATTCGAATCGTCTTACTACCATACCCGAGTTATCTAATGTGATTACCTCAATATGGTTGTCGCAAGTAATCCAAGACCTTTGTAGATTGGTTATTAAGTCGTCAATTTAATAAGTTAATCTTAAGGTTTGCATTGATTATGAACTCGAGATTATTAGATTGCCTAACTTCAGTATGGTTGCCACAAGTTATTAGACCTAATCTGGCAATTTTTTAAATCTCCTATGGTTGGGTCTCCTTAACAAACCGTCAATTTAATTAACTATTGTAGTATCATGCATCAACCTAAGTTTCATAGCATAAATTCAATACGAGAATCAAATCGAAAGCGTAAAACAATAAGCAAATCACAATGTATACTAAAACGTATCCTTTCCGGAAATATATAAATCATTAATCAATCAATCTAATAAAGAGTATTTTAGGACACAGAATCATAACATATAAAGGAAAAGTAACACAAAAATGAAAAAAAAAGGAAAGAGAAAGTTGATGTGTTGCTCTCACTGCTTCCACGGGTTGGCTTAATCCTCCAGACCTCGCCGAGACTTGTACTATGGATCCTTATCTCGCTCTAAAGATCTTCAGCAATCACTCCCCTCAACTAAACTATAGGGTATCCCTTATGATGGAGGCTCAACCCTACACTCGAGAAGAAAGAAAAATGAAAACTAAAAACTCGATTGGAGCTTATCGCGAAATTTCTATTAGCTAGAAACTCGGAAATGCTTCTGTTCCGAGTGATTCTGGTGTATCTCAACAACCGAGGGGGTGCATCTATTTATAGGGGTGAAGTAGAGCTGAAAAGAACTGAAATTTCAATGTGGGACATTCAAACGCGCCAAAGCTGCCTTCAACACGCCCGTGTTGAAAAATTGCAATTTTAGTCCCCGATTTCTTCCTTTCTTCAATTTTGGTCTCTGAAACTTCTGAAATCGAAAACAAAAAGAATTTGCGTAATTTCCATTCAATTAAGTCCAATTAACTCCATAATTAACTCGAATTGAATACAATTAATGTATAAAAACACGATATAAAATCGAGTTATCGGTAATCCCTCGAATTGTGATCTTTGAGTTACCGGTTGTAGAACAGCTGGTTTGAGCTCATATCTCTCCCCTTCGGGTAGCCTAATAGCATTACACAAGGGTATGCTTTGAGGTTGAATGTGTCCAAAGGTGGTGGTCGTACTGCCATCTTAAGTAATAATAATCTTCTTCTATCTCCTTTAGCTCTACGAATCAAAACTTTGGGATTTTCAAGTCGTTCTTCCAAATCTCCCCCGAAGCTCCAGTCATACAATTGAAAGTAAGAAGATTTAAAGAATGAAAAAGGATTTGGAAAATATGAGAATGAGATAAACAAGAAATTTTTTTAAAGATTTTTCACATTTTTAAATTTTAATAATTTTTTTAATAATTCTGGATAATTTCTAGAAATTTTCCTAGTATCATTTTTGAATGAATTTTCTAAAACTTAGATAATCTTCATACAATTAATTCTATATAATATCTAAAATTAATAAATTAGGAAAATCTTATTCTTAAGAAAATGAGGTCTAATTCTAAAACCAAGTTATGTCATAAAAGATAAACCATTATCGTTACCAATCCATAAAGTTCCTAAAATTTTGCACGAAATTTTAAAAATTTTATGAATTTACTGTGTTCCCCGGCAACGGCGCCAAAAATCCGATGTACATTTTGGTTACTATATAAAATGCATAGAATATGATTTAGATTAATATAAGTGTAGCTTATAAAAGAAAATAGGTAGTCACTTAATTAACCAAAACCTAAGGCAGAGTACCTATCGATGAAGAGAGTAACGTGATTGTACCAACGATTTTATATTTATATTATCATTATGTCCCAAGAACGTTGGTGATGACATCAAATATGATCATGTTTTGGGATATAAATTGTGCATGATTTGTGAATTTTATTGTATTAAATTGAGATAAATTGAGTAATTAAGGGTTTAATTGTATATTTTGCATTTCGGGTAACTTCTGGGGAAAATTGGCTTAAAAAAATAAATTCAGAGGTAAAAGTGCAATATTCTGGAATTATGCTACGCCATTGGAAGCTGGACTACGCCCATATGAGCTATACGTCGTTGCCCTTTTGTGCATCACGCCCGTATAAAATAACTACCTGCTCTACGACTGTTGCACTCTGGATTCTACGTCTGTAGGACATAACGACATCAATACGCCCGTAGAGAATAAAGGGCAACACCCGTAGTCATGCCGGAATAACTGTTTTCTTTGTAAAATGACGATTTTATCCCTGGTTTCGGTTATCTATAAATTATAGGATTTTTTACCATTATTTAGAGGTTGAGATTGGCTTGATTATCACATTGTTTTAGATATTGAATATCATATTGGGTTTTCTTGAATTTCATATATTTTGGTATAGAATTTAGGGAATTTTCTATTACTTTGTTGATCTACTTTCAATTAGATAATTCCCTAGGTTGTTTTAGTGATAATTGTTTCTAGTTAGGTTCTCGGTCTATAAGGTAGAGTTGTGCAATCTAATCAAGAGGTGTTTGGATCTACTTCAATCATTCAAGCTTCAAAGTGCAAGAAGAGGATTCAAGAGGAGAGTTGAAGTGTAGAGATCTTTCTGGTATCAATTGACAACTGGTTTTGGAATTATTTTCTTACCTTCTTCTATTACTTTTGATGATATTTCTTGTAATCTAGTTTACCAACACAATAGGAACTCTCTTCTTCTACATTTCTTTAGGGTAGAAGTGGTTGGTTTCATGTTACATTTTCATTTTGAGATTGATCTATTGTGAGTTGATTGTTATGATTTTATTAGCTTGAATTGCAATTTCAATTATGGCTTTGATTTGAATTCTTATCTTGAGTTGAGCTCTAATTCGATTTTGTGGTTTGGGTTAACACTAATTGTTAAGTCGGACCTTGGATATACAATTAGTGCTAGATTAGTTTGGTTATTTTCCTATTGATGTGCCGGACCTTGGATGATTAATAGGGATCTAATCTTGCTAATATATTCGAGTTGTTCTTCATGTATGAATTTCTTTCAACGACACGTATTGAGGAAATTCATCTTTAGACTTGAATTTGGTGAAATTGTGATAGTTGATTCATGATACTTGATTTCATTGTGAAAGGTATCATCCACTCTCTCTAATGCCTTTAGTGAGTTCTTCAAATATTCAATATTATCTCATCCATATTCTTTACTTTGCTTTCTTTTAATTTGCTTTCTAGGAAATTAGAATTTAATCCTATCATTCTTGATAAAGGTTGGATTACTTGATGATTGATTCATACTTCCAAATCATATTCATAATTGATTTAATTATATTTTCCACACTAAAAATTAATAGATGTCTTGGGGAAAACGATTTTATAAATATTAAAATATGAATACTACCTTTATTTACTAAACTATTTCGATAGATTCTCTGCCTAGTTAAGTTTATTTTCTTAGTGACAATTCTATTTTAATCTTGAGAATTCCTATTATTTTTAGTACTATTTTATTCAATTATTTATATTATTATTATATATAAATATAACTCATCAGTTGGTTACAGACTTAATAATGATTACTAATTAGAACAAGTCTTAGTTAAAAGAAATTAGTCCTCAAGTTCAGTTCAATTCATTGAGAAGGTGTTTTATAATCTAGGAATTGAAATGAATAGGTAAAGTAAATTAGAATCTGAATTAAATTATCTCGAATCAATTGGGTTGACCTATGTTCGAAGATTACTTACAAGTGGATCTAAGGCAATTATGAATTCATTTCATCTTACTACCGTACCTGAATTTCTTAAAGTGATTACCTCAGTATGGTCGCCACAAATAATCCTAAATCTTTTTGGTTGGTTATTAAGTCGTCACTTAAATAATGTAATCCTAAGATCAGCAACAAATTCTAACTCAAGATTATTAGGATGTCTAACCTCGGTATGGTCGCCACAAGTTATTTCTCCTAATCCGGCAATCTGTCAACTCTCCTTTGGTCGGGACTCATTAACAAACCGTCAATTAATTAATTACTCCAATTATATGCTCAACTAGATCCAAACCTAAATGTCATGGCATAAATTGAATAGAAAACTAATTGAAAGCACAAGAGAAAATAAACTCATAATGGAAATTAAAATAATATCCTCCCGGGATTTCATAAATTAAGAGCATCTAATAAATTCACAACTTTCTCGAAAAGTAGTAAAATAAGATTCTAATGACACAGAGATCACAACTAATAAAGAATACGAAATATAGAAATAAAAAGGACAAGGAGACAATAAATTTGTCGTTTTCGTTGTCACGTCTCCAACTGATAACTCTACTTTTTGTAGAGTTATTATGATTTCTTAGACTTGATTTCATGTAAGAATGAGTGATGAAGCTTTTATTTTGAGGAATTTTGTGTCTATTTTTATTAATTGTTGTGCTTTTGTTTTATTTAGGGAAATTGTTGAATTTAAGATTATCAAGTGAGATTCAAAGGCTAAAGGAGAAACAAAACGAAATTGAGGGACTAAGTTGGAAATCAAGCAATGATGCAAAGTAAAAAAAAAGAGGTATTGGGCTTTAAAATTTGTAAGAAGAAGTAATGGGTTGAAAGAAAAATATTGAAGAAGCCCAATTACTTAAGAAAAGGAAGAAAAAGATGAAATGGGAGGTGATCCGGCAATTAAAGGGGAACATGGGAATGAACGGAAAAGAAGGAGAAAAAGTGAAAGAATAATCTAGAAAGGTATGTGGTGGACTGAAAAGCAGGTAGCTCGACAGAGAGAGAAAATGGAGAGAAAATTCCAAAATAAATTCTGCAATTAAAAAGCAAGCAGCTCGGCAGAAGGGAAAAATTCTGGATTGGGGAGAGAGAAGAAAAAGAAGAGAAAAAAATTCCGGAAGAAATTCTGGAATTAAAGAGCAGATCCGAGGGAAGAAAGGAGAGGAAGAAGCTTGAACATGCAAGGAATTCATTGATCATCAAAGATTGAAGAAGTTGGAGTTCATCTAGCTAAGAGATTAGTGAACCAAACTCTAGCAATCATCGTTTGTATTTCTTTTAAATCTTGTTTTTGAGAATTAACTAGATTTTGAGAATGTATACATTTGCATACTTGAGAGAGTCTGCTTTTTGCACCATGAGCTAAGTTTTTATTTACTATTCTAGTTTCAACTTTGGGTATGAATATCTTTTGAGATGTTGTATTGATGTAAGGCATGCTTTGACAATTCATTCAAGTATTTATAATGTTATTTGTCACTATTGATTGATTATCATTGGTTGCAATTGAGTTAGTCTTTGAATCTGAAAGGATTGAGATTAATGGACAAAATACTTGAATGGTGCTTGATTGATCTTGTTGGATTCAATTATGTGGTAGTATAGACATATACTATTGCCTTGCATAGTCCATAGGAGTTCATGAGCTTGAATTGGATGCCTCTTATATGAATTGCATAGACATATGAATTGATATTTGTGGATTGGAATTATGGGATGTTGAAAAACATGCATATACTTTAGGAATTCTGGATTAATTGTCGTAGCAATGCTATAGCATCAGTACAGCATTGGCCATTTTTAATGCATACCTGAAATGGAAGCTAGCCTAGTACTCATTTTCTCTGTGTTTGTTCAATACTTCCTCAACTTTTTATCTGCAATGTAATTTCTAATTTACAGTATTCCTCTGCTTATGGTTGTTTGCATTTATTTGTTATTTTCGACTTAAATTGCATTCTCTTCCTAGTAGACTTAATCAACCATTCATCTATTTGATCACCTTTTGTTCCACACCTCATCACACACACTTCACAGTCTTCACTAAGCAATCTCTGAGGGATCGATATCTAGTACATCGTACTATACTACTTGTTGAGAGTGTACACTTGCACTTGTGTTACATAATTTTCACAACAAGTTTTTTGGCGCGTTTGCGGGGATTGTTCTTAGTTTAATTGTGAAGTTGGTGATATTTGTGTGGTTCATTTTTATTTGTATTCACTTGGATCTTTTGTTGGTCTTTATAGAACAAAATTCAGCTTTGCATGATTACAAGATACAATAACAAGGAAGCTGAATTATTACTTGAAGATCCTGAAATTGAAAGAACTTTTAGAGCGGCAAGAAGAGAACAAAAGAAATTAAAGAAAGCAATAACCATGGAGCAACAGAATGAGGCTCATCAATTACATCGAAGAATTGAACAAAATCATGTAGTGCTTGGAGATGACAGAAATCAGTCCATTAGGTAATATGCTACTCCAGTTTTTCCCGAGCTAAATTCTGGAATTGCACCACCAGAAATTCAGGCACCCCAAATTGAACTAAAACCAGTGATGTTTCAAATGCTACAATTTGTGGGTCAGTACAGTGGGTTACCAGCAGAGGATCCGCATTTGCATCTCGGGATATTTTATGGAAGTTAGCGACTGTTTCAAGCTGCCCGGAATTTCTGCAGATGTTCTAAGACTGAAACTGTTCCCATTTTCCTTACGAGACAAGGCAAGGGAATGGTTGAATTCTCTACCTGTCGGATCTGTAAACAGTTGGCAGCAATTAACAGAGAGATTTTTGATGAAGTATTTTCCTCCAACAAAGAATGCTAAGCTGAGAAATGAAATTACTTCTTTCCAACAACTTGATGATGAATCTTTGTATGAAGCGTGGGAAAGGTTCAAAGATTTACTTAGAAAGTGTCCACGTCATGGAATCTCGTATTGTATTCAAATGGAAACTTTCTATAATGGTTTAAATGCTCACACTCGAATGATTGTAGATGCTTCAGCCAGCGGAGCGTTATTGTCCAAGTCATACAATGAGGCCTATGAAATTATTGAAAGAATAGCGAATAACAATTATCAATGGCCCACTTCGAGGCTGCCAACGGGAAGGAAAGTTGCAGGAATGTTAGAGCTGGATGCTATTTCTTCATTGGCAGCCCAAGTTTCATCCATGTCACATATGTTGAAGAATATGAACATGCAAATGGGTAAGCAAGATGGACAACAATCAAGCCTTTCAAACGCAGGTCCAGTGGAAGAGGTTTCTTGTGTCTATTGTAATGAAGGACACATTTTTTATAGCTGCCCATTCAATCCAGCCTTAGTGTGTTATATGGGAAAACAGAACAGAGGATGAATAAATTCAAACACCTACAATCCAACATGGAGGCAACATCCTAATTTTTCATGGAGTAATCAAGGAGCCCCTAGTGGATCTATGATGCCTGCAAGACCAGCTTATCCTCCTCGGATTTTCACGCCAATGCAGCAACAACGGTTTCCACAAAACAATCCTTCGAATTCACTTGAAAATATGATGAAAGAGTTTATGGCCAAAAGCGATACAACGATTCAAGGATTGTCTTCTTAAAGAAGGAACTTGGAGAATCAAATGGGACAACTTGCTAATGAGATACGAACTAGACCTCAAGGCACTCTTCCTAGTGATACGGAAATTCCCGAGAGAGACGGGAAGGAATATTGTAAAGCAGTCACTTTGAGGAGTGGAAAAATTTTGGAAGAAACTGCTGAAAAATCAAAAAAGAAGATAGAGCTACCGTCCGATCCAAAAGATGAAAATTTTTGAAAACAAGAACTGCAATCTAAAGAGAAAGTAGCTACTGGAATTTCGGATGCTATAGCATCGCCACAACATCAGATTCCAGTAAGGTCCGAAATGCTGAAAATGCCTCAATCAAGAGAAAGTAGCTACTGGAATTCCTGATGCTACAACATTACCCGCAGCATCACCACAACATCGGATTCCAGTAAGTTTTGAAATGCTGAAAATGCCTTATCCTCAAAGGTTTGAGCAGAAAAAGCAAGATTTGCCTTTTCAGAAAATTCCTGGATGTTCTAAAACAGCTGCACATAAATATTCCACTTGTTGAAGCCTTGGAACAAATGCCAAATTATGTGAAATTCATGAAGGACATCTTGACTAAGAAAAGAAGATTGGGGGAGTATGAGACAGTAGCACTAACAAAGGAGTGCGATTCTTTCTTGCAAAACAAACTACCTCCAAAAATGAAGGATCCAGGAAGTTTTAACATTCCATGTTCCATTGGCGATTCTTACTTTGGTATGGCTTTGTGTGATCTTGGAGCAAGTATTAACCTAATGCCTTTATCTATTTTCGGGAAGCTTGGAATTGGTGAAGTTCGTCCAACAACCGTTACTTTGCAACTTGCAGACAGATCACTTGCACATCCCGATGGAAAAATTGAAGATGTGTTAGTCAAGGTGGACAAGTTTATTTTTCCAGCAGATTTTATAGTGCTGGATTATGAGGTTGACAGGGAAGTTCCTATCATTTTGGGGCGTCCGTTCTTGGCTACGGGAAGAACATTAATTGATGTGCAAAAGGGAGAACTTACTATGAGAGTAAATGATGATGAAGTGACTTTTAATGTGTTCAGAGCAATGAAATTTTCAGATGAAGCTGAAGAATGTTTTGAGATCTCAATGGTGGAATCTTCAGCAGTTGACGAAATTAAGCAACAGAGTGTTCAAGAATCTTTAGAAGAGTTACTGCTGGAGACTGATTGTGACATGGGTGCTGAATTTGAAAATTCAGCATTGATGGAAGCCGATTCAAGTAAAAAGGAACTTTGTGGTAGATTTGAATCTCTAGAATTATCATCAAGGGAGTTCAAGGTTCCAAAACCATCCATTGAAGAGCCACCTAAGCTTGATTTAAAAACTCTTCCTTCTCATTTGAAATATGTATACTTGGGTTCAAATTCAACATTACCTGTGATTGTTTCTTCTAACCTAAGTGATGAACAGGAAAGTCAACTCATTGATGTTTTGAAGAAATTCAAGAAGGCTATTGGATGGACTATTGCGGATATCGGAGGTATAAGTCCTTCTTTTTGCATGCATAAGATTTTACTGGAAGATGAAAGCAAAAACTCCATTGAAGGACAGCGAAGATTAAATTCAATCATGAAAGAAGTTGTAAAAGAACAAGTCATTAAGTGGCTGGATTTTGGAATTATCTATCCAATTTCGGACAGTTCTTGGGTTAGTCCGAGCGAGTGTGTTCCAAAGAAAGGTGGGATAACAGTGGTAAAGAATAAAAATAATGAGCTAATCCCTACTCGAACGATCCTTGGATAGAGGATCTGCATGGACTACCAGAAAATTGAACAACGCCACTAGAAAGGATCATTTCCGGCTCCCTTTTGTTGACCAGATGCTCGATAGACTAGCAGGGAGGGAGTACTACTGTTTTCTCGATGGGTATTCGGGATACAATCGATGATTCGTTGCACACCAGAGGATCAAGACAAGACCACTTTCACTTGTCCTTATGGTACTTTTGCATTCCGTAGGATGCCCTTTGGGTTGTGCAATGCCCCTGCAACATTTCAGCGTTGTATGATGGCAATATTCTCCGATATGGTGGAAAAATTCTTAGAGATTTTTATGGATGATTTTTCAGTTTTCGGTGATTCTTATGATGAATGTCTGCTGAATCCGGCCAAAGTTTTACAAAGATGTGAGGAGACAAATCTTGTTTTAAACCGGGAGAAGTGTCACTTTATGGTCAAGGAAGGTATTGTCTTAGGTCATAAAATTTCAAAACATGGACTTGAAGTGGACAACGCAAAAATTGAAGTTATTGAAAAACGCTCCCCCTCCTACTACAGTGAAACATATTAGAAGTTTCCTTGGGCATGCTGGATTCTATCGAAGATTTATAAAAGATTTCTCCAAGATAGCAAAGTCGTTGTGTACTCTCTTGGAGAAAGATGTTTTTTTTTCTTGCCAGAAGAATGTTTAAAAGAATTTGTAGAGTTAAAGGAGCGATTGATTTCAGCTCCAATCATGGTTACTCCGATTGGAATTCACCATTTGAGCTTATGTGCGACGCAAGCAATTTTGCTGTTGGAGCTGTTTTGGGGCAGAGAAGGAACAAAATCTTTCATCCCATCTATTATGCTAGTCGAACTCTAATTGGTGCCCAGCTGAATTATACGGTGACTGAAAAAGAATTGTTGGCCATTGTCTTTGATGTTTACAAATTTAGATCTTATTTGGTGGGTACTAAAGTAATTGTGTTTACGGATCATTCTGCCATTAAGTATCTCATTGCAAAGAAAGATTCAAAGCCAAGGCTAATAAGATGGGTGTTGTTACTTCAAGAGTTTGATATGGAAATTCTGGACGGAAGATGAACTGAAAATCAAGGTGGCAGACCATCTATCCAGAGTTGAGCAGAATTTGGAGTCTCATTCAGCCATCATTCCAATTCAAGAATCGTTTCCAGATGAACAAGTCCTTAAGGTACAAAATTTACAACCACTTCCTTGGTTTGTTGATTTTGCTAACTTTTTGGCAAGTGGTGTTCTTCCTCCTAATCATACAGGGCAGCAGAGGAAGAAGTTTTTTCACGATGTAAAAAGCTATTTTTGGGAGGAACCATACTTGTTCAAACATTGTGCTGACCAAATGATAAGAAGATGCATTGCAGACAATGAAGTAGCTGAAATTTTATTTCACTGTCACAATGCTCCTTATGGTGGACACTTTGGAGGTGCTCGAACTGCAGCTAAGGTGCTACAATCGGGTTTTTATTGGCCTTCACTAATCAAAGATGCTCATGCCTATGTAGCTCAATGTGATCGATGTCAAAGGGTTGGAAATATATCTAGAAGAAATGAAATGCCTTTGACTAACATTTTGGAGGTAGAGTTATTTGATGTGTGGGGAATAGATTTCATGGGACCCTTTCCTCCTTCTTTTGGAAATATATACATTCTGGTAGCAGTTGATTATGTTTCTAAATGGGTTGAGGCTGTTGCATGTCCTACCAATGATTCTAAAGTGGTGCTGAAGTTTTTGCATAAGCACATATTCACTCGTTTCGGAACACCAAGGGCTCTCATAAGTGATGAAGGTACTCATTTTGTGAATAAATGGTTAGGAAGTTTGTTAGCCAAGTACAATGTCAAGCATAAGATAACCCTACCTTATCATCCTCAAACCAATGGTCAAGTTGAATTATCAAATAGGGAGATGAAGGGTATTCTTGAGAAAGTGGTTAATCCAAATCGAAAGGACTGGTCAAAGAGGTTGGAAGATGCCTTGTGGGCTTATCGAACTGCATTCAAAACACCTTTAGGAATGTCTCCGTACATATTGGTGTTTGGAAAGGCATGTCATCTTCCTGTAGAACTTGAGCATAATGCATATTGGGCATTAAAGCATTTGAATATGGATTTGAACAGTGCAGGAGATCTAAGGAAGTTTCAGTTGAATGAACTAGATGAATTGAGGTTGTTTTCTTATGAGAATGCTAGAATTTACAAAGAAAGAACCAAGAGATGGCATGATCAACATATCAGCCCAAAACAGTTTGAAGAAGGTCAAAAGGTGTTGTTGTTCAATTCTAGACTCGGATTATTTCCTGGAAAGCTTAAGTCAAGATGGTCTGGACCATTCACCATTGCACAAGTTTTGCCTTATGGTGTTGTGCTTTTACGAGATAACAATGGTGTAGAGTTTAAAGTCAATGGCCAACGATTGAAAATTTACTTGGGCGGTGCAGTGGAGCGTGATAGAGCTTCTATCACTTTAATTGATGCATAATCGAAAAAGGGAAGTTCTAGCTGATGTACTTTAATGTTTGATTTTTAGAGCAGCATGTTTATTTTTATTTTTCAATTCTTCGTTTGTTATTTTTGTTGATTATTGGGTGTTTATGCTTTAATGTTTGTTTTTCAATTTCTATTTCTTTAATCTGTGCATAGTTGCTGTATTTTATGCTTTCTTGAGATTTGATAGTTTTATTTTTCTAGTCATGATGCTTGGGTTTTGGATTTGTGACTTTTCTTGAAAATTTTGGAGGTGTTAAATGATGATTGGAGATAACAGCTTGCTAATTCTAGAATGCTTGTGCTTGATTTTATGTTCAGGAAATTGCAGAAAATTGTACTGGTTTTCATCAATTCTGGAATTTGATGTTGTCTTGATGCCGCCTTGATGTTGTAGCATTATTGCCGCACACTGCCCATATCACTTCACTGTTCTTCAACAGCTTAAGCCTTTGCGGCGCAGTTTTACACTTCCCAATCCAGCTTTTGCCCCTTCAAAAAGTGAAGGGAGTTTCTATTCCTTAGTAACATTCTTGTGGCTTAGTTGTTCCTTATTTATGAATTATCTTGGATGATTTCAGCTGTTTTTCTTTTTTCTGTTTGAGGTTGTTTTCGTTTTTTTTTATTTCTTGTGTTTGCAATGAGGACATTGCTCTCTCTTAAGTTTGGGGGGGTCTTGCCTTCTTTGTTTCGTTTGTTCAGTGTTGTCTTTCGTGCTTGTGGAAGAATCTAATGATGAGTTTTGTGAGAATTGGGGGAAGCTTCATGATACTACTTTTCAGTTGGTGTTAATATGATTATTTGTACGTGTTTATAATCCATAAGTACTTGTAGTTTGTGAATTTAACTAAACCGTAGTGAGAGTGTAACTTCATGATTTTGCACATTAGTCTATCCCTGAACATGCTGAATCTTTAGAAAAGGTTGAAATTGCGCTTTAGTTCGCCCCCGCGCCGGCCTCCCCCCCCGTGGGCGCCCGGCTCTCGGCACGGGTCCCGTGGCCCCTCTGCCGCTCCGCCCCTTCCAGGCCCCCCCCTCCTACCGTTCCATAGTTTCCAACTTCCCGTCCCCCTGGTGGTGTTGTGGGTTTCACCTACATCCCTATCTAATGGGCCAATCCCTGCTCCATGTCATCCCTGTGGGGGCACCAACCGTCAAGGGGTCGAGTATCACATCATGAGAAAGTTTCGGTGACTGGGGGGTTCCAGGCGGGCTGAGGGACACCTACAAGAACCTACATCTCTTTTCCTCCTGGTCAAAAAAAAAAAAAAAAAAAAAACGATATCTTTCTCTTGTTTGTTCTGAATAAATTTTTTTATATATATTATGTTTACACAAAGGAGCTTATGTTTGGCCAATAATATAAGGGGGAGCGCGCCGAAACCAACCAAACCCCCCCCCCCCCCCCCTCCATCCAAAAAACACCAACACAAAAACCCCCACCCACCTCTACAACCAACCCCCACATCTAAAATCTTAACCCCCCCCCCCCCCCCCCCCCCCCCCCCCCCCCCCCCCAAAAAAAAAAAAAAAAAAAAAAAAAAAAAAAAAAAAAAAAAAAAAAAATAAAAAAAAAAAAAAAAAAAAAAAAACAGAAACATTGTGCTTTAGTTTTTATGTCCATAACAGGCTAGGTTGAGGTATTAGCTCACTTGTATCCATATTTATCCTACCTTAAACCAAGCCTACATTATAACCAAAAGGGAAGACCTATTGATCTAAGATGCTAAGCCAACTACATTAGTGGAGAGGGGTTAGCAAGTTAACTTATGATTACACGTATTGAATTCTAGGAGTGCATTTTTTTCCTTGTCCTTTGAATTAAGTGTTAAAGGGAGATGACTAAGCACACACACACAAGGGAGAAACACTTGAACTTGGTTTTGTTAAATTCTCAACACTTGGGGAAGTTGGTTTTTAAGCATGTCTAGATGATCTATCACATTCTTGATTTGAAAGCATGAACCCGATTATTATCTCACTTTGATTGGATGATTCTTCATTGTTTTGATTGTCTTGTAGACTTTCTGCATTTTGCTTGGTTGTACTAGTGTTTTGTGTCTTTCCTTGATCTCTTTGAGACATCACTCGGGACGAGTAATGTATTAAGTTTGGGGGCTTGATAACTCTACTTTTTGTAGAGTTATTATGATTTCTCAGACTTGATTTCATGTAAGAATGAGTGATGAAGCTTTTATTTTGAGGAATTTTGTGTCTATTTTTATTAATTGTTGTGCTTTTGTTTTATTTAGGGAAATTGCTGAATTTAAGATTATCAAGTGAGATTCAAAGGCTAAAGGAGAAACAAAACGAAATTGAGGGACTAAGTTGGAAATCAAGCAATGATGCAAAGTAAAAAAAAGAGGTGTTGGGCTTTAAAATTTGTAAGAAGAAGTAATGGGTTGAAAGAAAAAATAAAAGAAAATTGAAGAAGCCCAATTACTTAAGAAAAGGAAGAAAAAGATGAAATGGGAGGTGATCAGGCAATTAAAGGGGAACATGGGAATGAACGGAAAAGAAGGAGAAAAAGTGAAAGAATAATCTGGAAAGGTATGTGGTGGACTGAAAAGCAGGCAGCTCGGCAGAGAGAGAAAATGGAGAGAAAATTCCAAAAGAAATTCTGCAATTAAAAAGCAAGCAGCTCGGCAGAAGGGAAAAATTCTGGACTGGGGAGAGAGAAGAAAAAGAAGAGAAAAAAAAATTCCGGAAGAAATTCTGGAATTAAAGAGCAGATCCGAGGGAAGAAAGGAGAGGAAGAAGCTTGAACATGCAAGGAATTCATTGATCATCAAAGATTGAATAAGTTGGAGTTCATCTAGCTAAGAGATTAGTGAACCAAACTCTAGCAATCATCGTTTGTATTTCTTTTAAATCTTGTTTTTGAGAATGTATACATTTGCATACTTGAGAGAGTCTGCTTTTTGCACCATGAGCTAAGTTTTTTTCTCTGTGTTTGTTCAATACTTCCTCAACTTTTTATCTGCAGTGTAATTTCTAATTTATAGTATTCCTCTGCTTATGGTTGTTTGCATTTATTTGTTATTTTCGACTTAAATTGCATTCTCTTCCTAGTAGACTTAATCAACCATTCATCTATTTGATCACCTTTTGTTCCACACCTCATCACACACACTTCACAGTCTTCACTAAGCAATCTCCGAGGGATCGATATCTAGTACATCGTACTATACTACTTGTTGATAGTGTACACTTGCACTTGTGTTACATAATTTTCACAACGCCAACGGAAAAGACTCGTTCCTCCAAATCTGCTCGACTCCGGCTTCCCGAACTCTTATCAGCCACACCTCTCAAACTTCTACTAACGTGCTCGACCTTATGGTCGAGACTCGAACACGAAGTCGAAACTTGAGAAAATATTAAACTGAAACTCGACTAGAGCTTATCGCGAAGTCTCTATCGGCTAGAAACTCGAAAATTCTCTTATTCTGAGTGATTCTGGTGTACTTGAACAACCGAGGGAAGGCATCTATTTATAGGAGTGAAGTTGGGGGCTTTCTAGACCATCTTCAGTGAAAAATCTCGAAAATTGCGCATCTGGATGACACTATGGCCTCACTGGCATCAATACAGTTGTATTGATGCCAAAATTCATGCACTACGGCCGTAGTGAAATTCTTTTAAAATTGCATTTTAGTCCCTGAATTCTTCCTTTCTTCAATTTTGGTCCCTAAAACTTCTTAAATAAAAAAATAGAAACAATTTGCGTAATTTCCCATCAATTAAGTCCAATTACTCCTCAAATTGAGCTCATAAGTTCACATAAAACACGATAGAATTTAGACATATCAAGTACTTGACTAAAAAATAAAAGAAAATATCAATTTTTTTTTTTTTTTTGTGTTAAAAGGGAGTATTATATTCATAATACGAGAAATATTGTACACGACTACACAAGTAGCCTACTTTATAGAACAAAAAGCCCTAGCATTACCGATTAACGGTACTTACCAAATCAAAGGATTTCTTAAAAATGCTACTCACTAACCAAGTAACATCGGGTAAATCTGCATTTTGATACAAAAGCAAGTTTCTCCAGTACCAAAGTTCCCGAATACCCTGTCTGAACATGTAATTCCAGTGAACCTCATCTACCCGATGGCCTCTATTTCATTGGATATTTGCTACCAACCATTCCTTGGTCTCTTCATTATCCCAAAAGCACCGCCTATACTCTTGTGGAACAATCGGTTCCCAGACCGATTTGGACACAATGCAATCCCGCACAGCATGAATTGATGATTCGTATGTCTCCCCACATAATCTGCATTCCGGATTGGCAATGATTTTTCGATCCCATAGGAGCCCGCATGTCTTCAGCCGATTATGGGCTAATTTCCACAACACCAAAGAACCCCGCGAAGGGCCTTTGAATTTCCAAATATTATGCCATATCTTGGTATCTTCTTGATGTGTGTCTTGCGTTATCATCGCATAGGCCGACTTTGCGATAAAAGTACCCGCAGAAGAGAGGTTCCACCACAAGTCCTTATCAATACTTCCCATACTATCATGTCGCAGGCCTTGTTCCAGTATATTATACCCCACCCGCAGTCCCCTCCAAACAATTGATCCCAGTTTATGACCATCCCCTCCGATAACTTCATCCAGACCTCCATATTTGATTGCCAAAAATTTAGCCCACAATGCATTCGGATTTTTGCACCAACGCCAAGCTAGCTTAGCCAGCAAAGATGCATTAACCGCCGCTGTCCTCCTAATGCTCAATCCCCCTATCCTCTTTGGCGAGCAAACTTTATCCCATGCTACCTCATGCACGGTCGTCTGTTGATCTGTATCACCCCAAATAAACTTGCGGTTTGCCCTTTCCAACATTTCCACAGTTTTTCTTGGTAATTGGCACGAATTCATAACATAATAAGGAATCGTTGAGGCTGTTGTCCGAACCAACAAGAGCCTGGCTGCTTGGGACATTAATTTCCTTTTCCAGCCCCCAGTCTACCTTGTACCTTATCCACTAAGTACTGAAAGTGCTGGCTTCTTACTCTACCATGTATAAGTGGCATACCCAAATATTTACCAAGCTCGGTTGTGGACGACATACCGAATTTATGTGAGATAACTTGCATCAACCCAAGAGATGTATTGGGAGAATACCACACCCTCGATTTTGCACTGCTAACCCGCTGTCCAGACTCTCCACAAAATTCCTTGAGAATCCCATGCATGATCTCTGCTTGTTTAACTGTCGCTTCTCCGAATAGGAGCAAATCGTCGGCAAAAAATAGATGTGACTGATTTGGTCTGCTCCTTCCCATCTTACTGCTTCTCCAAATCTTATTATCCACTGCCCCTTTGATACGATAACCTAATACCTCCATGCACAAGACAAATAAATACGGTGAGAGTGGATCCCCTTGTCTTAATCCTCGTTCTGGTTTAAATTTATCCAATCGGTGCCCATTCCAAAGCACCGATAGGCTAGACGACTCCATACAACTTCGGACAACTTTTCGTATCCCCTCTTTAAACCCCACTGTCATTAGTACATGATTCATAAAGTCCCAATCCACACGGTCGTATGCTTTTTCAAGGTCAATCTTAACCACCATGCCCCCTTTTTTCCCCTTAAGTTTTCTTAGAGAGTGAATGGCTTCTTGAGCTAAGATGATATTATCGGTTGCTTGCCTCCCCGGGATGAAACCCGTTTGCCATTCACCCGTGAGATCCCCGATAACTCTTTTCAAGCGGTCCGCAATAACCTTACTGATAATTTTAATAATTACATTACTCGGGCAAATTGGGCGAAATTGTGAAATGTCTTTCGGTGATTGTGTCTTAGGCAACAGGCAAATAACCGACTCATTAAGGTTTGTTGGTACCACCCCCGTTCCGAACACCTTTTTAACAAAATCACAAACTGTAACACCAACCCACTGCCAATGTTTCCGGAAAAAGCAAGTTGGCATGCCGTCAGGGCCAGCAGCCTTATGTGCCCCCATCCGGAATGTAGCTAGTTTAATCTCTTGATCACATACTTCCCGATTCAACCATCTAATTGCGTTCCTTTTTAGGATAGGAAATTGCCATTCTGCCGAGTTCCAACATACTGACGGGTCTCTTGAGTAAAGTTGAACATAAAAGTCTCTAGCTTGTTGTTGTAACACCGCCTCATCAGTACACCAAACTCCGCTCCGATCCTTCAGCTGATGAATGAACATTCTCTGCTGTCGCTGTTTAGCCCAGGCGTGGAAAAATTTTGTGTTACGCTCCCCCTCTATTAACCACTGAGCCCGAGCTTTTTGTTTCCAATACACCTCTTCCTGTTTGAGGATTTCATTTAGTTCAAGTATCAATTTATCCTCAAGTTTAGATAGAGATTTCCTGGGGTTTCTCAATACTGCATTCTGGATTCCTCTTAATCTAGCTTTCACCCTCTTTTTCCGCCAAAAGATATTACCAAATGAATTAGTGTTCCACTGCCATATATTTTCTTTGAACATCTTCATCGAGGTGCCTATGTCTCCTGGTTCCCGAACCCAGAATTCCTCCACCTTCTTGCCAAATTCTGGGTGTTGGAACCAAGATTCTAGGAATCGAAAACCCATGTACTTATGTCCCTGTGTCAAACCAGTATCTTCAAGGAGTACCGGGTGATGATCCGAGGCTGCTCTAACTAAATGTCGGACAACCACCTTTTCAAAAAGAATTCTCCACTCCAGGTTGCCCCAAGCTCTATCAATCCTTTCTCCGATATTTGCTATCCCTTATCTGCCATTGGTCCAAGTGAATTTTGGTCCTAAGAAGCCTAAATCAAGCAGACCACAAGAATCTACCGTGTCTCTCAATTTAGACGCCAGTCTCATATTCACCGGATTCCCCCCTATTTTATCGCCACTGTCCAGGGGTTGATTCACGTCACCCATTACTGCCCAAGGAATCTACATAACTTTCCCCAGATTTCTCAAATAATCCCACAATAGTTCTCGTGTTGCTGCTTGAGGTGACGCATACACTACTGTCAAAATCCAATTTTGAACATTCCGTTCCTGCACCAAAACGGTTATAGCTTGATCCCCCAAAGCTAAGGCCTCCAACGAGACTCTCTTACAATCTCACAAAAGCCAAATTCCACCAACAAACCCCAGCGCTTCTACCACCAAAGCATATCAGTAAATCCCAAATTACACAAAAAGGTCAAGATACTACTACTATGAATACGCGTTTCTAATAACGCTACAATTGCCGGCCTATGCGTCCTTGTCATTTCCTTCAAATGAAGTCGTGTCTCTCTAGAACCCACTCCCCTACAGTTCCATATAAGTGTACTAATCATTAAATTAACAGGAAGATGATGGTTCGGAGATTAGACTTACCTCCTTTGAAGCTATCCCCACCATATTGGTAGAATCGCCCTCTGTTAGCACAACAAGACTCGGCATTTTATTCCCTTGCTTACCCATTTGCCTCCGATCTATATCCATGCAAATAGCTTTCCCAGTATTGCTATCGGACGGAACGGCCGTCAATCCCCCAGCTCTTGTAACATCTCTGTGCGTTTGTTTTCCTAATTCTTTGTTGTCATTAATAGATCCACCACCTTCGAAGGCTCCCTTTGATGATGGTAATTGAAGGTGTACAATATTGCTATCTATCTTCCGCAACGGACCGGGCCTGGTCTGTTGAGGTCCACCCGAAAAACGAAATGTAACCTCCCTCGATCCAGGCCCAACCTTATTTTTATGAGACCCACCTGCCGTTTTCCCTATCCCTCCTTTTGGCCCAGCTTTTGTAATCAACCCCTTTTCTAGTTTAATATGGGCCTTCTCATGCCCACTCACACTGACCCGGAAGGAATATTCCGAATTTGTTGTTTTAGCAAGTCTAGGTCCGATGAAACGTCATCATGGACGTCAGCCAACACTGCATATCTTGACCTACCGCCGCCTGACACCATTATTGATGTTTCACCAACTGCCGGTTTGCCCGCTGATACTAGTTGCTTGTCTCGGTTATTGGTACCCGCCCCAAATGAAATTGTAGACAACCCGTCCGCCGTCGGACCTGTCTTCCTGTTCACCCGACTGGCTTTCTCCCTGTCAAGTTGAGCATTCGGTCGCTTATTAGTCTCGGAAGGCTCATGCTTTCGGCTCAAACGTGCCTGAGTCAACTGTTGTTTCCATCTCACATGTGCAGGGAGCATCCATGGTCCGAATGGCTGAGTAGCTGACCCTCCTGTTGCGGTTTTTTTTTCTGCTCTTACATTCGAGTTACCCTCAACATTAGTCTCCTCGGCAGTCCCACACTGATCCATCTTATGCCCATAACACCCACATTTAAAACAAATTCGATGAAGTCCCTCATATTCAACGGAGTATTTCTTACCCCACACCACCACAGTGGGCATCGGAAATGCCTTCAAGTTTACCTCTACACAAATCCGAGCATAGCGCCCTTTCACCATGTCTGCTATATTCGGGTCCACCTTAATGGCTTTCCCCACTGCATTACCCACACCTAGCAGCTGATCTTCATCCAACATTTCCACTGGTATACCCGGGATTCTAACCCACACCATTGTCGTCCGATCACTCGATTCAGTTGGCTTAAAATTCGGTCTCCATTTGGATATTGTAAGGTAATGACCTAAAATTATCCATGGTCCTCCATTCATGACTTTCGGATAGTCCTCTTTCGAGTAGAAACGGGCCACTAAATAGCCTTTATCCAATTCTATCAGTTCACATCCGTTTTGCAAGTTGCCGGGCACGTTTAATCTTAGGTTCCAACAGTCTAAAGCTGAAATTTTTTCCCAAGACTTTCACAACCAAAGCTCGGCGCCACTTTTGCCACGATTGTTTATATCTGTCCCACGGGATGTCCACATAAGCACATACTTCCCCCTCCTCAATAACATCTTGATCTTGCATAATATCTGCTAACCCTAGATCATCCATCGGATCTTCTTCACCTTCTCCCGTATAGAACTGGGTTTTTTGTTTTTTCCTTTGAGCGCATCAGCAAAAGAAGTTGATGCCCATACATTGGACGTTGCCGACTTTCCCTCCTCTCCACTGGGGGTCGTCTCCATGAGCACTTCCTCATCTTCAGCCCGTTTATGTTTCTTCACGCTCCGATGGAGTAAATCTTGTTCTTCCGGCGACTGAGCCACAACCAAAGCACTGGATGTCATGGAGAGCTTTTTTTTGAGTCTCAATTAAAATTGAGCTGTTTGAATTTTTTTTTCTTCGGAAATAAAGAAAATATCAATTATATACATAACAAAAATAATTTTAATCTATACATTGCATTCAAATTTGAAACGCATTATATATTGCATTCAAAAAATGAAATATAGAAACTATATTCCATTTGTTGAATGCATTATAGTTTTAAACTACATTGCATTTGTTGATTGTGTTGAAATTTCTATCTTGCATTCGATGAATGCGGCAATTTTGCACAAATTTTAAAAAATGGGCCAAATACAAGTGTTTTCATAAAAAAAAAAGATCATTCTTATCAAAAACCCTTTTTTTAATATCCTACACTCTTACCACGTCTCATACTAATGATTTTGAATGTCATGAATTCTTCTAGGTTACCTCTATGATTATGAACACATGAAGCATTTCAAAATTTTCTTCTATTATTACCACGTACTTACAAGAATTTCTTAAATTTGACTTTGATAAAATAGCATAACCTTGTATGTTTCTAACTTAGAATGTTGTGTGAATTCACATATTTTAAGATTATCTTAATTTAATTGTGCCCGTAAAAGGCATCTTAGAATCAAAGTCTCATGAAGACACTCTCTTCCTAATCGCTTGGTGCAATTTGTTTATGATTTTAAGGAGCCTTCATTTCCATGATTCCTTTAACCTTATTTGAATTTCCTTCAATGCCCCGATGAAAAACAACGTAACCCAAATAAATTCATGCCTCAACTCCAAAGGATTTTTTTTTTTTTTTCAACTTTAGTCCATATTTTCTTATTTGTACAAGAAATGCTAAAAAAAATCAATTTATTATATAATTATCTACATAAAATTTTATAACAAAGTTTTTGTTTCTTATTCCCTCTTGACATTTGATTAGATTCTAAAATCATTTATTATTATCGCCCATACACTCTTAATCATATTTCTTCAATCCCCAAACATTTGAAATTCCTAATTACAAATTTCTTTAAATAATTATATACTAAAAAGGCAATTTCATGCCTAGGTACTGAATATTAAATTTTTTTTTTTTTTTTAATATTAAAAAAAAAAACAAAAAAAAAAAAGGAACAAAATTGTCAGGCTACCAAAGATCATGAACACTAAAATGAGGACAAGAAATAAGTAATTATCTACATAGCAGATTTACAGGGTTAAGAAAGAATATAAAGAAGGGTTTTTTGGCTAAGTGGTGGGAATAAGTGCCAATATTTTGTTCCTGACGATTCCCATACACTTCTGTATTTCTGCATAGACGGAAAGGTTTTGGGAGCAGCAGGGCTTCAAACTCGTCACTGCAGAATCCAAAATTTGGGCCACATCGGCAGGTGGAAATTGCCGTTCAGTACATTTCTGCAATCATTTCAATGACATCAAAGGAAATCAAATTAAAGATCATGACCACATATCTTTAAAAACATATATATATATATATATATATATATATATATATATATATATACACATATATATACACATAAAATGATGATCAAGAAGTTCCTCTAAAATGCCAGTGTTTATTCGTACTTTAAGGTGACAAGCCTTATCATGTGAGGAACCATGTCCACAATGACTGCACAAATAAATGCTGAGTAGCAAAGAGAGAAATACCTGAATCATAAGCAAAGTGGCTACACAGCTGGTAATAAGCTCTGAAGGAATCTGTGCTTCATTTTTATCTGATGCACTTTTCGACTTAGGATCAGGTGCCTGCCCAGGTAAAAAGTATGCTATATTAATTGATTCAGAATATTCGGAAAATGAAAACCCATAATTGATAAATTGATCTTACAGGTGGAACACAGGCATCATCTATGGGAAGCTGCTCATTCACATAGTCTATAGCTTCTTCAATCTTTTCAAACGTGTTCTCCCTACACTTGAGGGATGACTTTGCCTACAGCAATGATTAAAAACTTATAGAAACCTCTTTACACATTCAATTTACTCGTACAAGAAATTGTATGTATCAGTATATCTGCTACCAAAACAGAGTTGGAAGACATGCAAAGACTTATCAGCTATTTAATTTTTGTAAATGGAAAAAATAAGTAAAAGGAAGAGAATGAGCAATTCAAGAATCTGAAGCAAAGATTACATTACATCCTTCTCAAGCAATGGTATCTGGAGACATCAGAATCACGACAACATGGAGAGGTAAAGACTATCCTGAAGTTGATAATCTATCTATATAGGTCCAGTGCCCTCAGTTGAACACATACTGCAACTATATTTTTTTGAAGAACTCTTAAGACCTTAAGAAAGTGAACAAATTCTCTAAAAAAGTTCCTTGAACAAAACTTGGAATAACCATTTCAAGTTTAACGAATATATGTTACTAAGACTCTCATGCTTTTCAATGTTTAACATTTGGAATAATTACATAGAAATCCACAAGTTTTGAAACAAAAAGAAAATAGACCTCTCCATGTTAAGGAAACTACAGAAAAACTCTTAATGCAAACTTCTACAAAGTCACAGCAACGAGAATGTTGACAGAAGCCAAAGAGAGTCCACGTTAAAATCCTAAAAAGCAAGAAATACGTGGAAAGAATCATCCTGTTAGGAGATAAATTTATCTCTTTCAAATACAACTTTAAAACCTAGTTCTTGAAATCTTCTTAGCAGTAAACCTCAACAGCAACATTCACTTAGTAAATCATTTAGATAACTACATTCAAGACGCAAACAGTCATTCAAAGTTTTATTCTAATGAATTTGCTCAACTTCCTTATCAAATATTATCCATCGTCACCACCTCAACATAACAGATGCCATCAATAATCATCACCATTCTCGGTACATGAACTTTTATAACTAGGAGAGTTTTCTTTTATTCTCAATGAGTATGTATAATTGTTAGACAAATAATATGACGAGGAATGGGAAGAAACTCGTGACATGCCGGGAGAGAAAAGTGAAGAGAAAAAAATATAGAAGACATCCACTGTGGGAGAGATGAGAGAGAAAAGGAAAGTAGAAATAGATGGTCAAGATGGGATGAACAGAACCACAAGACACTAGGAAAATACAATATGGAAGAGACCAAGAAAGGAGAAGGTAGTGAAGCTGAGGTTACAAGCTGCAAGAGATGTTGCCGTGAGACCAAGAAAGGGTTACAAGCTACAAGAGATGTTGCCGTGAGTTCCTACCCATTAGAGAGGTGACACAATAGAAGTCCTCCACTGGAACACTTCTCAAGTTGTACACAAAGTAGTCCAACAAGAATAGAAATGTTACCAAAAAATTATAATATTTAATTTTGCCAACAATAATGTACTGTTACACCAGTGCAGATCAAAGATGATAATCTCGCATTATTTGCAGCAGTGTACCTAAATATGTTCTTAGAGAGAAAAAAAAAATATAACTAATATGCGGCTGCTGCTTAACGATATTAAAGAAAAGTGGAACATTTTTTAATACCTGGATTGCTACATCTACCATTGTTCTTGCTTTCATTCTTGAGCTCTCTATGATTTCGTTTACATGTTCTCCAGACTCAGGAGGTTGACAGGCAGAACGATCCACAGAGTTCAAGTGATCTCCAAAATTAGCAACTGGCCTTGGCAACGGAAGTGAAATGGTTCCTTGATATGTATTTCTTTGCCTCAAGCGAAACAAAGAAGTAGTAACCTGCAATGGAGAAGAGAGCTAAAGTAGTTTAGAGATCTTTAGAAGAAATTGACAACAAGAAAAAGGACAGGCAAAGTCAGAACCAAACATAGCAACACTACATGCCTGCTCATCCACTTCTTGTAACTGTACAACCACAGCTGCATATTGCTTTTTAAATGATTCCGACTCCTTAAGAGAACAGTTATCCACCACATCATCATTCAAACGCTTTAACTCAAAAACTATAGCCTCCTGCATATTCCCACATAGCCTATCAGGATGATTTGTTTGCAAATTTGAGATTTCTTATTCCAACATAGATTAAACAGTCAAATAATAAGTGCATATCTCTAACCAAATTTGGAACAAAACTAAAAATCATCCCAACAAATTAATAATCAAACCAAGACGCGGAGAAAATAAGAAAGACATGGAGAAATTAAGAAAGATGCGTGAATGAAAATTGCAAGGGACAGCAATCTAATGATATTGAAGAGATTTACAAAGTAATCAAAATAAAATGAAAAGTTAAAAGATAGCAAGGATTTCTCTTCCTCAAAGGCAAGGAAAGAATTTCTAAATATAAATTTATGGAAATAAATACAATCAGACAATGAACTAAACAGCTTATTGCAACATTCTAGGCCAAATTATTCCCAAAATGTGGGTATACAGCTCATTTATAGGGTTAAAATTTGGAGATCTGGAAATATGTGATAAAGAGTGTTATTCATAGAAAAAGAATAGTAAAAGTCGTCTGAATTAGTTTTATTCTACAGATGCACTTGCCACATAAACAGATACTATAAAAAATGTAAGGGAATGATTCATGTTCTCTTGAAAAGATTTGTTTCAATGATATCCCCTACTCTAAATAAGACTCAGTCATTTAAAATCTGAAGGAAAAGTGAAATTTTTCTACTTCTCTGATCCATGAAGTTGGATCTGATAATGGCAGATGTTTTATGTTGGAAATTAAAAAATCATAGACAAATCCTTTTTCCAGGGATTTAGGCAAAGGATTTGGTCTAGCTGTTAGCCTACTGACTAAAAGAAAATTTGTATGAAAATTTGCCTAAAAGTTGGATGCCAGAAAAAGCAATCTCAATCAAAAGACAAGAATAAGATGTATTACTCAAAGAATAGAATTTCATACCACAAGATACAAAGAATATTATTTCTAACATAACCCTAAGCCCCAACTCCCCACCTCTCTTCCCACCAAAAAAAGAAAAAAGCAGAGAGCATGTTGATCAACCTTTTTGTCAAGAGCTCGAGTCAACTCAGCAAGGGCTTGCACATCAGCTTCCTTCGCCTGGATTTGAGCCGATGTGCAAGGCTGAGTATAAGGCATTTGTTGGTAAGTAGACATTTCTGTAGGTACAACCCTTGCCTGGACATTAGCATCTTCAGGGGCCACCTACATAAGAACATCCAAAGACAACTTAGGAAACTTGAGAAACTTGTGGCTCTCTTATTCCTCCTATGAAAATGAATAGGCAGGTGAACCAGTGACACAATGAGAATAGAAATGTATATAAAGCAAAATAATTTCTGATATGAAAAGAAAACGCAAATATATGAACATCACTTTTTTAATCAAAATTGACCATGCACTATGAGCAGAAGAAATTTACTTAAAAATAGAGATTGCTCAGGATTAGTTACTTTTGCCACACCATATGGAACTCAATATTTTCAGAAGATATCTTCTCCTTTAGAATCCATGGTTGAGCAGCATATAGTTAGATACTTTCATGTTTGGAAGTATATGACAGACTTTCTTTTTTTCCACAAGAATATGCCTAAACTTTTTATTGATTACAATTGATCAACTTTTGCAATGAAAGAACGCACTTCCCAAATGTTTCTTCTGTCACTTCCTCTCAACCATAGGACATTAAAAGAATTATTGATACAGCACACATACAATCACCAGAGTGTCTTGTTTCCAAAATTTCCTCATTTCTATTGCCACAAGAAGATAAGATTAACTAGCATCACTACCTACTCTTTCTCCAAATATGTTAAGTGTTGAATTGGGAATGAAGATTAAGAAATGAACAGTTAAGCCTGATATTGCTCTAAGGGGAATGACAGGCAGCAGGCAAAGGACTGAATTGTCTTTCCTATGGTGCATGGGAAGTGATTATGGTGGTTAATTCTTAGATCAGGTAGGAGAAAATGGGTCAACAACCAAAATTGCACCTGATAAGGGACCAAGTGACATTCTCATAAAGGGATAGCCCAATTGAAAAATCCTTTCTTGAACATTAGGTTCTTATTCACTTCATAAAAACTTTTAACAATTCCAGCACAGTCATTAACAAGGATAAATCTAATTTTTCAAACCATAAGCACTTTACTCAAACTTCTAAGTAAGCTTGTGAAACCAAACTGGGAAATCTAAGTAAAGTTCCAAACATTCATAAGTACAGCATGAAGAGGAAATGATACAGGATGACTTGGGGTTCATCGTTATTATTACTTTCTTTCCTAAATGCTTTAGAACTTCACAAGTCTTTCAGTTTTAACAAGTCTTAGGATTTAGTTATTATTTTACTTTTATTATTCTAGTCAGTTTTAGTTTTGAATTCAAATAGGTCTAAGTTTTCTATTCTACTTACGATTAGGGTTTCAAGATTCTATTTAAAGGGCATACATGTCTTGCAATAGAAAAAAATTATTTAATAGATAAATCTTATATTTAAATTGTAGAGATCACAACAATCCAACGTTTGGCTTCTTTTTCTTTTTTTCCTGTTTAAATATATTACCCAGCATCAAATTGGAGCACAAGAAGAGATCGTCTAATAATTCCAGCAAGAGTCAGAAATATGAGGATGGGGACCCTGTATCCATGAATGACCTTTGGCCTAGAAGATCATGCAATTTCAATTCAACTAGTGAATGTTCAGATGGAGTCATGTAGAGACGTCATAAATATAGAAGGAAATCTTAAAGGCATTTAATTAAAGTTTCAAAAATATCTTATGACATAAAATCACATAAGATTTTTAATAACTATAGACACTGAACCTTCTGATTCAGATTTCAGCCTAGACTCTAATATAACAGATTCTAGGAAACCCAAGAAAGTGCATTGAACGATATCTAAAAGAAAGCTTGGTTCCAATGAAGTTTGACCATCATCATAATTGCAAGAAAATTCGAGAAGGATGTCTTGACAAGAATGAGGTGAAAGAAAGGGAGAGTACGTATGAATACAATGTTCTCTTTGACTGGATAAAGAGACAAGTTGAAGATAAAGTGACATAAAAACAAGTCTTAAAATTGTTAAATTCCACAACATGTGTGCTGATATTTCGAGAGTTTGGATGGCCTACTAGTAAAGAAAGTTTGAGGAGAGCTTTTATCAAACTGGAGGAGAGTTCATTATTATTTTAATTCAGTTTTAGAGTAGTATTACCACATTTTCTATATGTTTTAGAACTCTGCAAGTCTTTTAGTTCAACTAGTTTTATAAATTAGTTATTATTTACTTATTTTATTATTGTATTAAGTTTTCCTTTTGTATTCAAATCGGTTTTAGCATTCCATTCTACTTAGGGTTAGAGTTTCAGGATTCTATTTAAAGTGTATACATGTCTTGGATAAAAAAAATTCTTTTGATAAATAAATCTTATATATTAATTGCAGAGAATAAGCCAAAAGTTTGGATTCTTTCTTCCTTTTTCATGATTAAATATATTAAACTACATAGGGAAATGTTTCAACTCCTTTCATCAAATACTAAAAGTATGACAGACGCCTGCAATATCAGAGCCTAATTTTTTTTAACAGTAAACAAACAGCCTTGAGTGTATTGCATTGTAAACTGCTGGAATTTGTGCACACTAGTACTTCCTTAAAACTATGGTATCTTTCTAGCTCGAGAACAGAGATAATTACCCAATGCATTTCTTAGAAAGTCATGACAGTAAAATAAAGAATACAACTAACCTTTGACTGCTGTAATACATTATTGACAGGAAAAGATGATGGAGACAAATGAATGAGACCATTGATATTCTCCATCTCAACACCTGGGGCAACTTTTGCACGCTCATTCATCCTAAGCTCATTGCAGTTTTTAAAATATTTATCAACAGCAATGTGACTTGCTAGAAGAGTTGGTATATTTTCCATAGGATTCAAGGGCATGCAATCAATATCCTGTCACAAATACAGAGATAAAAGTGTGTAGAATGATTGAGACAAAATACACAATTGAGTGCACAAAGAAAAAGAAAATTAGGTATATATATAAATACACTATATGCACCATAAAATCCAAAGGAGTAAACACTATGACCTATATCACACGTATATACTGTACACTATCACACTCTGAGGGAATTTCAGGGCAGGCTTTCATGGTAAGTTCCAGAAACACAATAAATGATTTTTATTATTAAAAAAAAAAAAAAAAAAAAAAGCATCATATTTTGCATTAGATATCTTATATCAAGTAAATTGAATACAAGTACATCAACTTGAGAACTTTGAACTATATATTCTGAAGGAAAAGAAGGGGAAAAAACAAAAAAGCTTCCCTCTGACTCAAAATTACAGGCCTACTTGAACAGGAAGTCCAAGAAAATAGAAAGTTTACTTCAATACATTAGATTTAATTAGGGGACCATCATTGAGCAAATAGTTTACTAATACCTCAACTCTCCAAGGATACTTTATTTGTGAGACAACCTAGACCAAGAGGAAAAGATGTTTCTTCAAATACAGCAACGAAAATATCAGCAGCATGAGGTTATGGTATAAACATTAAACACGTTTTCATTTTAGCATGTTACACTAGAGTACTTTCACCTCAATGGATCTTGTAATTTAGCACAGCAAGCTGATATAGTTGTTACCTCATGAGCTCAAATCAAGAAAACCAAGAGAAGCACTTCAAAAAACTACATCATAAACAGATGTCCCATTTGTTTGAGCCTAGAATATTCCACGTCTTTATTAGTGACTTATGGTTCTACAAATACTAGCATTCAATTAATTTGTGATCTAAGGCCAATACCCAGAAGTACTGCTTTCTGAAGATGGAGGCCAACACTGGAAAAAATGAAATCTCAGTGACTTGTATTCTTAAAGTTATTGATAGTTAAACATTTCCCTTCTTAAGTTATCATGCTTCTTGAAATAGGTGTATGAAATGCTACAAGTCAAAAGGATTACCATGACAAATTCAACACCCAGTTCTGGTCTATCAAACTGCACTCGGCACCTAGAATAATCAACCGTTAGCACATTTCCATCATGAATCTCTCTCGTTTTTGGATGGATAGCTATGACACGCTGTCCTACTGATAAAGGCCTTGCAAGATCTGTTGGCAGTCCTTCTTGTGTACCTTCACGAAGATTGTTGTAGTGTTTTCTCACTGAATCTCGATATTGGTTAAGCTTCTTCTTTTCTTCCTTCAGAAACTGTTGAGAAAACCGCCGAGGCTTACCTAGAGAGCTGCATAAGATGGGAATTAGTTAATTGTTATTTTAAGTTCAATTTACAATTTTCTTCTTTTCATGCAGAATCAGTAGAAGTATATTTGGTCTCATGTCACAAGGGAGCAAGTATACCTTCTTATAACACCCCATTCCACACGAGTTAACCTTGGAACATGTCCCAGTCCAACATGATAAAGATATTCCACAAACTCCCTTTTAGCAAACCAAGGGTAATCAATCGCACTGTAGAACCACTCATATGTACACCATCTACGTAGTCGGTTATTTGATAAACAATTAGTGAGCTTCTCCTGATAGATATCATGAACATGAGTTAATGCCGAACCATAGAGATCAATGTGCAGAAGAAAGAAGCAAATGTTCAAAATACGTTTACCTTAACAGTAAATGTTGTATCAAGTAATGCAATATGGGCACTAGACCATTCATTTAAAACTTTCTCAGGAAACTTCAAATCTTTCTGTAGACTTGGTTTCTTGAGATCCATCTTGCGTCTGCTCCTGACTCTTGTAGGCAAGCTATTTTCCTTCAATTGAGGAACCTGCATAGTTGATTGAGCTGAATCACTCCCTTCTCTTCTTGGATCAGTACTTGAAGAATATTCTGCATTTTTCATCAGTTTAGGTGAAGCACTTTGAGAGGGTCTCTTATTCTTACTAATCCTTCCCACATCCCTAGCCTGCAGCAATGCAATTTACTGTTACACTGTAACTCTTAGGTTGATAACAAGGCACAGAAGGCAAAAATAAATAAATAAGACCTTAAAACTCCATTTATGACTACAGTAGTAGGAAACAAGAATACAACTAGGTCATCACACTCAATTCATGATCTCCATAGTACACACAGCAAAAAATAGTTCATCACAGTCAATGTTTAGACTTTTATACCTATGCTTAGCATTTAAGAACTCACAAGTTGAACAACTCTATAGGAACCTCTAAATACAAAGAAACCAAGTTCCCTAAACATGCAACCAAATACTTCAAGAATAATTTATGATAAAAAGGAGAAGGAGAAAGAGAAAGAGAAGAAAAATAAAAAGAGGAAGAAGTACCTCAGCTTCCTGAGATTCACTAACATGACTATTGAGTTGAATATCAGGCTTCCGATTCTGCAAATATTCTTTAATGAATTATCACAAGAAAAACAGAAAAACATCAAAATAATATAAAATTCAAGAGCTTATCTTACTTTAGATGTTAATATCTTTGGCTTCTTCCTCGCAGATTTAGACTGGTAACCTTCCGAAGTCATCTCAGGGAGAGCATTATCACCAGAAACTGAAATTTTCCCTGACTTTGGTACTTTAGTAGAAGGAACTTCAAATCTTGATGAAGAACGATCCCCTTTCACTCTAATTCCTGAGGATCTACGTCTATCCCTATGACTATCTATAGGCATAGTTCCTAAGGATCCAGATTCATCCACAAGATCTTCATTTTCTTCATTTAACTGCACAAATGAGTCTGCAAGGAGAAGGGAGAGCCAAATAGACAAGACCACATGTTAACATGATATCATTGGTGCCAAAGACAATAAGTCACTATAGAAGATTTGTAAAGGCAACAAACACTTGGAATTCCTAGGTATTGCTACAAAAAAATTATAATAAAACTACATACAATGCTGCTGTGAAACTCAAAATAAAAAATTAAAAGAAAATACACAACCCTAGAAGTTTGAAGGGGGAAAAAGGTTTACAATAATGTAAACGTAGGTTAGAAAGACAGCCAGAAAGACATTGAGTAAAAAACAAGTTTCACACACTTATTAAAAATCTATGTTGCGATAAAAAAGATAAAATATAATAAATACAACTGATGTTAAGAAAGAAGGTATCGTCTTTTGTATTCTGCATTTCCAATAAAAAAAATGTTATACTTCACAAAAACGTAGGTTTAAGACAGGTTTAAAACAAGGAGCAAAGTTTCATCCAAAAGAAATGTCAAACAGTATTAAGTTCATCAGTTCTGTGACATGGCCACATTACCATGTTCCCTACAAAAATATATACATATATATAATGTGTAATTCCAGTAAGTAAAACTCCCCAATTAGGGATAGTACTACATAGAATATCAGTATCAAAAACAGAAAATGACATGCACGTATACAAATTTGGACCAGTATATTCTACTGGAAGCAGCCTATGTAAAGCTCTGCTTTCCTGATATTAAGGCCAGGGGTTAACCCTATGAAAATAAAAATTCTCTTGCATTTACCAACTATAAAGAAGGCCAACGCTCAGCCAAGTTGATAAGTTTCCACAATAAATGTAAGGAAATACAGAGCAAATTGAATTTTTTGAGGCATTATACTGAGCTACTACTCCTCTGGGAAGTTAGCTGAGGTTGTTTAACCTGTAGCTCAGTATTATTTATGTCATAAGATTCTGACCAGCAGATATTAGTGAGGTAGTCTCAGTACTTGCTAAAAGGCATGTCAACCATCTGAAAATATCTCTTTTCTTCATTGTCACATCAGCATACAATCCCTAAATTTGAGTTCCCTTCTTCTCCACTAATTATGCAGCACTTCCAGAATCATGAACTACACTTCAGTGTTAATCATATACTCAAGAAAATCATGACACTTAAACCATGGTTTTCTATGCTCAGCATTGCATAATAAGTAACAATCAAACAGAATATACCAGTGAAAGAACCTAAAAGAGGAAAAGTATAGGAAAGGAGGAATTAGTACAAAGATTCAAAGTCCTGATGGGTCTCTAAGGTACTAATTAGATAATAGACACTGAATATAATCATAAGGAGGAGCACAAGTTTGTTACGATGCTTCTTTCTTGATAGAATTAGAGTAAAGGTAAATATCACATCATATATAAAGAGCAAACAGACCCCAGGTATGGTAAAAGGCATTGTTTACTATAATGTAGTATAAGAACTAAACAAAAATAAATGGCATCTGGACCACAGTCAATGTGCTAAGCCTCCAAGAATAGATATGTTTATTCCTTACCATCTTCATTTCCTTCCGTTGGCATCATCAGAGACAAATCTGCCAAAGTTTGCAAGGCATCAAAAGCAGGAGCATCATCTGCACAGTATAATAGTCAATATTAACTTCATAGGTAATGGCAACTAAGAGAGAAAAGATCCAGGATAAAGAAATAATATGACCAACAGAACCAGTGTGGTGGAGTACTCTTCACCACACCATTTTTTATACGAGAAAGAAACTTTTTGAAAGGGGCATTGTCCAGTACACAAAATAATTGTCAAGTTAAAAATTACCCATTAAGTCAAATATTCACTTGCTATTCCCATTTCAACAACAGCTCTCTCCTTTCATCTCCTCTCTATGATGTTGCAAGCTTGATTTTATAACATTATTTGCGGTAAAAGAAAATTAAAATTGACATCGGCAAAGGCACTCAACTGAAACAGCATTGTTTCCCAAGGAGAGACACCAAAATCTCAATAATAGCTTCCATGACTAAAGAATTTCAAAAAAAAAAGTATGCACACAAAGGCCCCCATTGGAAACAACTCTCCCATGAATGAATTCATAATTTCATATGGAACTGAGAAACTTGCTATCTGAAGGGAAAAAAATTACTGCATTATTGTATAGCTGTTTGATTGGAATCCTCCAATAAATTATCAAAGAAATTAAGAAAATTACAAATCTAGCACAATAAAAGGAAATGTAACACAAAGTAGACAAGAAGAGCTGAAGTCAATTAGGGAAATATTTCAGCAAAAGTTGCATACCTCTTCCAAAAAGAAGCTTTTTACTCCTTTTCCTTGAACTTTGAGGAGAGGACCTAGAAACTTTTGCGTCTAGGTTCATCTTTCCTCTTGCTGCACCCAATCTTTGACCTTCTTCTGTCCCACTACATGCTTCCTTTATGTCATCCAAATGATTATTAGTACTGTCATCAACATCTAATTTTTTTCTGTCAATTCTTTTCCCTTTATTTGTTGTACCTACTCTTCCACTTTGCTTCAAATAAGGCTTATGCGCAGATATATCACCAGTATCAGCTTCCATGCTACCTTCTAAGTCTTCATCATCCATATCACTCGCAACATTCTTGGCATGGCCCATTTTCTGCTCAGCCCGCTACACAAGAAAAGTCCAGATCAACAAAACAATTTGTTAAAAACATTCTAGAGCAAACAGAATGTACATTACTTTAGTTTCAGCATTCCTAGCAGGCGATGACATAACACTTTCACTTCTTCGGTTTGGCGTCTGTGAAGCCTGTGGAGAACTACCTCGTTGTGAAGCCTCTGTCAAAGCTAATGCTATCTCATGAGCAACATCATCATCATTGGTATCCGCCTTCATTTTTAGGCCCTGCCTGGTTGGTGAGAAGAACTTCTCCCCTTTGATATTCTCATAAGAGTAGGAAACAGGAAACCTTGGAGTCCTTTTCCCAACAACACGAGGTCCAGTACCTAAAACATACTCCAGGAAAGCTTCTCAAATTACATTCCCATACTATATTAAGTATAAAATGTTAGGAAAGGACAACTGTCAATTAATTAGCTCATACAATTGATGAGTGAAATGCAGCAAGACAAAATGAAAAGATATGATCTACATGATTTAATAAGAAACTGAAGTGAACTAAACTTCAAATTAGAAAAGAAAAACACAATTAGGTCCATATAAAAAACACATACATGTTCAGTGCCACTGATCTGCATAGAACAAGTGACTTCTTTTTCTCTTTTTTTTTTTTTTGTTTTTTTTTTTTTCCTTTTTCGGGTGTGTGTGTGTGTGTGTGTGGGGGGGAGGTTGGGGGATTACACATGCAGGGCAAGATTTATCAACAACTGGAGCTTCTTGTAGCACAATACCTCCAGTGCGCTTCTTCTTTGTCAATGATAGGCCAACGTAACCTGAAGGTGCCATTGGAGAAGCAACTTGCGGTTCAGATGGTTTAGAGTTACCAGGCTGAACCTTTCCCCGAGCACGTTTTTGAGGTTTTCGAGATGTTCCAGCGCCATCATTACTTTCCTGTTCACTGTCACTTCCTGCCTGCAAAGCAACAATCTACTTAGACATATATGAAAAGTAGAAGAAAGAAACATGTATAGAATCTAAAATCTAGAATCCCAACCACCACCATTCTTCTCACTGATAATAACAACTTAAGCAATCTCCTAAGATTTTCAAATCTGTAACATAATAAACCTTAATGAGAAGCAACTTGCCAGCAACTACAGTCAGAATAAACATCCTTAAACTGCAGACTTCATCTAGCACATATCTTGGTTTTGGATTGAAAAAATTATAAAAAAATAAAAAAAAATAAATAAAAGAAAGAAGAGGAAATATGTCACTCCAAAAGGCTTTCATTTCCATGGGTAGTGGGTCCTTGGAAAGGTTATCTTTTGCTGCATTAGAAAGCTTTATTGGAAAGAAACTAGAGAAAATTAGGAAGTTTAGAACACCTAACATTCGCAAATAGCCTCATACAGCATATGATTGACATATATGTGGTAATACAAACAAAATTTTCTTTGTAGTCAAGAAAACAAAAGAACTGTACCAAGTTGGCGTAGTGGTCTGTCATCATGGCAATTAGCCCAACAACAGAAGCTGTACCTTCCGGAAGTGATAAGTAAGCCTGGAAAACATAGCAGTGTAAGAACCAACTAAAACAAACTAAGTATGCATCAATACAATTGCAACGGAACTTGCAACACTAAAGCCAACAGTTATTAAGTAACAAACATTTGAGTCATTAATGGTTTAACAGGCCAACATGATTACAAAATTGAATCAACATATAAAATTTAATTGAAACCAGAACAGAGAAAGCTAACAACAACCTGAAAGTTGTCGTTCACATTGGCACATACTGTCTATGTATAAAACCATTCACGGACTATGGTAGTAATTTGATGAATACATTTAAATATTTTCATCAATCTTCTATTTAGTGTCACAAAATTGTAAATAAGACTTGGACATTTGAATCAGCAAGATGTCTTGGTAAAAAATACTAGCAACATCATAGAACTCTTTTCATGCTGGTTCATTAGTACACAATCAAACCAATGCAGCAAAAGCATGTAAATATAGAAATTTGACTTCAAAGAAATCCTAAAGGATACAGCAAAGAGTTATCCCATAGATGTAAAAATGTAGAACATATTGAACATCCACATAGTTAAAATTGTGCATCATTAGAAATTAGTAAAAAGTAGATTTTCTTTTCTTTGATAAAAGGAAGCCTGGGAGCAGGAAGCATAAGATCCGTCCATCTTTCGCAAAGGTAAACTGACATTTCCACCATAGCAGAATACCAGAGACTCCCCAAGGAATCAGTGAGCAAGGATGTGTTCCATAACTACCCCATGCTCAGGATTGCCCTTTGCCACTTATACTCAAGCAATCAAGGTTGATGGTCATATGAATTATCCTATAAAGAACTTCCTTTAAAGGGAGAAGTTGTGACATTTTGATGAAAGCGTGTTAAATAACAACATGCTCTAATATCAACAAATGGGAGCAGAGATAAGAGTCAAACTCAAGACTTCCATCTCCAATATCATGTTAAATTACCACGTGCCCTAATACACCTACTTTATTATAGGTATAACTAGATATCAACAGTATTAAAGTCATCAAGAAAGGGTTCTAACAGCCCAGCCTCAGAAAAATCAGAATATACACCAAAGGTGTCCAACTCAACAAAATAGAGAGCACGATGAAGTTCTTTCTCGCCACACAGGAAAATATTTTGCATCAAACATGGCCAAATGGACATATATAAGATAGAAACCAGAAGAGGAACATCCCCATCTTAACTTAATTACAGAATTGTATAGGGAATATTCTGCGGGGAAAAATGGCCATATGTATCATCCACACTAAGAGAAATGTACATGCAAAACATTCTATCACTTGAGAAAATCAACAGGGCAAATCTCAACCAGAATAAATGAGACTTAGAAGAAATTTTAGCAGATTCAAATCATATCCAATTAAATAAAACTAAGAGAGATTAAGCTCTCAACCTTAGTTCTTAGTTGCAGTATAAGTAACAGAATCAAGGGTCATTGATCCATATTGGTATCAATGATTTGGATTAGTGACTAGGATGAATATCGGTGATACAAAAATTTTGGTGCAAAGATTATAAAATTATCATTGGTGTTAGATTAACATATTTTTTAAAAAATAATAATAATAATTCACAATTCCTATTTTTGCTATGAAAATTCTTATCCTAAACAACTTAATTTTTTCAAAAAAAAACAAGATAAAAACTAAAAGATAGCTTAGTAAGTTTCAACCCAAGTCCCGTATGACTTGGTGTATCGGAAAGCACTAAGACGAGATGACTCAGCAAGTCATACCAAATCTTTGAACCATGCTCTCAACCCATTGAGATTAAGAATAACCCAAATACAAACATAATTGTATCACATTTCCTTTATAAGGCAATTCCTTAAGTAAAGAATGCAAATTTGGCCTTATAGAGATTTGAACTAGCAAATGTCTCTTATCATACATGTTTTATTTACATTCCAGTATGTTCAAATATGAAGATCAAGACTTGTAATGGTGAGATTCAATCTCAAGCAAGTTGTAACAAGCAATTAATGGAATATACAACTTGGGACAATAAGAGGAAGACAAACAGAAGTTAATGGATTAGTTTGCACATTCATACAACTTAAGAAACATTTTAAGTTGATATGTGAGTAGATAGGGAAGTCCAAGACTACACTTACCCTATTCATTGTGTATAGGGACTCGACCATATCAACAGTTCGATTTCTCACAGTAGTAGCAACCTGGAACACAAATTAAAATTACAATTATAGAAAATCTGCTGATAATGAAACATCTACCTCAAAAGCATCCAACCTGTAGCCAACCAACCATGCAAAGGAGCATAATCAATTTTCTGACCGTTCCATAAGTTAACTAAAGTTCAAAAAGGACCCCCTACGCCACTAGTATAATTTGTTTGTAAACAACGCATTCTAAAAACACTCCTATCACTTTCTTGTGAGATTAAACAAAATGTCTGCAGTTATACTTGTTAACTGACCTTTTTCCAGTCTTTACCATATTTCCGATATGCTTCATAGAAACGGCTTAGCTCTTCCTTGTCCCATTGAGGGCCTAGCATTTCAGACAACTTCCTCTTCTGCCAAAAAGAATAAAAGCATAGATCATTTCCAAGATTCTTACCAAAGCTGCAACATAAACTTTCTCTTTTTCTTTTTTTTTTTTACCTCCTGTTAGGAGTGGGGCAGAATATTGTTAAAATAATAAAAAATCAACAAGAATATGATTACAGGAAACAATCCACGATACACTATCTCCGCTTCCATTTCTATTTTCTTCTCTGCCATCCAGAATTTATTTTTAACCAGAACCTCACCGAAGAACAGCAATTCTTAAAGTTCTTAATAACAGCATAAGAGAAATTGTTCTTGTACAATCCAAAAGGGTCGATATAAACACAGAATATGGCAGAAAATACATAGATATCATAGAGAAACATAGCCAACTCTACAATCATCAGTGGTATAAGATGAAATCTACAATAGGAACAGTTACCAGCAAGTAGAGTCTACAGAACTTTCAATGCTTGAATCAAGTTTGCAATAATGAGCTCAAATTCAAATTCAAGCCCAAAAAAAGGATCAAACTTTAAGGCAAGCCAAATTCAAGTCCTCGTAGTATTTCAGTCAAGAGCTTGTGTGTGCATGTATTAATTAAACATATGTGGTATCATATAAGACAGAAATAATATCATTTTGAAAAATGTGGAAGTTTGAGTTCAAATCAAGCTTGCCAAATCAACATTCTAATCAAACTTAAAATCTAGCTCAAGCTTAAAGATATCAAGCTATATCAAATCAAACTCCAGCTCAAAATTGAGGCTGAAACCAAACCAGAAGACATACAAAGGGAGTCATACTAAACTCAAATGCCTACAGGTTCAACTTTAATCAGTTGATGTTCACCACTACTAGCAAGTATAGTTTACAGGTTTTCATCACCTCTCAAACACACATTTAATATTATAAAAAATATTATCATTTAAAAACATAAACCAAGTAAAAGAATTGAGATGATGTTTATGTAAGAATTAGTTTTGAAAGAAGGTGAATACAACAATAACCCTTATGTTAAACATTTCAAGATAAACCTAAGCATGATTTCTAACGTTAATCATGATTAGAGCACATCCCCTTATAGAAACTCCTGCTCAGATTCTATACTTCAGATGGTATTACTTATACCAAGTTCAGGCTTCAATACAAGAGAGGTTAACCTCAGTGATCTAAGCAGACATAATTAATGTAAAACTTACCCGCGGATTATTTCTTTTAGCGTTTTCAGCATCTTTAAGAGGAGAGACCTCATTCACTCGTTTGTTCACAGTTCTTGACTTTCTCGTTGGCCCCATTCTAAATCCCTGAACCACCCACATTAGAAGCATTAATGAGTTACAAAATGCAAATTATTTAAAACAAAAGAAAATTTTATCTCCTGCATTTTCTAACATAGCAAGAAAGCACAGCATTGCAAGGATCATAGTTAAAAGGGCACCATGTGCTTGCAAAATAACTGTAGTGTTAAACCTCAGAACTTTGAAGAAAGCATTAGAAAAAAATAAAAGAAAAGACAGGAATTGTAAATATGGACAACAATCATCCCTAGAGGCACCAGATCCAATTTCATAAGTAAAACACACATCAGGAAAGCTACTTAACTTTTCCGATAAGAAAAGGTGTTTTAGGGGCAGTGTTACAAAACCAGAAAGCATGCAAGCAAAGTTATTAACATCCAAATTATATTCATGAACTGTTACATGCACCAACCTCCAAAGGAAGCAAAGATAAAAATAATATTACGGCAAGGCAAATCAAGAATTACAACAAGTATAGTAGCAAGGAATACCAAACTGAAGTTTTCCATATTTTGAAATAGCAATTACTCCAGCAAGACATTCTCCACATTTTCATAGAAGATAAAAAACATTGTCAAACTAATAAACTAAGAAGTAAATGTTTTGACAACAAAAGCAAGTGTTGGACCAAATGTACATTTTCAACTCACAGTACCAATTCTCATATATCTTACATCTCCTACAACAGATCATTAAAAGACAAAAACTAGCTACCCATCCTTTCAAACCCCCTATCAAAGCAGTTAAATCTCAAGCCTTCAGCTACAAGCGTGTTGGTAATTTGACCTTTAGAGAAACAATTCTAAAATCAAGAACATCACATGATGAATCATAGAGCTAACGTATACAAAATGGAAACCACACCTAGGAGGACCCCCTTCCCCAAACAATATGAAAATAAAAACGGAACCATCAAACAAAATACATATATACATATATGAAAGAAAAGTCCCCGTTCAACTACTCCTGGCATTCTTAGAATTCAATCAAAATTGAAATTTTCAATCTCCAACACCTACAGCTTCAATTCGAAAAAAAATAGCAGATAATTTAGATTCTGTGTAAGTGCAAACAAAAAAATTAAAAATTTCAAATTTCAAACTCTACTTTACAGTGAATCTCAAAGACTCAGATAAACACCTAATTAACAAACGAAAGAAAAATCAACCAATTCGGGGTGAAAAGGAAAAAAAAAAAAAAAAAAAAAACTACAAAAAGACCAGTTGAACATCATCTTGACATCAATGATTTCACAAAACCCATCAAAATTAAAAACAAAAATGAAAAAGAACGCCAAGAAACAACAAGTATTCAAAACCAACTCAAGAAGGTTGAAAACACAGCCCGATCAGTGTAAACCTCAAAAAAGCTGTCGAAGAAATCCAGATTAAAACCAAGAATCAAAAACTCAACTTCAAAAGAAAAAATCTTTCAAAACAAAAAATTGAATTTTAAAATACTGGTGAAGATGAGATTACCAACAAAGAGTGACTTCTCGGTTGAAATTGGATCGGAATTCAAAGCATTGGCAAATTGTGGAACAAGATAGAAGAGAATGAAGATTCAAAAACGAGGTGGGTCGTTTAGAGAGAGAGGGGTTCGGGGCGGAGAGACGGAGAAACGGAGAAATGAGGAAGGAAACTTTTTCTTTCTTTCTTTTTTCTTTTTTTCTTTTTGTTAATAACCGCGAAACTTTATTTGTATTTGTACAGTCTGTGGGTTGGCGTTTCAAATTGAGTAAAAAAATGCTCAAAAATTAGAGCACGACGTCGTATGTGGTTCATGTACTTCTCAAATTTCCATAAACTCGGAAATTGGCTATTTTAGTATAGGATAATATAAAATTATATTTTATTTTGAATATATTCTAATATTTTATTTCAAAAAAATAAAACATTTTATTTATTTATTCAACTCAAAAAAAATCATTTTTTAAAATTTTTTAGTGTAATTATAATTTTTTAAAAAAAAAATTAAATATTAATTTAATGAAAGATAACAAAATTAACTTTTTAAGTAGAGTATTGAATGGGGAAATTTGGGTTTAACCCAAGTTTGGCTCATTTCTTTTTGTGGAACTACAACTCTGGCTCATATTTTAAAACTATTGTATAAATATTGGCTTTATGGCAGCTCTTGATTGCGTCTTTCCTTTGAAGTCGCATGTCGTAAACGCAACTTACTATTAATAGAAGTCACATCTCCATAATGCAATTTTACATTAATGGAAAGTTGCATCTCCATTAATGGAAAGTTGCATCTTGAAGATGCAACTTCTATATAAACTTCACAATAAAAGAAACGATGTCATTTTATATAAATTAAACGAATTTGTTTAGATTTGTTTAACATATACCACTTCAATATAAGTTTAAATGACATCGTTTTCGGATGTTGCATTCACAAAATGCAACTTTCTATTTATAGAAATTCACACATTTCTATTAATGGAAAGTTGCATTTCACAAATGCTACTTAAAATATAAAAAAAAAAAATTGTTTTCATACTCAATACCACCTTTTATGCACTCAAAAAATGTTTACTCGGTGTGGGGTGGCCAAGTTGGTGGGTAGGAATCCTGGTGACTGTAAGGTCCCGGGTTCGAATCCTGCCAACGCCTTCTTGGTCAAGCTTGTTACACAGAGTTTACTCAGTGTAGTTTGACCTGGCGTGGTTTGCAAGCTATTGCGTTAGCCCGGGGGTTTACCCAGAGCGCACTCAAAGAATAGCGGTTGCGGGTTCCCCCGTCAAAAAAAAAAAAAAAAATGTTTACTCACTACAACAAATTTATTTTATAACAACATTTTGTTCGCAACACTTTTAATTAAGTAATGTCAAATCACACAAGTAGAAACACTTCAATTAATATGTATCTAAATATAAATACCGATACATGATATAGTTATACTTTTAGTAACTGTTGTTTAAATATACTAATAATATAATTTTTTTAACAACATATAACATAAGTATTACCATAAAAGTTTTTTTATAACAATCTTAATTACACTTTTCATAACTATTTTTAAACATAATATATCAATACATAATAATGAAACACTTGTTATAACTGTTTTAATATATATTCATTTAAAGGATAATTTTTTTGGACATAAAAGAAAAAGTCATTTAATATATAAACGCAATCTTCTTATAATATATATATATATATATATATATATATATATATATATATATGTGTGTGTGTGTGTGTGTAAACTAATCTTTAAAAAAAAAAAACATAAAATTTTGAGGTTACATGGGTAGTGGAAATTTTTTTTTTCACGTTAAATTTCATTAAAATGAAAAAAAAAATATTAACAAAATGAATGATTAATGGTAATAAAAAACAACATGAGATAGTGGAATCTTAAAAGGTATCTTAATGGACATACAAATAATAGGAGAATTTATAAAAAATAAATAGCACATATTTACCATATATATATATATATATGTATATTCAAATTTCTCTCTATTCCTAAAGCTTCAATATCTATTCAAATACAATGACTACTAAAAAGAAAAAAAAATTAACAAATCATTAAGAAATTTCCCTATATTCCTAAAAATTTCAATGTCTTTTCATATTCTCAAACTTCTCATTTGCATCTTTAAACTAGAATTTGTAGAAAAGTGGAAACTAATTCCCAAACAAATCAAACCTAAAATTTGCTAGGTTTTGAAGCCAGAGAAATATTTGTTCAAAGGTAATTTATTTTCTTCTTCACCACTTTCTTAGGATTTACGGGTGTTAAAACCCTCTTTTAGTTATCTAGTTAAAATCTATCTTTTTAAGTTTTTTTTTAATCATTTTTTTCTGTTGGGGTTGGATTGTAATTAGTGTCCAAATTTAATATTAATTTGAAATTATGTTTAATTGTTTCTTTCGGGGATTTCAATTTGCCCATGTTTATATTATAGTATGTTTTCGAAAACCTTCTGAATGTTTTTCTCCTTTCTTTCATGGCTGCCGGTTCTTGAATGTTTCTAATTCATACCATTTATTTGATTTGTTTGTTGAAATCTTCAATTAGTAGCGTGAAATTCTGATGTTAAAATGGGTGTATGATTCTTCCCCAATTTTAATTGTTGAAATTGAGAGAAAAGGAATTATATTCTGTTTAATTGAATATGCATATCCATGTTGAATTGAAATAATGGATAATGTGTGCATGTGTTAGGAATATGAACATTAATTGTGTGCGAATGTATTTTGCATATTAAAGTAATAGATTCTTGAAAAAAAATTTAAGGTTGTCGATGAAGTTTGGGTTCTTAAAAAATTTCTTCATTTTAGATTTTTCGGGCAGCATGCTTGGAATGCTTATTATGCTTATTATCCATATCAAATGACATGTTATATATCCATGTTTTTATATATCTTGTTTCATATTTTTTTTTAAAAAATTCTTTTTACAGATGGCTCCTCGAACAATAAATGGCAGACGAATCAATCTTGAAGTGGTTCTAACCGATCATTCTAGTAACTCTACTAATGAAGAAATTGATGTTGATGACAATGGTATTGGTTTGCTTTCTTACTCACATTCTGGTGTTTTTCATCCTCTTTTTTGCTTTTGTTTGGCATACTTGTCAGGAATGTGATCCTCATAATTTCCTTTTTCATAGAAAATAATTTTTAGTGAGAAGTAGGGGAGGAGGGTTAGGAAGTGGAGATAGTGTTAGGCTAGACTTGAGAAATGAAAATGAAATTTTCATTACCTAATAAAATTAATTGGACTAAAAGAGTTGGTGATGAGCATGTGGTGAAAAATATTGGTATCAGGATTCAAATGAAATTTATTCATGATTGTTGAAATAGTTTTTGAAGTATTGAGGATTCAACAACTATAAAGTTTCAAAAAGGAGTTAGAATTTATAATCATATATCTTGATATTTGTATATTCTCTCTCCTTTGTCTAGTAATCTCGACATAGTATCCTAAACACATATTCAAGAAAGAAATTAATAAGACTACTGCAAAGATACTAATGAATCATTGCAGGTCTATATCACACTTATAAATGATTGATATGTAATAGTATATTGTCCTTAAGTGCATTTTAGAATTTAGAAGTATAAAATATCTAAGTGCATGGTATAATTTTTTCTTTAATATAACACTTTAATCTAAGTGCTAATCATGTGGCATTAGTAGAGAACTTCAATTTACAATATTAAGCATCGATTCATAGTAGCTCGTTTATGTTAGATAATTCAGTACTTTAGCAAGTTTATGTTTGATAATTCAATACTTAATTTAAGCTACGAACCTTATTTCCCACAATATGAGAGATAGTTAATTCTCTCTCTAATTTGATCCTCTATTAATGCACTTTCATGAGCAGGAATTTTCTTCTGCTACACCTTCACATCTTTAAATAAAGTCTATGTTTGGTTAGTATGTAAATAGTATTACTCATATCTAGATAGTTTTTTCTTATACTTTTAATACTCTTGAGTTGTGTAGCTGAAACATCGCAAATTGTAAAAGCAAAGAGAGGAGAAACAACAATGAAATTAGTGTGGGGAATACAAGATGGAGAGCAATTGAAGATGGTGGCAAATAAATTTGGCCAACCTATTGGGAAGAATGTCTCTAAGCTAACTCATTTCTTAGGGACACTGGCAAGAAATGGTAGATATGCACCACTAGATGTTCAAAATTGGCATAAAATGGGAAAACATTATAAAGAAAAGATGTTAAAAATAGTTAAGATAAGTTTATTAATTTTACATTTTGAATTTTATATTGATGAAATTTAAATATCTATTTAAATTTTGGTAATATATTTATTTTGTAGGAGAAGTTTCAAATCTCACCGCATTGCGATAGATGGGTACTTCAGTCTTTGGAATCAAAGTGGAGAAATTGGAAGAGTAAAGTTAAATCAAAATACTTTGACGAGAAAAAGTCAATTAATGAAATGCTTGAGGTTAAACCAAAACGGACATCAATTGAGGAGTGGAAGGATGTTATCACATTTTGGTTAAGTGACACATCAAGGATATTTGTACTAACTATTTTAGGAATGAAAGTAATGGATTTATTTTTAAATTTTAAATTTTAAGATTCATTTCTTTACGTGACAATTGTTATTTAATATTCAATTAATATTTAAATATTTAATAGATTTTTTATTGTTTATAACAGACCATAAGTACAAGAAATAGGAAGAGTAGAGAAAAGAGAATTTTGACTCATTGCATTGGAAAGAAAAGTTTTGCTCAAATTCGCTATGAGAAGGTCAGTTAATATATTTTTATTATTAAATAATAAAATTTCAAGCCTTCGTAATAACAATTACTTTTTCTAATTCACAAGGAACAAATTTTGAATCGTAGTCCAACAAACAATTAAAACTAAACTTTAAACCCTAAACCCTAATAGTACATAGAAAAAAACAATTAAATTCCAATACTAAAAACCAAAACCAAACTCTAAATTGTAAAACTAAACCCTAAACCATAATAGTAAACTCTAATCCTAAACCCTAAACCATAATAGTAAACCCTAACTCTAATAGGAAGTTGTAAATACTAATTCCTAAACTCTATTAGTAAACTCTAAACTTTAAACATTAATAGTTAATGCTAAACCCCAATAATAAACCCTAAACATATGTAAAAATATTGAAATGATCTCTTATTAAAAAGATATTTGAAGTAAAACTATTAAACCATATATATATATAGAAGACGTTAATTAATAAATTATTAAACAAACGAGTCTTTATATGCAATTAGAAAAACCAAAAGTTACATAAATGTTCTGAGTCAAGCCCTCACCCTCGAATAAGAGTTGAACTCTACTAGCGCACCCCTAAATCAAATCCGTATTAGTCGACCCGTATGAATTCGAATACCGTATGCTTAAACAAAAAATAAAAAAAAAAAGAAGGTGGCCACGCATAGCAGAGCACATGAAGAAGGGATGTCCTTCTTCGGCTGCCACCGGACGAGCCGAAGACCATAGTCGGAGAGCATAACCTCTTCTTCTCCCTTTCTCTTTATTTGATGTTTGAAGTTTGTTTGATTGATTTTTTTTTTTTTTTTAATTTTTATAATTCTGTGAAGTTTGTTAATTAGTTATGCCGTTGGCATAAATAGCGGGAGATATTATTTTATTTTCTCCTGCTAATTCTTCAGATTTCACTTTAAAGGATTCACAGAGTATTTTCCATTTCATTTTGAAGTTCTGAAACATTTTCTTTTCAGACGGCGAGGAACAGCAAGCAACGATGACCACGTATAGACGATTGTGCTGCAATGACCTTCTCCGATTTGGACCACTCAATCTACAAATTAACGCTATAACGGTATTCATCTCCTAATTCATGAATTCGTGATTATGCTTTCTTTGTAGGATTTGGAATGGAAGTGACACTATTTCTCATTATCTTCGCACTTATATAATTTGGTGTTTGTTTTCAGTTCGTCATGAGCATCTATATGAAGACCATAGCATCGTGGCCGAGCACTTGTCTTGTGGCTGATACTGCGGGAGGCCGACTGGCGGGATACAGTGAGTTCATTTCTCGTTTGCTCATCTGCATCGTTAATTACTCATATGGCATTTTTTTTTATTTTTTTCATTTAGATCATTTGAATATTCATCTCTGTATACTATATGGAGATGCCAATTCTTAGTTTTAGTTAAGAAGCACGCTTGAGTTTTTAAATTTTTGTCCTGCTTCTCTAATATGAAAGGTAATAAACATTATATATATATATATATATATATATATATATATATATATATTTTTTTTTTTTTTTTTTTATTTTGTTCCTTACAAAGGACATGGAGGCGTAGCTTTACTGATTTTGACGGTCAAATCTTGTTGGAAGACTGTGTAACAACAGCCTTCTTAAATTTTGTAATGTTGATCCTACTGGACGAGTTAGTTTCTTTTATGAACGCAGGTGTAAGACTTATAAAATTACTTGTAGGATGAACATTTTTTAATTCAGAAAAAACTCTTATTTGTTTCCTAGTTGCTGAAAATTTCTTAGGAAAGGCCTTAATTATGATTTCTGACTCAAAATTTTGAGAAAAGACTTCTCTTATGTGGTCATGTAAGTAGTGATTGCTTCAACTGTCTAGAAAAAGGATATCTTGCTTGCTTACTTATATTATCTTAAAGTAGGAGAGAGATCAAACCATATATAATGGAAGGAAATGGGAAAATTGGTTATTTCCTCTTAACTTTGTTGTCTGTCTCTTTGTCTTCAATTGCAGTTAGGAGGATAAAGGTATATGATAGACTGCATACAACTCCTTTTCTAGCTTGTAGTTTTAATTAGTTGTATTCATTTCTTTGTTAGGTTTGCAATATTAAACCTAAGGGGATTGATGTAGTATTTAGAGTTTATGGAAGGCTGGTTGGTGATTGATGTTTCCCACTATCATATTAGATAAGTATAAAAACAATATAAATAATCTTGGTTGGGCTAGATGAGTGAAGTTTCTGGATAATCTTGAATGGGGGTAGACCTGATGGTAATCTTTGACCTTGGTCTTGTGTTCAAAGATCATTCTTACCACTCCCATTGGGTAACTTAAAATCTATTTTCTAAAGTTATTTGGCACTTGGCTTTATTGCATTTTATGCCTCATGATCAGAGCATGTCTTTTGGTGCCTACAATTCTTTCTCTTATTCATCATAAATGACCTTAAACTCCTATTTGTCACTTTCTTTTGTCCTCAGCAAGACATACTGCTTGAAATGTTTATTTTTTATCTAAGTCTTTTGCAAGACATAATACTTTCGACTTGTTGCAGTTTTTGGTAGCGTTAATGGAGTGGGTGAAGAAACTAATGGAATGGTGTCATCAATTTCTTTACGTTCTATGGATATGATAGATTTGGCCAAACGGTTGTCAAAGTTGCTGGATGATTGTTGTGATAAGATGTAAGAAAAGATTGTCTCTTGAAATACTTGTTTCAGTTATCTTGATGAACAAGACAACTCCCCACCCCCAATAAACACTCATGCATATGAAAAGAAAATGAAAGAAAAGATGGGGGTTGTGCAGAAACTCTCTGGAGTAGTAGTTCTCCTTATGTTTTATTTTTTACCGTCCTGTAACTCTATTATTTTTATTGAAATATTCTAGTATGAAGTATGCTTCTTGTCCTTAATCTTTTTTGGCTGAATTCCTTAATACATTTTCTCTAAAGTACTTGCGATTTGAGTTGGTTCAATCCCATAGTTTCATTGTATCCAAACCTACTTAAAATGACATGTATGACATCTTTCACCTTACTCTAAATGAGTGTGTTGAGAATGTAAGTTAAATTAGTTTAGATGACATTTCTGGCCTTTCTTTCTCTACCAAGGTCATTTGGTAACCTGAAGGAGGCAACAGTATGTTTCATTATATGTCTATCCCTGCTTACTTTCCCAAGGCCACTTAATAGCTTAGACAGGGCCTTCACTGTTAAACGAATATCAGAAAAGTGCTAAATCCATGGAATCTTCTGCACCTAAATGTTGGGGTTGATATTTTCTCATTTTTATTTCATTGTGGGTCTGTATGCTTGTACATTGCTGTCAGTTTTGGTGCATCAGTTCTAGCCATTTGGTTTGCTTTTCCCGTAAATGACCCAGTAATTATTTCATGCATGGTTGTTAAGACTAGCTAATATCAAATGTTTAGAGCTATTTGTACTTATGATGAATTCTCCTTTGGCAGCTATCGCGCTTTTACAATGAGATTTTTCATCGCCTACAATAATTCTGAAAAATATCTAGCTGATGCGGTATGTTTCAGTTGTTTTATATAATTTTGATTTTTACTGTTTTCAATATAAATTTGAGAACTTTAGTTGTCTTTAAATATCCTTTTTGAGTTGAATGGACGTAGAGGACGTTGGCCTACCCATTCATGTCTTGATGATGAGTTTAAGAAAGCAAATAAATAAATTTGATATTTCAATATTGGTTTACTAATTTTTAAACCCTATTTTCAACCTTATCTGTTATAATTTTTGACCAAACAGATTAAGTTGTTATTGGAATTTACATCGGCAGCACATGCCAATGGAATAGTATCCCCAAATTATATTGTTAATGAACTTGTAATGTCATTTTCTGAAAGTTTAGACGTTCCATGGTTTGAGAAAGAATATGGATTATCTGAACAAGCTATTGAGAGGCATATGCAGAACTTTTTTGAAAAGGATACTCTAAAATATCTAAATTAGGCCTTGCATGGTGTGGGTTACTAGGTCCAGCATAGAAAACAAGAGACTGTAAGTTCATCACAACTTGTAAAATTTTTCTGTGGACACAGTTTCTAGAACTTGAGGCTGATGGAAAAAAGTTACTTGATATGTTAATTATCAAGGTACGAAGCAATTTGAGTAACTACTGAACAGAGTTCCCTTAGTCTGTCAAAGAGATAAAACTGAGTAGAGTAAACAGAAGCAGTCATCTAGAGTTTGATGTGCTGGTAAAAATGAGGAAGGTTGAAACTCTTACAAAGTAATCATTTAAATCCGGAAACTTATAGCACTCATCATTTTTGTTAATTTGATTATTATATCACTATCTTTTTTGAGTACTAATTATTTGATTTTCTTTTCTTTCAGTTGGGGTATTTTAAATATAGAGAGCATTCAGTAGTGTTGGGTTAGTAACTTAATTATAATACTTATTTTCAAATTTTAATTATAAATTTAACTATTGATTTTATTTTATTTTTTCAATGTCCTCAGAATATAGGAAACCGCTACCACTATTCATAAAGTTAAATGAGGAGAGAATCATGAGTGCACCGTTGATTATATGATCATTCCAGGGTTGCAATATGCAGCTGAAGACTGTTGTGGAGCTGGATACATGGGAATGTATGTTAGTCTATGGATTTTTTGCATTTTTTTAACTGAGATTAACAAATTTGAGTGCAAACTTTACTAGCAATGTCCTTAAGCTGTTGGTAAAAAGAATGAGACATCAACTGATTCTAAGGAAAGCTAAACCATGACAGTGTAATAAAAAAAAAAACCGATGTTAAATAGAGTCCCTTGCTCCCCTTTTCTTCAATTTACACCAAAATTCTATCAATTAGAAAATTTCATCGATTCATTCTTCCCTTTTTGTTTCCTTTGAAATTAGATAATTTCTTTAGGTTTTTCGTTAATTGTTAGGAGAAAATAGGGCAGAAGGAACACAAATGGATTTTTTTATTTTTTATTTTTAATACAAGACAGAAATGTTTTAAAAATTACACATAACTATATGTGAGGTAAATTGGTAAATTTAGTCTATTAATTTATATAAATTTTGTAATTTTACTCTCATTTGAAATTTTTATATTATATTTATATATTAATAATAAATGAAAAAATTATCTTTTCCACCAATTAATTGATGGTTAATGCAGTAAATTTTTTGCAAATTGATTATTATTATTTTCAAAATGAAAAACTCTAATAAAAGAAGACATAAATCTGAATTTTTAAAAGAAGTCATCAATTTTTGTCTCATTTCGTGTGATACTTCATCACACATTGAAAATATAAGTGAATGACTCATAAATAGTGAGAATAATAACATGTAGTTGCTTGTGCATATAGTCGCATGACAAGTTTGCAGGTTCCGGTATTAATTGTTTTAGAAAGAAGAGTATTTTTAGTAAATTAATTAAATTAGTCATTCACGGTGGAATTTAGAATTTTTACTTGAAAACTAATATATATATATATATATATATATATATATATATATATATATATAACAAAGTTTTGTCTTTATTTAGAAGGAAAAGTTTCCAGTAACTTTTTTAAATTTGAGGTTTTGCACCTCAAATTTTTTTTGGCCAAAATTTGCAATCCAATATATATATATAAATATATTATTTCAAAACACTTGGATACATTCTTCTACTAATTTTAAAATTCCATCATAGAGTTTGACCTTTTCAAGGATAATTTCTTTTTTTTTTTTTTTTTTTTATATCAATTCAATTTAACTTTGTTAGAAGATATTTTAGTAAATAATAACTTTTTAAAGCTTAATGGATTTAATCATAAAAGAAATTGATATTATTTTTGTTTGGACAAATAAGTTCATGTCTTTCTCTCTTTTTTTTTTGGACAATTAGATCCATTTTATTTTTAATTGGACAATTAGATTCTATTTTATTCTTCTCGCCAATTTTTTTTAACTGTTTGAATGTTTGATAACTCAATTTTATATCATGTTTTTATATATTAATTGTGTTCAATTCGAGTTAATTGGACTTAATTGAATGGAAATTACACAAATTCTTTCTGTTTTCGATTTCGGAAGTTTCAGAGACCAAAATTGAAGAAAGGAAGAAATCAGAGACTAAATTGCAATTTTTCAACACGGGCGTGTTGGAGACATGCGACACGAGCGTGTTGAAGGCAGCTTTGGCACGTTTGAATGTCCCACATTGAAATTTCACTTCTTTTCAACTCTACTTCACCCCTATAAATAGATGCACCCCTTCAGTTGTTGAGACACACCGGAATCACTCAAAACAGGAGCACTTCCGAGTTTCTAGCTAATAGAAATTTCGTGATAAGCTCCAATCAAGTTTTTTAGTTTTCATTTTTCTTTCTTCTCGAGTGTAGGGTTGAGCATTGTTCAACTTAATTAATCATACATTTTTCCATTTTTGTTTTAAATATTCTTTAAACAAACATATTTGAATTGAATGGACACTTAGGACTTATTCTCCGAACCTTAAAGATTGTCATAATTGGTAGAAACTAACCAGCCGTTACCAACGTTTCCGATGATACGATAATTATAAATTTAAAACCGTGGTACTCCATATAGTAATCTGCATGCAATAGGTACTCTGCCTTAATTTGATAAATTTTACCCCTTAACTTAAAATTAAAATAATAATACAAAAAAATAAAGGAGTAAAAATGTAAATTTTAATACAAAATCTTTTAATTTACTATTGTAAATTTACATTTAATAAAAAAGTTTGTATATTATCAAAGATATTATATCATACATTTGTAAATTTATATTTCATAAATGTATTATTAAAGATTATCCCAAAAATTATATAAATTAAGGATGAAATTTACCAAATTACTAAGTTAAGGGATGAAATTACTAAATTATTAAGTTAAAGGATGAAATTTACCAAATTATATAAGTTAAGGGATAAAATTTACCAAATCGTTAAGTTACGGGATGAAATAGTACAAAAAATAAAATATGGATGAAATCATAAAAATTATTTATATTAAGGGACCAAATTTTCCAATTTGCCTTCTTTGACTTTTAAAGTTTGAAACTTTTTTACCTAAAAGAACTAAGATAATTTTTCACAAATTTCATCAAAATGTTTTAAAATTTAACCATGTGTGTAATGTTTGTTAATTAAAGAAAGGATAATTGAGTCACTTTACATAAAATATCTATAAAATTAGAGTAAGAAAGAGTTGCAATACTTATTCACAAAATATTTTCGAAAGTATAAAACGATATATATAAAAATATATTTTATGTAAAATAACCCTTTACCCTTTATTTTATTTAATAAATATACAAACGACTATAAAAAACGTTCAGAAATTTAAAAAAATATTAGTTGTATTAATTAAAAGATTTTGAAACTTTAAAAGTAAAAAAAATAAAAAAAATAAATTTTAGGACTAACTTGACAAGGATTAAATTCACCAATAAATTCACCAATAAGCATAATTTGAGAAAAGAAAAAAAAAGGTTGATGTTAGGAAAGAAAAAAAAAAAAAAAAACCAGAGGAAAGATAGAAAGTGGCGAGGCAGAGTAGAGCAGATGAAGAAGGGATGGCCTTCTTCGGCTGTCACCGGCGAGACTGTTGCTCTTCTTCACAATAGATCTAACCTCTTCTTCCCCCTTCTTTTTCTTTTTCATTTTACTGGTCACCGGAGACCACAGTCGGTTTACAGATTCTTACTCGATGCTGACGTCTGAAGTATGTTTCTTCGGGTATTTTTAATTTATTTTTTATAATTCTGTGAAGTTTGTTAATTAGTAAGCCGTTCGCATAAATAGCGGAAGATATTATTTTAGTTTATTTATTTTTCCTGACACTCCCTCCTCGTGAACTGATAATTCTTCATTTTTCACTTTAAAGGATTCACAGAGTATTTTCCGTTTGATTTTGAAGTTCTGAAAAATTTTTTTTCAGACGGCGAGGAACAGCCAGCAGCTATGACGACGTATAGACGATTCTGCTGCAATGACCTTCTCCGATTCGGAGCACTTAATCTACAATTTAACTCTACAACAGTATTCATCTCCTAATTCATGAATTCGTGATTATGCTTTCTTTGTAGGATTTGGAATGGAAGTGTAACTATTTCTCATCATCTTCGCACTCATATGATTTGGTGTTTGTTTTCAGTTCGTCATGAACTTCTATATGAGACCCATGGCATTGTGGCCGGGCAATTGTCATGTGGCTGATACGGCGGGAGGCCGACTTACGGGATACAGTGAGTTCATTTCTCGCTTGCTCATCTGCGTCGTTACTTACTCATATGGCATCGTTTTTTTTTTTTTTTTTTTTTTTTTCTTTTCATTTGAATATTGATCTCTGTATACAATTCTTACTTTTAGTTTAGGAACACGCTAGAGTTTTTAAATTTTGTTCTGCTTCTCTAATTTGAAAGGTGATAAATATTATCTTTTTTATTTATTAATTTTGTTCCTTACAAAGGACATGGAGGCATAGCTTTACTGCTTATGACGGTCAAATCTTGTTGGAAGACACTGTAACAATGGGACTCTTAAATTTTGTAATGTTAATCCTAGTGCTTCCATCATTTTTTATTTTTTTTGTAAAACAAGATAACTAAACTGTCAATTTTCTTAAAAGACGAAAATGAACTTGCTTCAATTTTCAGATTAGTTTGTAGTATGTTGTGTAATATGTTCGATATTGAAAACCTCAGAGATCAATATAGTATGATATGCTTGATTCTGCAACAGAATTTGTAAGACTATGAATGCAGGTGTAATGTAAGACTTATAAAATTACTTGTAGGATGAACTTTTTCTAATTCAGAAAGACTCTGTTTGCTTCCTAGTTGCTGAAACTTTCTTAGGAAAGGCCTCAATTAAGATTTCCGACTCAACATTTCGAGAAGAGACTTCTTGCTTGCTTATGTGGTCATGTAAGTAGTGATTGCTTCAACTGTCTAGAAAAGGCTATCTTGCTTGCTTAGTTATATTAACTTAAAGTAGTCTTCAATTGCAGTTAGGAGGATAAAAGGTAGATGGTAGACTGCATACAACTCCTTTTCTAGCTTGTAGTTTTAATTAGTTCTATTTGATTTTTGTTAAGTTTGCAATATTAAAACCAAAGGGAATTTGAGGAATAGTGATGTAGTATTTAGAGTTTATGGAAGGCTGGTTGGTGATTGATGTTTTCCACTATCATATTAGATAAGCAAAATAACAATATAAATAATCTTGGTTGGGCCTAGATGAGTGAAGTTTCTGGATAATCTTGATAATCTTGAATGTTGTACCTTGGTCTGATGGTAATCTTTGACCTTGGTCTTGTGTTCAAAGATCATTCTTACCACTCAAGTGGGTAACTTAAAATCTTTTTTCTTAAGTTATATGGAACTTGGCTTTATTGCATTTTATGCCTTATGATCAGAACATGTCTTTTGGTGCCTCAAAATTCTTTCTCTTATTCATCATAAATGACCTTAAACTCCTATTTGTTATTTTCTTTTCTCCGCAGCAAGACATAAAGCTTGAAATGTTTCTTTTTTTTTTATTTGAGTCTTTGGCAAGATATAATACTTTCCACTTATTGCAGTTTTTGGTTCCGTTAAAGAAGAGGATGAAGAAACTACTGCATTGTTGTCAAAAATTTCTTTACGTTCTATGGATATGATACATTTGGGAAAACAGTTGTCAAAGTTGCTGGAGGAGTGTTGTGATAAGATGTAAGAAAAGATTGTCTTTTGAAATAACTGTTTCACTTATCTTGATGAACAATACAACCCCCCACCCCCAACAATCGCTCATGCATACAGAAAGAAAATATGGGGTTGTACAGAAAATCTATGGAGTAGTAGTCCTCCTTATGTTTTATTTTTTACCGTCTTGTAACTCTATTATTTTTATTAAAACATTTTTATATGGAGTATGCTTCTTGTCCTTATTATTTTTTGGCTGAATTCCTTAATACATTTTCTCTAAAGTACTTGCAATTTAGAGTTGGTTTAATCCCATGGTTTCAGTGTATCCAAACATACTTAAAATGACACGTAGGACATCTTTCACCTTACTCTACATGCATGTGTTGAGAATGTAAATGAAATTTCTTTAGATGACATTTCTGGCCTTCATTTCTCCACCAAGGTCATTTGGTAACCTGAAGGAGGCAACAGTACATTTCATGATATTTCTACCACTGCTTTCTTTTCCCAAAGTCATTTTATAGCTTAGACAGGGCCTTCACTGTTAAATGAATAGCAGAAATGTGCTAAATCCATGGAGTCTTCTGCGCCTAAATGTTGGGCTTGATATTTTTTCATTTTCATTTCGTTGCTTGTACATTGCTGTCAGTTTTTTGGATCATCAGTTATAGCCATTTGGTTTGCTTTTCCCGTAAATGACCTAGTAATTATTTCATGCATGGTTAAGGCTAGCTAATATCAAATGCTTAGAGCTATTTATACTAATTATGAATTCTCCTTTGGCAGCTATCGTGCTTTTGCAATAACATTTTTCATCTCCTACAATAATTCTGATAAATATCTAGCCGATGAGGTACGTTTCAATTGTCTTATATAGTTTTTGTTTTTGTTGTTTTCAATAATATTAGTTGGTAGTAAATTTGAGAACTTTAGTTGTCTTTAAATATCCTTTTTGAGTTGAATGGATTTAGAGGACTTTGGCCTGCCCATTCATGTCTTGTTGATGAGCTTAAGAAAGAGAATAAATAAATTTGATATTTCAATATTGGTTTAATAATTTTTACTACCCTTTTTTCAACCTTATCTGTTACAATTCTTTACCAAGCTGATTAAGTTATTATTGGAATTTACATCGGCAGCACATGCCAGTGGTATAGTATCCCCAAATTATATGGTTAATGAACTTGTAATGGCATATTCTAAGTTTAGATGTTCCATGGCTTGAGAAAGAATATGGATTATCTGAACAAGCTATTGAGAGGTATATGCCGAACTTTCTTGAAAAGGATAGTCTAGAATATCTAAATTAGGCTTTGCATGTTGTGGGTTGCCAGTTCCAGCATAAATAACAAGAGAGTGCAACTGCTGGAGATTAAACCATAGAAAACAATATCACAACTTATAAAATTTTTGTGTGGACAGGAAGTTTCTAGAACTTGAGGATGATGGCAAAAAAGTTACTTGATATGTTAATTATCAAGTTACGAAAGTAATTTAAGTTAGTAAATACTGAGCAGAGTTCCCTTAGTCTGTTTAAAGAGATAAAACTGGATAAAGTAAATAGAAGTAGTCATCAAGAATTTGATGTGTTGGTAAAAATGAGGAAGGTTTTTACCAAAAAAAAAAAAAAAATGAGGAAGGTGAAACTCTTACAAAGTAATCATTGAATTCCAAAAACTTTTACAATTCCCTTTTTTTTTTTTTTTTTATCAATTTGATTATTATGTGACTACCATTTTTTTTTTTGATTATTGATTATTTGATTTTCTTTTCTCTCAGTTGGGATATATAAAATATCAAGAGCATCGACTAATGTTGGGTTAGTACCTTAATTATAATACTTAATTTTACAACTTATCAAAAAAAAAAAAAAAACTTAATTTTACAATTTTTATTAAATTTAACTATTGATTTTTTAATATTTTTTTTCATTGTCCTCAGAAATGAGGAAACCGCTGCCACTACTAATAAAGTTAACTGAGGAGAGAATCATGAGTGCACCGTTGATTATATGATCATTCCAGTGTTGCAATATGCAGCTGAGGACTGTTGTGGAGCTTGATAGATGCTTACATATCAGAATTTATGGGAATGTATGTTAGTCTATTGATTTTTGGTATTTTTTTAGCTGAGATTAACAAATTTGAGTGCAAACTATGCTAGTAATGTCCTTAAGCTGTTGATACAAAGAATGGGGCATAAACTGATTCTAAAGAAAGCTGAACCTTGACAGTGTAATAAAAAATAGATGTTAAATAAAGGCCCTTGCTCTCCTTTTCTTCAATTTACACCAAAATTCTATCAATTCGAAAATTTCATCCTCTGAATTCATTCTTCCCTTTTTGTTTCCTTTGCAAGTAGATAACTTATCTATGTTTTTCGTTAATTGTTAGGAAAAATAGGACAGATGGAAGAAAATGTTTTTTATTATTATTATTTTTTTAAAAAATAAAAGACAAAAACTTTTTATAAATTACACATAATTATATATGAGGTAAATTGGAAAATTTCTTCTATTAATTTATATGATTTTTATAATTTTAATCTTATTTGAAATTTTTATTCTATTTTGTTCTTTATATTAATAATACTAGAAAATTTTATCTTTCCATCAATTTAAGTAATGGTTAATGCAGCCAACTCGTTTGCAAATTGATTATTATTAGTTTTATTATTTTTTAAAGGAAAAACTTTAATAAAAGAAGACATAAATCTACATTTATTATTATTATTATATTTTTTAAGGTAAAAAATTATAGTAACACCTCTTAGAGTTCAAAATCTAAGTTTAGCACCTCGGAAATTTTTCATTCACAAGGTGCCATTCAAGTTTTAAAAAGTATCACCACATGCCCTTCCGTCAATTTTTTTCGTCACAACACATATTTGACCATTAGTAAACTCATTTTACTATTTTTTGCAGAGACATTTTTGTCAATTACTTAAAAAATAAACTTAATTTTTATGAAGGGTAATTTTTAATAAAAATAAACCCTAAAACCTTAATTTTTCTCTCTCCTAACTTACAGTCAAATAAAGTGAAGCGGCAGAGAAGACACGGAAAGGAGAGTTTTGAAAATGAATGGGAAACAACCTTCCTTAAACTCCGAAAAGGCAATGATGACAGAAAAGGCAAAACGGAAACTTCCTTATGTTGAAGAGATTTTCTCTGCACAAAATCCCAACATTAATTGCCGACAGAAAAAGTACGTTGAGAACGAAACCTTAGGCAACGCAGAATCCAACCGACGATTAACAATGATGAAACTCAAAACGTCGCGCCTCAAATGTCAAAACCTCCAAAATTACGCTTCGGTACCCCCGAGATGCGCGATGTCCTAGTAGATTTTCTTCACACGCTGCGAGGGGCCACTAAGAGTAACCGAAGTCCTACAAAGTCCACGTAGGTTGGACCGTCCTAGGTGGATTCCATGAAGGACCGTCGTGGTCCCGGATAGGACTCCTCCGAGGTCTAGCCGGCGACTAGAAGTACAAACACTCGGACCATGATCTTAAAATATTCTCACTAAACTCCATATTAGATGCACATGACCCGACAAACACTGTTTGGAGCCACTATTTCATAATTGTCTGGCGGGGACCACTCCAGGTGTCACTTTTTGGTTGGCCACGCATCTCCATAAAACGATGACACACACTCACACACAAACTAAGTGAAAGCTAGATATTCGGAATATACACTAAGTGTTCGGACTCTCCGATACACTCTGGTGTTCAGTTAGGCCTGTCGGATTCCACGCCGGATTGTCGATGAGCTCCTCCTTCTCGAATTCTCTTGATCTTGATCAAAGCTACCATATTTAGCCAACAACACCTTAGCTCATAGTGTTTGTGGCTTCTTCAAGAATCTCCATACCAACTTAGCCAGGAGTACCCTATTTACATCTCGTAATGGTCTAATGCCCAATCCACCCTTAAACTTAGGAGTGCATATCTTCTCCCACGAAACCGGATGTGTAGAGCAGTGTCCCTCCGTGTCCCCCCAAAAGAACTCTCGATTAGTTTTTTTCTAAGACTTGCAAAGTCTTCTCGGGCAGTTTGGTGGTGAGCATTGGATAGATCAGTATAGCTTGAGTAACCGACTTAATAAGGATAAGACGTGCCGCTCTCGATAGAAGTTTCCTTTTCCATCCTCCCAACTTCTTTCGTACTGCCCCAACAACATGCTGAAACCGAGTACTACTCATTCTATTAGTGAACAGAGGCATCCCCAAATAAATACCCAACTCTTGTGACACTGGTACTCCGAACTGTTGTGAGATGGTCCGTTGCTGTCTGGCTGAACAGTTTGGAGAAAACCAGCATTTAGACTTATTCAAATTCACCCGCTGCCTAGATTTCAAACAAAACTGTTCCAGTATTTTCGCCATAACCGTAGCTTGTCTCGTTGACTCTTCACAAAAAAGCAACAAGTTGTGGGCGAAAAATAAATGTGTCGCCGTACACGGTCTCCATATTTTTTGATCCACTGCCTCTGTGATTTTGTGGTGAAGGACTTCCAAGCACAATACAAAGAGGTACGATGAGAGGGGATCACCTTGACGAAGACCCCTTACATCTACGAAGAGTGTGGATAAGTTCATGTGCAATGATTATATTATCGGACGTCTGTCTTTCCGGAATGAAGCTTGCTTGCTCATCTCCCACTAACTGTTTCATCAATGGCTTAAGTCTATTGGCTACTACCTTGGATATTATCTTGATGACAACATTACTCGGACAAATGGGACAAAAATGGGACATAGATTCCGATTGCTCCTGCTTGGGGATTATGCATATTAGTGAAGTATTCATACTCACTAGAACTTGTCCCATCATGAACTCCTCTTTCACAAAATGAGTGATTGAGACCCCTACTTAATGCCAGTATTTTTGAAAAAAGATAACCGATAGTCCATCCGGCCCGGGAGCTTTGTGAGCTCCCAATTGCATCACTGCAAGCTTCACTTCATAGTCGGATACCCCACGATTCAACCACCAAACTTTACCTCTTTCCAACCTGGGAAAATGCTAGCCATTTGGTTCACTTTTAACCGAAAATTCCTGCGAGTATAGTTGTTTATAGAAGCTCAATGCCTGCTGTTTCAAGACGTTAGAGTACATACTCCACTGTCCCGACTCATCCCGTAGCTGTAATATCATAGCTCGGCGTTTTCGGTTCACCATTGAAGCATGAAAGAAACGAGTGTTTCTTTCTCCAAGATTCAACCATTGCTCTCTTGCTTTCAGTACATATCCTCCTGCTCGAGGATACTATTCATTTCCTCGGATAGCTTCCTTTCCAATTTCAAGAGTGACTTAGAATGTCCCCACAAAGAGCTTGTTGAATACCCATGAGCCGCCTTTTGCATCTTTTTTCCTTTAAAAAATATTCAAGAAGATATTCTTGTTCCATATCATAAGCTTTTCCTTAAACCCATTCATATTCACCTCAAGGTTCCATGGTTCCTTGTCCCGGAAATCCTCTACACATTTATTGAACTCTGGGTGGAGGAACCAGGATTCCAAAAATCGAAATCCCATAAACCGTCTCTTCTGCATATTCATCCCTCTAAGTAAGATAGGGTGATGGTTTGAGTGTGTTCGAGGTAGGTGAAACACTTGGGCTCCTTCAAAACTATGCTGCAAACCATTGTTACACCAAACTCTATCTAGTCGTTGTCTAATCAACGCCCTCCCTACCCTGCAGTTCGTCCAAGTAAATTTAGGTCCATGAAATCGCAAATCAATAAGATTACATCGTTCCACAACTTCCCCGAGGCGAGATGCTTGAGTAGCATTCACTAGATTACCGACACTCTTGTCCTCGGCATAAACAACTTGATTGAAATCTCCCAAGAGGAGCCAAGGGATACCAATTAGTCGCCCCAAATCATCCAGATAGGCCCACAGGTCCTCTTTGAATCCAAATTGTGGTGAGGCATATACCACTGTAAGCAACCACAGAGGCTTGCCACTTTCGTATATCATCACCGTTAAAGCTTGTTCAGTTGATCCCAAAACTTCAATCCGAACTTTATTCTCATCCCAAAACAACCAAATACCTCTAGCAAAACTATTTTCTTCCACTGTAGTCAATTTAGTCAACCCCCTACCATTTAACCATTTCGTGCCAACACTGCTCGGGACTCTTGTTTCAAGTAGAGCCACCATTAAAGGTTGGTGAGTACGAAGCATTTCCCGCAAATGTAAATCTATGTATTTTGAACTGGCACCCTGGCAGTTCCAAAGAGAACTGGATTAATCATAAATAAAATCAATGAGAGTGGGGGGGAGATACCTCCAAATGCTGTTGATTGACCTTGTCCCATCTCGAGTCAATCGAATCCTCCGATTCACCGGAGGCATTCCCCGGGGTAGTTTAACAAGTAATTTGAGGGCCAGGATCCACTTCCATGTCTGTCTTTCCTTTTTCCCTTAGCTCGGTTGTAGATGTCTCCCTCTATTGTCCACTAGCCTCTAATGTGCGACTATGAGCTTGGAATTGTATGCCAGATGTTGATCCCGGGCCTACAGCACCAGTCACAGACATCCCTCCAGTTCCTCCTTTCATAGGCCCAATTCTCTGGGCTTCCCCTTTTTTTATCTTGAAACCTTGTACCCCATGCTTAACCCCGGATGTTTGTTTAAGTTTTGGCTAGCCCATTGGGCCTTCGGAAGATGAATTATTTCTGGCATGTGCCCTCCCTTTGGTTCCACTAGGCCCGTGAAGGTCTCCGATTTTTTGCTTCAAAAGCTCAATGTTGACTAAATCCTCCTCTTCTGTCATGAGATCCCCCGGAACCGAGAAACGAGACTTCTCACCTACTGAAATTTAGGCGGTTTCAGAGCTAAGTGTTGTAATCCTCTACTCCCCTCGATTGTTGTGTACCTTATTGGATTTCGAGCCCTCCCAATTGTCCGGTCCTCCATTCTCTCGTCGAATTCGGCCTTCCCAAAGCACTCCAGTTCAATATGTAAGTTTAGCCAACGGTTAACCTCCGAGGGTTGTGCTCGGCGACTCATACGGGCCTCGAGCCTGCTACATACGCCTTCTAACATGCATTGGCATTAACCAAGGCCCATATGGCTGCGCTGCCGTACTAGCTGTCGGTGGTGCCGGAGGTGTAGGAGCTTGCTTCTCACCATTCCCTTTTGAATTCTCAAATCCCGTTGCATGCATATTTGGACACCGATCAACCCTATGACCAATCTTGCCACAATTAAAGAAAATCCTATACAACTCCTCATATTCTATTGCATGTACTCTTTCATATACAGTCACCGTGGGGACCAGTGGGCGGTTGAGGTTCCATTCAATGCATACCTTTGCAAATCTCCCACGTGATGCATCTGTTGTAGTTGTGTCCACCTTAATTGTCTTCCCCAACACATTCCCTATTCTCGTGAGTGTCTTATGATTAAACATTTCCATAGGAATATTTGGGAAACGAATCCATACCGGGATTGTGGACACGTGCTTTGTTCAAGTAGGTATAAAGTTAGGTCTCCATTTCGAAATGGTGAGATAGTGTCTCATGATAGTCCATGGCCCTCCATTTAAAACCTTCAAATAATCCTCTCTGCCAAGGTAACCAGCCACTCTGGTATTCATCCCATGGTATATCAACCACCGGGCATGTTGTCGGGTCATGGTCTTCTCGCAAACTCCTGCACTATATCCGCTAGTGTGAGGTCATCCATTGCATCCTCTTCATCTTCCCTAGTATATATGGCCCATTTCTGTGTCTTCCCTTGTAGTGCATCAGCGAATGAAGGTCTTGCCCATGTTGTCTTTGTTTCCATCAACACATCATGGCATACTTCTTTACCACAGTTGTCCTCCTCATCTCTTTTATGCTTCTTCACACTACGGTGAAGCAGATCCGATTCTTCCGTGGACTTGGTCTTCTCAGTATCTTCGCTCATGTTGAGAGAATTCTGGCACGCTAAAGTTCCTCTCTCTATTCTTTCACATTGGTAATGGTGCCGCGACACACATAGTGGCGACGCAACCGCAACACAACAAGCAGCACCAACGACAGCCATCAATCCAGCAGGTGTGGTAGTGAGAGAAACTAAAGAAATCTTTATAATCTTATTAGATTTCTTTGAAAGAGGTGATTTAATTTTTTTTTTTTGGAGATTCAATTGCAGATTCTATCCAAAGAATTTGTGGAAGAGATCCAGAATTTTCCGCCATCTCAAAGATCTACTAAGTAAGAAAATTGTTGATGTGCACCCAATCACCAAGTGAACTATGATCAATTTCAGCGTGCTAACATTTACAACCATCCAAGAGTTCTGTAATATCTAGCTGATGACAAATGTTATGTGTGAGAGAAAAGCCACGAAAAAGAACCAAGAAACCCTTTTTTTCTGTTTCAAATACAATACATAAGGTTTAAAACCGGAATCTTCTCTTACTTGTTTAATCGGATATTTCCATGAAAACAGCTCTGATATACACAATTATTTCTCTATCAAAAAAGAAAACTCAATTCAACAAACACCACAATTTGATAATTCAACCCCTTTTTCCATTCCTTTTTCTTTACTAAGATGAGATAATTACTACCTGGTTTCTATAGACCGCACTGTCATCGTCGCCATTGCTGTGCCACCGCTGGTGGCGTGACGTCATGTCGTTGCTACAATGAGATTTTTTTAAAATTTTGAAAGAAAAAAGAATGAATAGAAAAAAATTAAAGAAAAAAAGTTTGATTAATGAAAAAAATACCTTAATTTTGGGATAATTTAAAAGTTGGGTGTAAATATTATATATATATATATATATATATATTTTTCTTTTAAGTGCAAAAACTGAATTTTGTGATAGTTGAGGTTAAATAAGATAAGTTGTCTTTAAGATAATCACAAGTATTACTTACCAATAATCTTAACATAATCGTCTTAACTTGTGATTAATTAATTTTTTAACATTATTAATCATTTTAATCCTTGTATAATTGAAGAGTAATTAAATTAGTTAGGAAGGAAATTTAAATCAAATTAGCTAGTTAATCAAATATATATTATGAGAACCCGTCAGCTTGGGGGAGTTGGTCTAAGCGGACTCCTAATGCTTCCTCCAAGGCGGATGATCGAGGGTTCGAATCCTCCTGAGTGGTTAGCGCCACGTTAAAAAAGCTCTGGGTCAGGCCCTACCCTCGAGTAAGAGTTGAACTCTGCGCCAAGCAAGCCCGGATTAGTCTCACGGGGGTGGGGGTAATACGGGTAATACCAAAAAAATATATATATTATGAGGATAATATGAGGAAAGAAAGAGAAAAAAAAAAAAGGAAAAAACAGAGGAAAGAAAGAAAGTGGCGACGCAGAGCAGAGCAGATGAAGAATGGATGGCCTTCTTCGGCTGCCACCGGACGAGCCTGTTGCTCTTCTTCACGATAGATCTAACCTCTTCTTCCCCCTTTCTTTTTCTTTTTCTTTTTCATTTTACTGGTCACCGGAGACAACAGTCGGTTTACAGACACTTACTCGATCCTGACGTCTGAAGTTTGTTCTTCGGGTATTTTGTGAAGTTTGTTAATTAGTAAAGCCGTTCGCATAAATAGCGGAAGATATTATTTTAGTTTATTTATTTTTCCGAACACTCCCTCCTCGTGAACTGATAATTCTTCATTTTTCACTTCAAAGGATTCACAGAGTATTTTCCGTTTCATTTTGAAGTTCTGAAACATTTTCTTTTCAGACGGCGAGGAACAGCGAGCAACGATGACCACGTATAGACCATTGTGCTGCAATGACCTTCTCCGATTGGGACCAATTAATCTACAATTTACCACCATAACAGTATTCATCGCCTAATTCATGAATTCGTGATTATGCTTTCTTTGTAGGATTTGGAATGGAAGTGTCACTATTTCTCATCATCTTCGCACTCATAAAATTTGGTTTTGTTTTCAGTTCTTCATGAACTACTATATGAAGAGCATGGCAATGTGGCCGGGCAATTGTCTTGTGGCTGATACGGAGGGAGGCCGACTCGCGGGATACAGTGAGTTCATTTTTTTCTTTGCTCATCTGCATCGTTAATTACTCATATTCCATCTTTATTTTTTATTATTACTATTTTTTTTTCAATTTTTTTTTTCCTTTTAATTTATATCGTTTGAATATTGATGATTGATCTCTGTGTACTATATGAGATGCCAATTCTTAATTTTAGTTTAGGAACACGCTTGAGTTTTTAAATTTTGTCCTGCTTCTCTAATTTGAAAGGTGATACCGTGATAAACATTGTATTATTTATTTATTCTTTACTGCTTCTGACGGTCAAGTCTTGTTGGAAGACAGTGTAACAACGGCACTCTTAAATTTTGTAATGTTGATCCTAGTGGACGAGTTAGTTTCTTTTAATTCAACATAGAGGAGCTCCCTGTGCTCCTATCTTTTATGTAAAACGAGATAACTAAAATTTTCATTTTCTTAAGCTTATTAGAAGACAAAAATGAAATTTACTTCAATTTTCAGATTAGTTTGTAGTATGTTGTATAACATGTTCGACATTGAAAACCTCGGAGATCAATATAGCATAAAATGCTCGAGTCTGCTACGGACTATGAATGCAGGTGTAAGACTTATAAAGTTACGTGTAGGATGAACTTTTTTTTAATTCAGAAAACCTCTATTTGCTTTCTAGTTGCTGAAAATTTCTTAGGAAAGGTCTCAATTAAGATTTCCGACTCAACATTTCGAGACGAGACTTCTCTTATGTGGTCATGTAAGTAGTGATTGCTTCAACTGTCTTGAAAAGGATATCTTGCCTGCTTAGTTATATTATCTCAAAGTATGAGAGAGATCAAACCATATATACTGGAAGGAAATAGGAAACTTGGTTTTTTCCTCTTAACTTTGTTGTCTGTCTCTTAGTCTTCAATTGCAGTTTGGAGGATAAAAGGTATATGGTAGACTGCATACAACTCTTTTTCTAGCTTGTAGTTTTAATTAGTTGTATTCGTTTTTTGGTCAGTTTGCAATATTAAAACCAAAGGGAATTTGAGGAATAATGATGTAGTAGTTAGAGTTTGTGGAAGGCTGGTTGGTGATTGATGTTTTCCACTATCATATTAGATAAGCATAAAAATAATACAAATAACCTTGGTTGGGCCTAGATGAGTGAAGTTTCTGGATAATCTTGAATGGGGTAGATCTGATGGTAATTTTTGACCTTGCTTTTGTGTTCAAGATCATTCTTACCATTCCTGTGGGTAACTTAAAAGCTATTTTCTTAAGTTATATGGCACTTGGCTTTATTGCATTTTATGCCTCATGTTCAGAACATGTCTTTTGGTGCCTAAAATTCTCTCTATTTGTCACTTTCTTTTGTCCGCAGTAAAGCATAATGCTTGAAATGTTTGTTTTTTATATAAGTTTTATGCAAGATATAATATTTTCGACTTGTTGCAGTTTTAGGTTCCGTTCAAGGAGAGGGTGAAGAAACTGCTGGGTTTTTGTCAGTAATTTCTTTACGTTCCATGGATATGATAGATTTGGGCAAACAGTTGTCAAAATTGCTGGAGGATTGTTGTGATAAGATGTAAGAAAAGATGGTCTCTTGAAATAACTGTTTCACTTATCTTGATGAACAAGACAACCCCCCACCCCCAACAAACATGCATACGGAAAGAAAAGGAAAGAAAAATTGGGGGTTGTACAGAAAATCTCTGGATTAGTAGTTCTCCTTATGTTTTACTTTTTACCATCCTTTAACTCTATTATTTTTATTGAAACATTTTGATATGGAGTATGCTTCTTGTCCTTTTTTGGCTGAATTCCTTAATACATTTCCCTAAAGTACTTGCAATTTGGAGTTGGTTTAATCCCATGGTTTAGTGGATCCAAACATACTTAAAATGACATGTAGGACAGCTTTCACCTTACTCTACATGTGTGTGTTGAGAATGTAAATGAAATTTCTTTAGATGACATTTCTGACCTGTATTTCTCCACCAAGGTCATTTGGTAACCTGATGGAGGCAACAGTACATTTCATTATATTTCTATCCCTGCTTTCTTTCCCAAGGTCATTTAATAGCTTAGAGAGGACCTTCACTATTAAACGAATAGCAGAAAAGTTCTAAATCCGTGGAGTCTTCCGTGCCTAAATGTTGGGGTTGATATTTTCTCATTTTCATTTCGTTGTGGGTCTATTTGCTTGTACACTGCTGTCAGTTTTGGCGCATCAGTTCTAACCATTTGGTTTGCTTTTCTCGTAAATGACCTAGTAATTATTTCATGCATGGTTAGGACTAGCTAATATCAAATGCTTAGAGCTATTTGTACTATAATGATGAATTTTCCTTTGGCAGCTATCGCGCTTTTACAATGAAATTTTTCAGCACCCACAGTAATTTGGAAAAACATCTAGCCAATGAGGTACGTTTCAATTGTCTTATATTGTTTTTATTTTTGTTGTTTTCAATAATACTAGTTGGTAGTAAATTTGAGAACTTTAGTTGTCTTTGAATATCCTTTTCGAGTTGAATGGATTTAGAGAACGGCCCATTCATGTCTTGTTGATATTTCAATATTGGTTTACTAATTTTTAAGTACTCTTTTTTCAACCTTATCTGTTATAATTCTTGACCAAGCAGATTAAGTTATTATTGGAATTTACATCGGCAAGACATGCGAATGGAATAGTATCCCCAAATTATATTGTTAATGAACTTGTAATGTTATTTTCTGAAAGTTTAGATGTTCCATGGTTTGAGAAAGAATATGGATTATCTAAACAAGCTATTGAGAGGTATATGCAGAACTTTCTTTAAAAGGACGCTCTAAAATATCTAAATTAGGCCGTGCAAGGTATGGGTTGCCAGGTCCAGCATGAAACACAAGAGAGTGCAAGTTCAATATCACAAATTATAAAATTTGTGTGACAGGAAGTTTCTAGAACTTGAGGCTGATTGCAAAAAAGTTACATGGTATGTTAATTATCATCAAATTATGAAATTAATTTGAGTTAGTAACTACTGAACAGAGTTCCCTTAGTCTGTTCAAAGAGATAAAACTGGATAGAGTAATTAGTAGTCATCAAGAATTTGATGGGTTGGTAAAAATGAGGAAGGTTGAAACTCTTACAAAGTAATCATTTAAATTCAGAAACTTATGCAATGTACTTTTTTTTTTTTTTTTGTTAATTTGATTATTTTGTCACTATCTTTTTTTATTACTAATTATTTGATTTTCTTTTCTTTCAGTTGGGATATGTAGAATATAAAAAGCATCTACTAGTGTTTGGTTAGTACCTTAACTATAATACTTAATTTTAAAATTATAATTATAAATTTAACTATTAATTTTTTTTTTTCAACGCCCTCAGAATTTATGAAACCGCTACCACTATCAATAAAGATAACTAAGGAGAGAATCAGAAGGAGGGCAGGACAGGGTTGACTATGTGATCATTCATGGGCTGCGATATGCAGCTGAAGACCGTTGTGGAGCTAGATGCTTACATATCAGAATTTATGGGGAATGTATGTTAGTCTATTGAATTTTTTGCATTTTTTCAGCTGAGATTAACAAATTTTAGTGCAAACTTTACTAGTAATGTCCTTAAGCTGTTGATACTAAGAATGGCACGTCAACTGATTCTAAGGAAAGCTGAACCATGACAGTGTAATAAAAACAGATGTTAAATACTTATAAAAAAAAAAAAAAAAAAAACAGATGTTAAATAAAGAGTCTCTTGCTCCCTTTTTTCATTTTACAACAAAAATTCTATCAATTAGAAAATTTCATTTTTTTTAAAAAATAAATTACACATAATTATATATATATGAGATAGATTGGTAAATTTGGACTACTAATTTATATGATTTTTTAAAAATTTATTCTCATTTAAAATTTTTATACTATTTTATCATTTATATTAATAATATTAAAAAAATTTATCTTTCCGTCAATTTAAGTGATGGTTAATAGTGTCAACTCTTTTGCAGATTGATTATTATTATTACTATTTTCTAAATGAAATACTTTAATAAAAGAAAACACAAATTTGCATTTATTATTATTATTATATTTTTAAAAATGGAAAACTTTAAATTTTTATACAGATCAAGGAATTTGAATGTTTTAAAGAAGCCATCAATCTTTATTCCACTCCGTAGTAGATATTATTTATTTGTATAATATAATATTTTTTATTTATAATTTTATTCCCTTTAGAAAGAAAAGTAATTTTAGTAAATTAATTAAATTAGTTATTCATGGTAGAAATTGAAATTTGTACTTAAAGCTAAATATATGTCTTTATTCATAGGGAAAAGTTTCTAGATAGCATGTGAACTTTTTTAAATTTCAGGTTTTGCACCATAATTTTTTTAACTTAAACTTCAATATATATTTTAGTCCCTATATAATTTTGTTTGGATAAATAAGTTTTTTTTTTTCTATATTTATGTTTTAAGCACATGTAGGTCTCGTAAATGTTTTATCATTTACAAACTCATTAACTAAATCATATTTTAATAAAACTTTTATTTTTTCAATCAAACTAACTCTAGAGAGACGCATAAGAGAATGAAAAGAACTAACAAAAAATGACATGAAATTAGAAGAATTAAGAATGAAAGTTAATTAATGGAATTATAATCCCATCGAGAAAGAAGGGTTTTTGAGACTTTCTCTCTCTAGAATGTAAAGCTCTCTCAAACCCTACATTCAATGGCCGCAACTACCCCACCATCACCTGACGACCCAGCGGTGAGAGTGAATAAAAAATTGAAACAACAAGAGTCAACTGCACACATGGATCCCACTAAGGATATGAAATTTATTTTGGAAGAGAATCCCCAACCACTTGAAGATGCTGAGATGTCCCATGAATGGGGGACCAAAACCTTTTCAGAAGTGCTAGGTGGAAAAGCTGAAAGTGAACACTCCCTAAACTTTTATATGGGGGAAGATGAGGAGGAAAAGTTCCACGGTGTGGACGAGCTTTTCTCATATAGCAAGACCGAAGAAACAGTTGACGACACGTCACCACGTCAAGTTGAGATTCCAAAGGACAAATACATGAGTTTGTTTCACCCATGGAGAGGAGCTTTAATCTTGAAGCTTCTTGGGAAGACTGTGAGTTTCCGAGTGCTTCAACAACGTACTGCAGATCTGTGGGGGCTCAAATGGGGTTATGATCTGATAGACATGGAAAATGGGTTTTATGACCCGGTTTTTCTCAAGAGAAGACTACATGAAAGTCTTAGAAGGAGGCCCATGGATAGTCATGGGACACTACTTGACTGTGGCAAAATGGCGCCCGAATTTCCGACCGTCCACGGAGACTATCTCTACTACTCTAGTCTGGATTCGGTTTCCTGAACTCCCCATCGAGCTGTTCGACGAGGAGGTACTCTCATATATGGGAGATGCTTTGTTGGGAAAACTGTGAAAGTTGATGATACGACGATTGTTGCATCCAGGGGAAGGTATGCAGGAGTTTGTGTCGAAATCGACCTGAATGCTCCATTGATTCCTGTGATTAAGGTTTTGGGCGGTATTCAACTGGTTGAATACGAGGGACTCCACATGATTTTTTTCGAGTGTGGAAGGTATGTGCACCGCCAGGAGGTGTGCCCGATAGTGGCGGCACCGGAGGTAGAAGTGCATCCGAGTCAACCAGCTCATGCGGTAGAGAATACCAGCTTTGGACCATGGATGTTACCGAGAAATCATCGCCGTCTTCAAAGGAAAAACGAAGTCCGGGGACGAGCCGGGCCGCCGCCATCGGGTACCATTCATGCACAGGGAACCCTAGATGAGGCAGTGGGCCGTGTGGAACCAACTGGGTCTGCTGAACGAAGCACAAGACAAGTTGGGCTAGATCCACCAAGACAGAAACATGGGGGTCCAAAGCCCAAAACGAAGACAGATTCGGGTCAGCCAAGGAGATATGCAAACTCCCTTTTTCAAGTGTTGGATGGGCTTCAAGAGGAGGCCAACTTGGAAAATGTTGTGCTGCAACTTAAACAGCAGATCCAGGCCCTATCAAATCCGAGCCAAGTCACTCAAGTCGGGTTTGCCCATGGCCCAGTCCAGGTTCTAGTAAAAGAAAAAATAAGAAAGATGTGAGGGAACAAGTCAAGTCCAGCAAGGAGGGAGCCAAAGGCTCGACCAGTTATGTCCCGGTTAAAACTCCAGCGCAGCAGCAAGTAACAAACAATGGACAGACAAGTCGGGCGGGTCCTTCGTCGGATGTACAGAGGAATCTCAGTGTGGGAAGAAATGCTTTGAGAAGGGAGGCAGCAACAACTCTGCTAAGGGGAAGGCCACCGCGATGGAAGTGGAAGGCGGCTCCGTTTCTGGAGTTTAATGTTAGTACCTAGGATAGTATCTTGGAACTGCAGAGGTGCAGGTTCCAAAAATTTTGTAAGACACCTCCTAGATTTAATTAGTTCTACTTATCCGGATGTTCCGATTTTGTTGGAAACTCGTGTGAACAGTGCTTGTATTAATGCTATCACGAATCGTTCAGTTTTATCTAATTTTGTTGTGTCCGAGGCTAAGGGATTTGCTGGGGGCATTTGGGTTTTATGGAATGCTTCTGTGGTTTCTTTGGAGCTTGTTTCAGCTGATGACCAGTTTGTTAATTGTTATTGTGGATAGTAAGTTGTGTATGCCTTGGTTGTTAACTGCTATATATGCTTCTCCTAAGCTCAATTTCCGGACTGCCTTGTGGTCTTACTTGGAAAGATTGGGCCGGATTATAAATGTGCCTTGGCTTTTGATTGGGGATTTTAATCAAGTGTTACGAAGTTCGCAGAAGAAAGGAGGGTGTAGGGTCCGACCATACGGTGTTCGCTATTTTGCTCGGATGATATCTGTTTGTTCGCTACTAGATTTGGGGTACTCAGGACCACCTTTTACCCGGGATAATTTGAGGATGGGTAGTGCCAATATAAAGGAAAGGCTTGATATAGCTATGTGTAATCGGGAGTGGTTATCTCTTTTTTCGGATACCTGTGTTCGACATCTACCTAGAACCAGATCCGATCACTTGCCAATTCTATTGCACTCGGTTGCAGATAGGGGTCGGGGGGAGGAGACCAACACACTTCCGAATTATGGCAGCCTGGTATGATCATCCTACCTTTACTGAACTGGTAGAAAGGTCATGGGCGGTGACCAATAGAGCGGATTGGGTAACTAGAATGGCTTTCTTTCAGTCGGAAGTAGGGAAATGGAAGAAGCATACTTATGGCAGCCTTACAGACCGTAAGAACAGGTGCCGAGCTCGACTTGGGGGAATTCAAAAGAGTCTTTGCCAGGCAGAAAATTATTATCTCTGGAAATTAGAACTTGAAATTCAGAGGGAACTAGGTGATATTCTGTTACAAGAGGAACTCTTTTGGAAGGAAAAATCAAGGGTACAGTGGTTAAAAGAAGGAGAACAGAGCACTAGATTTTTTCACTTGACCACAGTGATCGAAGGAGAAATAATAAAATCTTGGGCTCGGATAATGTGTGTTCTGACTGAATGGAAATGGGTATCCCGGGTAGGCATGATGAATTGCTTGGGTAAACCATTTGGTAGATTACATTGTGTATCTCCATTGTCGCTGTGTAGGAGGTTGCTGGAATTTGAGAAATCTGCCATAAAGTCTGTGATGTGGGCGGGCGGAAACTGGAAGTTGCTTGAGGTAACCATTGACGGCAGTGTTGAAGTCGTGACCGAAAATGATGTCGCCGGTAGTGTTGAGCCCGATGATGTCGCCTTTCTCTTTCTTCCAATCGCCTTTGGTGGTGCCGGTAGAGACTTGGATGACGCGGCATTGTGAGATCCGGGGAAAGAGGCAGAAGGGGGAGTGGTAGAAGGCTGAAATTGTTGGGATAAAATAAGAGGGGGAGATGGGCTGGATGAAGGAGGGGTTGGGGTAATGTTCATGGTTTCTGTGATGAATGGGTTTGTGACAGTGATGGGATTTGCTTCAGTTGAAATTTGGTTTGGAACCGGCAGTGGGTGCGCAGAGGATGATGAAAAAGGGTTTTTGCCTGCGGTCGAGGAGGTAGATGCCGACGAAGGGGACCGATGTTAATGCGGCGGGGGGTATACTGCCCGATTTTGACAGGGGCAAGGGTAATACTTGGGGTAGAGTGTTGTTGGAATTTGGTGCGGAACTTCTTTGAGAAATTGGGTTACCCGAAGGGGAGTGTAAAATATTTTTTTCCACATTAGGTATGGGTTGTAGGTCATTGTGTTTAGTTTGGAGACCGAAGTAGAAGCTTTTTCAATCCAAATAGATTTGGGTGTGATTTTACGGTTGTCATGGGATGAGTTCTTTTGGGATTGAGAAGAGGGGAGTTTATTGTCCAGTGGGTTTTTTGGCGCAGTGGTCCCTTTGCGTTTTCTGGGATATTGGACCAACATCCAAGGTCCATGCTTATTGTCCGCTGGGTTTGGAGGTGTTTCAGTTGGGGGGGGATGACTGAAGGGTAGTAGGGTGTGGCGTGGGGGTGTGAGAAGGACCATTGTGCAGAGAGGGGGCTTGGGGCAAACCAGGAGAAGGTTTGGAAAATTGAGTAGAATTCTAAGATGATGATGGGAGACCAAGTAAGGTGCTTCTATCAATGTGGGCAGTGGTGGAATGTGCAGGATGTGAGTGTTGTGAATGTGAGTGCAGGTGACGGTGTGTGCAATTGAAAGTGTTGTGGCCAATTCTGTCACGGTGATAACGAAGTAAAGAAATACCTTCGTATGTAACTTTCTGGTGGAAGTCGCCAATGAGGAGAGAAGTAATTAGAGGTTGATCAATTGGTACCCGAAGACAGAGTCGAGCGTATTGTCCTCTGCGCGCATCTTGAGTACAAAGATCTAATCAGAGAAGTTGCCCAATAGTATTACCAATCCTTGTTAGACTTTGGAGATCGTAGAACTCTGTTGGTAGTTCCGGTAGCCTCACCCACAATGCTGTGAAGCTGAAGGAAGCTTGGACGGTCGAAAGCATGGTTGCCATTGTCTAATGGCTAAGAAGTGACCACCGACAAACCAAGGGCCTCCATGAAGTACAGTGCTGTAATTTTCCTGGTGTTGAAAGTTTATGAGGAAGAAATCATGTCCTAAATCAATGAATAAATCAAATGGTTGTTAAAAGTTTAAGGTGATATAAAACACTCCCTTCACATGTGGGTTAATGATAAATTTTATAACCCAAAATGCACGAGAGTTGGTGACGAGCTCTTTTACTAAATTTTATAATCTCAACGTGCTTTGGTGAATTAATGTTAGTTATTAGTTGTAATATTATATATATATATATATGAAAACAATTTTAGTAAATTTTTTATTTATTTGAATAAAAGAGATTTTATATAAAAATATATAATATAAATTGATTAAATTACTTACTTGAAAAATATAAAGACAAATCTTAAAATAAAATTATTTGAAGAACATCAAGTCAAAAAATCTAGGTTTACTTTACAAAAATGCATACAATATTATTTTAATATTATAATATATTATAATAATTATATAAAATTTTAATTGCTTTTTACATCACTTGTTAAATATATAATTTTAATTATAATTATAAATTTAAATAATTAATAATAAATGTAATCTATATTATGAAAATTATAAATAATTTTTTTTTTAATAAATAACTATTATTAGAAATTTAAAAAATTAAAATTATAAGTAAATTTAAAATGGAAAAAAAAATGAGATCTACTTTAACAAAGTAGATCCGAATATTTTATTAAAACAAAAAATAAGGGTCTACTTTAGCAAAGTAAACCCACATTAGTTTGACAAAAAAATAACCATATTTTGAAAAGAATTTTAAAAATAACACTATCTTGAATAAAGACTCCTTAAAAAAGGGTCGGCATTGTGATCATATGGGAAGGGATACTCCATATGTTGGTAAACAATAAATTTTCGATCATCTGGAAAATAATAATAAAAATATATGTCACAAGATAATAATACATATTTGATGTTGGACTTCATTCTTTGTATATCTTCGTTGATTCTTTTCGTCGTGGATTTGAGAGCCTTTTTGAGCTTAATCTTGATTCAATGATATTTGATTTCTTTGAGGGTCGTGGGATTGATCTTGGAATGCATTCGAACTTTGAAGGCCTTTCGTCTTGATCTCGATCCATCAATATTTGATTTGATTTGTTCGAGGGTTTTTGGACTTTGATCTTGGAATGAATTTGACTTCTAGAGGGCCTTGGGCTTAATATAGAAGGGAGGATACGCCATAACTTCTTTGCTTTTGAAACTATGAGCGATCCCTAAAGGAAATTGTCGGAATTTCTTTTTTTTCTATGATCCACCTTTGATCCACCTCTCTGAATATTCATCTTGGTATTCTATTTCTAAATGAAGAAGTGACCACGAGAGAGTGATATATGTGTCATCATCCGATTGATAGAGACATTTTCTTCTATTTCATGGGTTAATGTTCTCACTTTTGTCACATATCTTGATTTTATTCAACTTTATAGTTAATTAAATAATATTAAAAATTTACAAAATTCCAGTGTCTACAATATAATTTGGCTTTTAACACATAAACTCATAGAAAATTTTATGAAATGATTACTATATTATTTATAAAATTTAGAGATCAATTAAATTCATAGAAAATTTTATGAAATGATCAATACTATATTATTTATAAAATTTAGAGATCAATTAAATTTAAAATTTATAATAGGGACTAATTACAATAATTGTTCATTGTTTGGGGACTAAATATGTCATTTAGACAAGAAAACTCGAGTTTCAACTTGATGATCAAACTGTTAACTATCTATTACATATACTAGTGATACATTTTTCTTATAAGTGCGCAGTGTATCAAAAGTTAAGTTGTAAGAATATAAAAATAAATAATATAAATTGAGAATAATTTTTTTTTTAAGAAATTCTAACTTCTAGTGTGTCTTGAACTCATGACCTTTGGGTCATAAGTGAAAGTGCTTACCAATTGAGCTACATCTACTTGACAGATAAAGAATAAATTGAAAAATAAAAAAAAAACAAAAATTTTAAATTAAAAGTTATTTGCATAATTTGTTTAATTATAAAGATTTCTAAGACATAAAAAAAAAAAAAAACTATTTTAAAATGTCACTAAAAATTTTAAAATTTTATATATAATAGATAATATAAATTGATAAAATGAAAAGTATAATAAATGATAGAGTTATAAAAGGTACATAAATTTAAGAACATAGAGCAAAAGAAAAGAAAATTTTAAAAGTTAAACAGGATTAAAAAAAATAATAAAAAGGAAAAAAATAAAAGGAGGATGAAACCTAAAAAATTTAACATAATTACAAATGACATATAAGATATGCACAACTGTTACAAATATATTCATTATTTGCTACATTCATATCTACATTCAAAATGTTGGAGTTTGGGTGAACCACTTTCGGTCCGATAACCTTTTTTGTGCGGAGACGGAAGCGGTTATCCAAGCTTTTAAACTAGCTGCTTCTCTCAAGCTGGATAAAGTTGTTTTTGAAGGAGATGTCCTTAATGTGATCCTCGCGCTCAAAGGTTTGAAGCAATTTGATGATTGGCGTGTTTTTGCTAGATTAGAAGAGGGTCGTTCTTTTTTATCTTCGCAATTATCTTGATTTATTTCGTTTATTCCGCGTTCTTGTAACTCTTTGGCTCATGAATTAGCCAAATGGGCTTCTGCCTTTTCTTTTTGTGGACAAGTTCCCCCTGATCAATTTTCCCTCTTTCAGTGGGGCGAGAGGGGAGAACCTGGATGGTCCTAGTTGTAGTGTTGTTGTATCTCTTTTTTCTTCCGTGTTTAATGTATATTTTCACTTATCAAAAAAAAAAAAAAAATATATCTACATTTAAAATGATATCGTTTTAATAAAAATATAAACCATTTTAACAAAAGAATATATATATAGAAATCGTTGAATTTATAACTTTGAATCTAAACCATTAGCTCGTAAAAATAATCATTAAATATAATCAACATTTAAGATTTAAGCATATCCACAATAAATTTTAGGTAGTACATATACATGATTTTATTATTATTCACCTAAAACCAAGATTTCAAATTTAAATCTTGAAATGATAAATTTGAATATTTTCGACATCAAGTTTTTTGAGATTGCTTTTCTGTCTGGTGGCAAAGAAGTTTCCGCAGTTAAAGGCGTTATATTTGGAAGGATTGTGTTGGGTTATCATCTCCTGAAGGGGTTCCAACCAGGCGTTTTGTGATGGATTGAAGAAAAATGGAATTGAAAATCTTTCCCTCTCAGAATTCACCGTCACTCGGTGTTCTACACTTTCATATTTGTCATTGCTCCATACCTACACATGTACATGCATCCATTAAACATGATAGACATTTTTGTCATTTTAAATCTTCTCACATCAAGACTTAAATGAACATTCCGACATCTTGTTAATTAGTTGTTACCTTGCTTCAATATTATTAAAGAAATATGATATAAAGAGAGAGTGTAGAATATGATTGAAAGAAGATAGCTTTATATAATCCTTGAAGAAAAATGCACGGACCACCCCATATATAGATACTATGTATGTATATATATATATACATACCTGGATAATGTCACCGACGTTGATGATGAAGGCTTCAGGAATGGGTTTGACAAGAATCCAGTCACCGTCTGCTGGTGCCTTCCGCTTGACTTCAAGTCCTTCGACGTCATCTTGAGCAAGGACGGTGAGGGCGCCGGGGTCCTTATGCTGACCCACACCAAGTGCAAGATGAGGGATTGGACATGGTGGATAGTAATTTAGCCTCATAAAACTTGTATGCTCTTCGAAGAACTCATTTAACCGATCTCCTTTTAGCCCTAAACTTAGGCATATCACTTCCAATAACTTAAAACACAGTTTTTTTACTTCTTTAGCGTACTCTTCACAAGCCTCCCTGCACAATAGTAATATATATATATATATATATTAAAAGGAAAATATTCTTTTGAGTCAAGAAATTTAATAATATATATTCAAGAAATTTTACAATATATATACATACCTCAATTCAGGAGGATACTTAGGCCACTGATTAATCAATTGCTTCATACCTTTTTCATCATCTTGAACTGCAAAATCGAACACTTCTTTCCAATCCCTAACGTTTCTTGTATGTTCAGTATCATAATACCCCATTGGACTAACTTCGTTCTTTTCTACCATCAATTTCTCCTCTTTAGACAAAGAAAAGAACTTTCTCGATGCAGATTCAATTCTTTGACGATATTCGGAAGGTACGTCATGATTAATCACTTGGAAAAAACCCCATTTACTGCATGCCTCACCTATCTCAGAAACTAGACGATCCAATTCCTCCTTTTTAGGAGAATTTAAAAGGGAGAGATCTACCACCGGAATACCTTCGACTTCAATGGTGGTGGAGGTGGTGGTGACTTTTGGCCGGTGCTCAATAGCCTGGATGAAAGCTGCACGGTCTACTTCTCCCATGGTGGAGAAATATTTTGGTGGTTTTCGATGCAGAGAAAATCTGTATTTCAATGTATTAGGTATTAGTCCCATCATCTTCATTTTTATTACCAAAAAAAAAAAAAAAAAAAAAAAAAAATGTATTAGGTATTAGTCGCATCATCTTCATTTTGTTTTATCTTTAATATATATTATGTATATATATATAACGTGATATTTTTGTAGTTAGTAGAAAATGTTGGTGAGAACTTTTAAAGAAATAAAGTCAATAATATTAGGTATCTTTTTTTTTTTTTGTTAATCAATATTTGGTATCTATTTCTTGCACGTTTTGTAGGAAAATAACTTTTGCTCCTTAGGCAAAATAAAATTCGGACCTTTTTTTTATTAATATATTTTTTTAAAAACATTTTAATGTTTAATTAATTAATTGGTTAATCGTGTATAATTTTAAGTATAAATTATGATTGAGATTAATTAAGGTGTATCAAATAAAAGTAAATTGTCACTTAATTAACCAAAACCTAAGGTAGAGTACTTATTTCATGTAATAGTAACACAAAAATATCATAATTTTAAATTTATAAATATTGTTTCCCAAGGGTCGTGAGTAATAGCTTATTAGAATCTATCAATTATGATTTTAGAAAATTTGGAATTAGTCTCAAGCTTAATTCATGTAGGGTTGTTTTAGAGATAAAGTAATTTAACTAACATGAATTAATAAATAGGATACAATATTATGCTTATGAGAATCAATTATGAGTTTGATTTATCTTACTACCATACATACCCGAGTTTCCCCAAGAAGAATCCATAAACATTCTGAAATTTACAGCAAAATACTAAGAAAGAGGATTACAAAAATTACTAAAGAAAGAAATAAAAACTCAAAAAATAATCTCTTAATGTTGAGTCTTCTAAATCTTCCCTTAGTTGTTCGGTAATATTCTCTAAGCTCCTTCTTCCTTTTTTTTTTTTTTTTTTCTTAGCGCGAGTGTTCTAGATAAGTGTCAAACTATGAGAGAACACATTTAAGTCAAATTCACATTTAGAATAATTCTCGTTTGAGCTGGGTTAGTCTCTTATAAGTGGAAGCTCTAGTCACAAATTTTAAACAACTACATAATTAGAACATAATTAGAGGTTTTGAACCCAACTTGGATTCGTTCCTTTCTCCACTTTGAATTCAATCCAATTTCCAATTTTCCACTCTCCGAATTTCTTCAGCTTTCCAGCTCACGTGTTATTTCCTTTTTTCCACTATCTATCTTTTCTTTTTTTCTCCCCAAAAATCGTTAATCACTATGCTATCCAATTAACCATGCCAGCTCACCTCATTCTTGTCTTTTTTTACAATTCCATAAGGTAACTTGGACTTCTTTTCTTTTCTTTTATTTTCTTTCTTGAATATTCTTCTCATCATGGCCCAATAGTCTTGTTAAATTCACCAGCCTTGCCTCTTTCTTTATTTTCTTTTAAACGTAGTCCTTCATGTTTATATTGTCTTAAATTCAGCCTTGGATTTCGAGACCCAAGTCCCAATAACTCCGCCAAATGGTGATTCAATATAGATTCTACGTCTTGAAATCAAACCAATTTTGGAGCTGCCTACAAAGCCAACATTCACACAATAATAAAAACTAGACACAAAACAAGCTGCAAATAAGAGTAACATCACTCATTCTTTAATAAATTCAAGCTTAAGACACAAACAATAACTCTACAAAAGTTGAGTTATCACAGTCACACGCCCTAGCTAACTGAGCTACTCAAGCCTTTTGTTCTATAATTTTTTATATATTTATATAAGCGGTATAAAAATACAACACTCTATATATTAATTATGTTTTTTGTTTTTTTTTTAAAATTTATTTTATGTATCTATATATTCAAAAAGACTGTAAATCTATTCTATATGAAAAAAAAAATTAATTTGATATCCGATGGTGGAGGAACCATAGTAGTGGTTCAGGCCGGAGGGGGTGCTGGCGTAGTGTGCTTAGTAGGCGACACCCCGTTTTTGTCCTTTTTGTCCTGTGATGCGAGGTCACAATGTGGCTCCGAGATTTATCATGTGGGGGAGTGGTAAGATTTGCCTACCTACTTTCACCAAGATGTACTCGAGGACGATTTAGTGGAGTCGTCGATCTCTAGGTCTCCAGATGGCGCCTAGTGGGATTTGGTGCGGTGGTGGTAGCGTTGTGTCGGCTTTGGTCCACTAGATGGGTCTGGGTCCGGGTCCGGGTCCGGTAAGTGACTTGTCTCCCAGCCTCCCTTGGTGCTATTGTTGCTTGGTGGGGGCTCCTTGTTCAGGCGAGCGATCATCCGCTTCTCCTTTTCTTGGTCCTCTTTGGCCTTCCTATACATTCGGAGGGCTTCCAGTTATCCAGCTCTCTTGGTTGATGTTCCAGCCTATGAGGATGGTTTCGCCGAAGTTTGAACTTTAGGTTCCTTCTGTCATGGGGCGGAAACATATGACTGACCGTGAGAAAGCATTTTTCACAGTTAGTTAGGGGAAACGATGAAGATGAAGTAGAAAGTTTCCCAGTAACAAAACCAACCGATCGGGGAACTGTCTCTCGTTCCTTTCACGCATGCTCGGTGGGTCCGTTTCCCGTGACGTGTCCTACAAAAGGCCAAATGCCAAGGGGTGTGTTCCCGACGTTGGCTCTAAGATGGTCAAGTTAGTAACATAATAGAGATAGAGGGTTGTCAAGTGGTCGGTCGGAGTGTGGAATCCTATAGGCCTAACCGAGCACCAGAGTGTATCGGAGAGTCCGAACACTTATTGTATATTCTTAATATCCGGCTTTCACTTAGTTTGTGTGTTAGTGTGTGTTACCGTATTATAGAGATGCGTAGCCAATCGGGAAGTGACACATGAAGTGGTCCTCGCTTGACAGTTCTGGAGTGGTGGCTCCAAATAGTGTTGTTTGGTCAAGTGCATTTAATGTGGATTTAAGTGCAAATATTTCCGTCAGAGCTCATGCCCCGAGCATGTGTACTTCTAGTCACCGGCTGGACCTCGGAGGAGTCCTATCCGGGACCACATCGGTCCTTCATGGAATCCACCTCGGACAACCCAGCCTACGTGGACTTTATGGGACTTCGGTTACTCTTAATATATTAATTATGCTTTTTTTAAAAAAAAAAAAAAAATTATTTTATGTATCTATATATTCAAAAACATTGTACATCTATTCCATAGGAAAACAAAATTAATTTGATATCTTATCTTAATTTGGAGAAGGAATTGGAAAAAACTGATAAGAGTTCTTAATATTACTTATATTTCTGATCAATTATAGGAAGAGAGAAAAAAATTTAGGTTTTTAGGTTTTATTATACTAAAAATTATAAACTTTGTGATGAAAAATTCCTGAGGTGCTAAACTTGAATTTTAAACTCTAAGAGGTGTCACTAGGATACTTTACCCAAATTATATTTATAAAAATTTATAGCTATTAAATAATATATTAAACTTTAGTATTTATAAGAAGTATTATACAGAGTTATTAGTAGTCCATTAGATTACAATTGTTTTGGCATCATTCTAGCCATTAATTTAGGAGTTCATAGAGTTATTTTGTATCAAGTAAATTTTTTTGAGAAACCTCCCTATATCAATAAAAGTTATTTGTTTTTTAAATCATCTTCCAAAATATTTTCCTATAATTCTTGTTTAAATTAGTTTCTTTTTTATAAATATATTTCTCTTTCGATATTATATTGTTGTTTTAACTAATGTGTGTTGCTTCAAAAAAAACTAATGTATGTTAAGAGTAATGAGATGCATCTTTTCCTAAAGAAATTATTAATCAAATCTGCTCAATGTGTAATTTGAAAAAAAAAAAAGAAAATTCTTATAAAACATTAAACGATAAATATTATTGAGTTGAAAAAGAGTTTCATCCAAAATTAGAGAGATATTTGTAAGGTTGTAACTATATATGTCATAATTATTAGAAAATACATTTCTTTTTAATGATATTAACTTTTATTATAATAAATAGTCACTTTACTTTGTTAGGGTGATTAAGGTATAGATATTATTGTAATAATGTCAAAAAATTATTATTATAATTTTAAATATTTATATTATTTTATTAATGTGTTATTTATATTATAAAACGTCTTTCATTAATCAATTAAAACATACAATATAAATGTTTTAATAGAGTTTTAAAACACATCAAAGAAAAATATTACATTTTAAAATATAATATATAATTGTACATATAAAAGTCTAATAATATATTAATAAAATATGAAGAAAACGTTACTACAAAAATAAATGTCTTAATAGTAAGGTATAAAAAAAGTGTGAAAAGATGTATTTTACGTAACATGTAAAATGCCATAATGGCATATTTTAAGATATAAACAAGTGCCAGTATTTCAAGTGACACAAATGTTTTTTTTTTTTTTTTTGCTTAAGCATCGTAGAGTCCAACTCTTACTCGAGGGTGACCCAGAGCTTTTTAACGTTAACCACCTCGGGGGGATTCGAACCCTCGACCATCCGCCCCGAGGAGAAGCTTCAGGAGTCCGCTTATCAACTTCCTCAAGCGCTGAGTTAGTGACACAAATGTTTTAATAGTACATTAATAATGCACAAACAATTGCCACAAAATTCATATTAATAAGATATAAATAAGCGTCATGAAATGAGTTTATATGGCACATATGAATACATAAATAATATATTAGTAAGGCGTAAATAAGTATAGTAAATTGGATTTGATGTGAACTATTCCACTAAATTTCATATAATGAATAATCCATTGAATTTCGAATTTCATATAATAAATGATCTATGAATTTCGAATTAATTACCTTAATAGCACATTAATAAGGTGTAAACATGTGTCACAAAATTTGCCCCGCAAGGGGTGGCCGAGTTGGTGCGGTGGGTTGCCTGGGGCCTGAAGGTCTCGGGTTCGAATCCTGCCAACGCCTTCTTTGGTCGAGCCTGTTACACAAGGTTTACCTAGTGTAGTTTACCTGGCTGGCGTGGTTTGCAGGCTACTGCGCTATACCCGAGGGTTTACCCAGAGCGCACTCGAAGAGTAGCGGCTGCGGGTTTCCCCGTAAAAAAAAAAAAAAAGAAGGCGACTATTAAGTGTTATAAAACGTGTTTTATATGAAACAAGTAGAATAACATTTAATAAACGCTTCTAAACTATTAAGCCGACTAGAATTGAAAGAATATAATGTAACTTGTTTTCTTTTATATATTGATATCTATTTAAAGAGAAACTATCATATCCTTCTTCTATACATAACGAGAAAATACCTTAATTTTGTTATGAAGATATTTAAGAAGGGGGAGTATCTTAAATAAATACACACGAATGAATATACAAAAGATAGTAGAGAATCTTGGAATACCATGTTCTTGACCCTAGATTTTTTGTCTTCTTTGAAACATAACAAGAATGTGCATAATTATTGTATACAAATTGAAATGTATGAAAATGATAAGTTTATAGATTATATTGATCAATTTTTTACTATAATTTAACCATCTCTATCAAAATAATCTATAAACTTATCATTTTCATACATTTCAATTTGTATACAATAATTATGCACATTCTTGTTATGTTTCAAAGAAGACAAAAGTCTAGGGTCAAGAACATGGTATTCCAAGATTCTCTACATTGACGGTTACTGCTTGTGTTTTCTACCCGTGAGGCGACTGAAACAATGGTAGCCGAGTACAGAGCAAGAAATCAAAACATTATATACCCTAATTCGCCTGGTTTTTCTTTTTTATTACAATTCTGATAACTAGTATTTTGATATCTATTTTGATAATTATACAATAGATTTTTTAAAAAAACTATCATAATTATTTATATTTATCTTATATTAGAATAATAATAATAATAATAATAATAATAATATAGATTCATAACTTTTAAATTTTATTTAATTATAATTAATTACTATTTAAAAAGAGATAATGAAGATTATTAATATTTTGAAAAGTATCCTATTCATTAGTTACTTAATGATTTATAATTTATGTTTATTTGGATAACTTCTTAATTTTAAATTTTGAACCTTTTAAATCTTTTAACAAATCTTTTTGGATTTCTATTTTGAATTTTGGTCAAATTTTACTAGGTTTTTTATCACAATTTACCACATTGCACAAAAAAACCATATAATTAAAAAAAAAAAAACATATTAAATTAATAGATAACTTCAAAGATGACTCATCAATCTATTAAAATTGGATTTATCTTTCTACCAGCCATAAGATGAAAGAAAAAAACAATTACGTACGTTAAAAACAAAACAGTAACAAAGAAATCTCTATCTCTAAAAAAAAAAAAAAAAAAGGGTTAATAATTTCATGAATATTAGTCATTACCTGTTTGTCTCAATACTGATTCTGCCTGCATTATTACAGCATAAATTAAACTCAGTTTTAGTTTAAAAAGAAAAAACAACCAACAAGAAATTATGGCTATTTCAAAACCAAATCTGGTATTGGGTTTCCTTCTTGGCTCATTAATAGTAATAGTAGGAGTGCAAGGTGAGCCAGTGGTGGTTGTGCAAGGTTCTGTTTACTGCAAATCTTGCGGAAATATAGGCACTAATTCTCTTGAAGGAGCTTCTCCAATTGAAGGTCTCATCTGATCTCATCATCTTTATCAATATTATATATATATATATATATATATATCACATATGCATATCATTTTTTTCAACACATGTGATCTTTGATGGCACATATTATAATATGTATTGGTGATTATGTGTGGATAAACTAACTATATTTTTTAAATGATAGAATACTTTGTTTGCTTTTCTAGATCCATACATAATACCTCGAATTTTAGGGTTCTCCAACTGTTTGTAGCCATGGTTTGCTGTTGTGGTATGGGACTCCGTATTGGATGCTTTTGTTTCATATTGATCTTGGCATATTAGTCAAATATCGGAAGATATAAAAATATATATATACATTGGTCAAATATATGTTTCATATATAACAATATGTATATATAATATAATATATAGGTGAATTCTACTGCTGTTTTAAAAAAAAAAAATTAATTTTTAATCAACTTTTTCAGCTTCTTTATAATTTTATTATTTTTTTAAAAAAGAAATTGTTTATATATCAGCAAAATTCTGTGATATCGACGAGATATCGGTAATATCAATTCATCTCAACACGATATATCACATATATGAACTTTTGTGTCGTTTCGTAACGAATAGGACCATTCCAAATACAAATCGATCGATATTACGAATATGTTTGTAATTGCTGAAAAAAAATATGAAATTCTCATTTTTCTTTAATTGCATAAAAATATATTTATGGCCATTTAAAATTATCACATCCTTTCAATAAATATTTGTATATATAGGTGCCGTTGTAAAGCTAAGTTGCAAGAATGCTGATCAAACATCTCTAGTGCAAGAAACAAAGACAAACAAAAAAGGTAACTTCTTGATCAAGAAACCAAAAGAACTCACTCGAAAACAGTTCGCGGCATGCAAAGTGTATTTGGTGTCTTCTCCCGTGCAGAATTCATGCAACAAACCCACGGAACTTAATTTCGGAATCAGCGGTTCAACTTTGACACAAATGCAAAAAATCACTACAAAAAAGACACTAAAATATGATTACTTCACAATAAAACCATTTGCATTTGAATCCTTTGCTCATGAATCTTGTCAAGAGGTAAAAGAGGAGTCTTCTTCCTATGAGATAGATGAAGTTATTTGCAACCCACAATGCGTGCTCATCAATTATGGATGCTATTGCTGACAGAAGTACTATTAATTAACGTAAATTGCATGCATTAATTGCTATCTTATATGTGTATTGCAGAATTAATGTCTTCTTATAATCAGTGTAGAGTCTAAGGCGACTTAGACAGTTTGATATATGAATAAAACGTTTTTTCTTTGGTTTTATACATTTCGTGTGATGATGTTTTATATTTTAAAGCTCTAGAATTAAGTAAGTACAACTAGAATAAAAGACACCATACCATTTATTGGGGTTTTTTTTTTTTTTTTTTTAATCAAAACTCTATCAATAGTTCTATGTGTTTAAAAAATGATTTTATTATTGGATTCTCTAAATGCAACATAGAAATTAAAGATTGTGTATGGTGAATACGACATAAAAACTATATCGCATATTGTAAATACCATATAGATGTATTGCAAATTATGTATGCAATATATGTTAAAATCACATTTATATTTTTAAGGCAAACATAGGAAAAATATTTATTTTTTAAGTATAAATAAAATAATTTACGTGGAAAATACAACTTATATATATATAAGACGCATACAAAAATATTTATTTTTTTAACCAATAAAATAACAAAAAAAAAAAACATTTTCATAGAAAAATTAAAGCCATAGATGGCAACGCTGATTCCATGACGGTGAACCGTAAATATTAGTCAAAAGCTATAGAGGTTGGCAATTGATAAATTGCTCATGGGAGTTTACAATATCAATATCCACAAAGTTATCATTCCAAAAAATAATAATAATAATAATTACCGTGTTTCAGTACCTTCTAGTCATTTTTATTTTGGGTAGAGCATCTGGTTTTCAAAGTTATAACGATTTTGATTAATCCAAATTTGATCTAAATTTTTCCCACAGAGTTTAATTGTTATTCGGAAAAAAAAAAAACTCATCCCGACTCTTACCGTAACGATCAAACTTCGACCTCATATAGCTTTTCTATTTTGTCAAGCTAAGTGCAGTATTTTAAACTGAAGTGAAAAAAGAAAGTTATTTACGTTTATTTTTTGTATTATATATATAGAGCTGTAAACGAGTCGAGCCGAATCGAACATCGGAAATTTGAGCTCGTTTGATTAAGTGTTCGAACATTGTTCGAGTTCGCTCATTTAATAATTCGAGCCAAAACTTTTGTTCGAGTTCATTCGATTATTTGTTTATAAAACTCGAATTCAAGTTTGAGTTCGCGAACTATGACACTTTTTTTTTTTACTTTTTTTATTTAAATAATATATATATAAATTAGAATAAAATAAATTAATAATATGTTCGTAAACGTTTGATTATGTTTGCGAACAGTGTTCGAATAAGCTCGAAAATTAATCGAACCTAAAAATTTATTCAAGTTCGGTTCGATTAATAAACGAACGAGTTCGAACAGAACATAAACGAGCTCGAACGAGCTTTGTTCGCGAACAAAGCTCGCTTCGTCAACAGCTCTAAATTATATTAGAAAGTGGCAATCGAATTAAATTGAATTAAAAAAATTATATTTAATCTACATATGGAATTTAAAATAATACAAAAAAAAGAGTTGAACTTACACTCGACCCACTAGCCAAATCTTAACACCTATATAATTCAAAAAAACTCATTTAACCCTGGCGATTAGAAAAATATTTACTTATTCAACTTATAAAAATGCTAATATTATTTAATATTAAAATAAAAAAAAATTAATTATTATTTAAATTGAAATACTCTTATGGAACAATTCCTTCACCCGTAAAAAAAGGATACAATAACTATTATATATATATATATATATATGTTTGAATATTTTTCTAACTAAAAAACCTATATTTCAAATCCAAAACTTAACTAAATTACATCCTCAGTGAAAACACCTATTAGAACCGTATGATGCAGAGACAGTCCAGCCCCTGAACAAAATGAAATAACCTTGAATCTTGAACTACAAGTCCAAAAAGAATTCTGACATTTAGATTCTGAAATCCAGGCCATCGAGATAGTTATCTGCAGATGACTGACTCCCAGATCATTGTCGGCTAACAGAAAACGAATACACTCTTCTCTGATTGCACCATCCGTTTAGCAGGTGTTGAACCAACGATTCTCTCGAGCTAAACATAACGAGAAAGTATGTAAGGCAACATTCATGGTATTTCATAAACAAAGAAAGAAGAATTAGAAAGAGAAAGATTTCAGATGGAGAGAATGGAATTCAGCTATGTCATAATCCTCATTTAAAGCAATGAAAATAGGAGAAGCATCATATTAAGGGAAATCAAGGGAATAAAATCCCATCACCATTAAAGTTTCAAACCAAATTGCTTGTTAAGAAGATATTAGTCATACCCGAAATTGATCAAAACGAGAAAATAACACAGTGCAAGTCATGTCATTGGATCCCTCAAGCATGTTCACAATCTGCAACGAAGGAAAATATCACGTAATCTAGTCGAATAAAAAAAAATTTCATAAGAAAATCTTCTTTTCTCTATAAAGGAACCAAGAATACCTCAGGGTAAAATTCTTTTCTCTCAGGTAGAGAGAAAACTATCAAATTCTGAATAGCACGAATCTGTTTGGAACAAAAGTGAAAAAAAACAAAGAAAATGTCAGATATTGAAGATTTTTACTTCTTCTTTTCTTAGTATAGGTACTAAGAATTTGAACATTTTACAACAGAATCTCATTCAAACTTTATAATATTTGTATATCAAAACAAACATCTTACCGAATTCCATGTAGGAGATTTTATTAAACTTTTGAGTATGAAAGCCATTTCAGATTTCTTTTAAGTTCAGAGTCGGGATAAAAATACTAATATGAAGAAATAGAATCTATCGACTGCATTCGGGGGAATGCATCTATGTATGTCAAAAGAGTAATTGTAGCTTATTAATTGGTGGCAAGGATTAATTATACACGAGGATGAGTAAACTTGTAGTTACTGAAAATGAAGGGAAAATTGGTTTTGAGTACCTTATATCTATGGTAGAAGTGAGCTCTCTCAGTGTATAGCATGATTTTTCGTTGTTCTTGAAAAAACCAAATTCGTGCACGAGATATATCACTTTGCTTTGTGTACCTAAACATAAAGACAATTGATTAACAATTTTGAAAATGTGACTTTCATATGGAGAAATAAAAGCCAAAGGAAGTCGATAGCTTGCTTCAGATGATGTTCTTACTCTCCAAGAAGACAGAAGGAAGCTTCCTGGGATTTCAAAAAATTCCGGAGTCGAACAAACTCAAAATACGAACTAACGAATATCATAATTCCACCCTGCAAGAACAGAATTCATCAAAGAGCTCTATTAGTTTCAGAGGAAGTGGGAAAAAATGATCAAGTAAAAGAAATTACGAATACCTTAACGGAATCATTTATCTTGGGAAATATCTGCCGTGGGAGGAAAAAGGGAAAGCAATATTAGGGACTAGTATGATGAACATATAGGTCCAGATATCCTGTTGAAAATTGTCAGTAACCCTCAACAAACCTTTTTACAAAAATATTCAAACCGAGCATCTTCAACCTCAGATATTGAGTTTGCATCAAAACGTTCATAGACCTGTGATATTTTGAGAAGAAGCAAAAATGAATATGAGCTAACTAAATAGAATTCTGTAAAGTCGAAGGCCTTTGTTAGAAAAATGTAAGTACACCGGTTGTATTTTCTACTGTATTATAAAAAGGTATGTATTAATCACTTCGAATTAATACATTATATAAATACATATCAGAAGCATCACTTGATTGATTAACAGAAATCACTTATTTAAACAATTTACCAACCTGACGTACTGGAAGCATTACTTTTGGAAGAACTCCTTTAAAATCACACACCAACCTCACCTGCAAAAACACATTAGATTTTTAGAAGCATCCAATGCATTCATCTCTTATGTAAACATATAGGTTTCCAACACCTGGAGTGAACTGGTAGTTTTCATTCATTAATTAAAAGAGTTTGAATTTACTTATAGAACCAGAATGAGGCGGCAACAATCTCCACTACATGGCCACATGTAAAACCATCCTTTTTTTTTCCCCTCTCCTTTCTCAAATTTTTTACCATAAATATGAAAAAGTGAATAAAGGAAACCTTAGATTTGTCAATTCTCTTTTGACCTCAGTTAAAAGGACAATCCCAGAGAGTAAGAATCATGCCAACTGCAATATTTGTTATAAAATATACAGAGAATATAACATTTGGGTTCTTTTGTACTGACAAGAGACGAACCAAAATGGATAAAGTGATAAGGACAAAGACAAGTATACATCTTATTTTGATGTATGTAAAATGAAAGATTTGTGAGGAGCAAACTATAGTGTTCTGCAGAGGAAAGAAAGAAGGACAAATAAAATATTAATTCACATATTTGCACAGGTTTTAAAGATACCAATATCATTAGTCAGTAGAGGTTTAAATAAAGCATTTCAGTCTTGTACAAAATTTATCAAAGCTGCCATCTAATCCACATAAAAGATTTCACTCCTCTTTTGCGCGATACACTCTTTTTCAATTCCACCACCTCCACCCTGAAAAGAGACATTCCACTTTCCTTTCACATCATTAGCCTAGTACTCTGAGTCAATTCCCTATTTCCTTCACTAATATAATAAATAACTCCTACAATCTAAAGCATAGCTCAAAGATAGGTTTAACTCTTTGTTACCAAATTTCTTCAGATTTAAAACTTACTCCAGCTGACCACATTTATATGATTTTCTTTATAAGCAAACTACAAATGTTATTATCTTGAATCCAACCCAGAGAAATTCCAGAGTGTTAAGTGGTTAATTTTAATCCCTTTCTATCAACTTAAACTTGTAGAGCAATGGAAATTTAACATGAAATCAAAGTAGGAGGTCTTGAGTTTGACTCTAGTCTCTTGCCTCATTTGCTAATTATTGATCACATGCTATGCCATGTTATGAAAAGTTTGTGTTTTAGCCCACATGTGAGGAATGTGTTAAGTTGTTAATTTAAACTTTCTCTATCAAGTTATCAACTTAAAAGTAGAGATGTGACAATTTAATACAATATATATATATAAGTGAGCTAGAAAGCTCTCTTAATGCTTCCTACTTATTTTTTCTCTTTTGAAATCATTCTCTATGGAGAACATAATAAAAGCTTGAGATATGAAGGGAGATGAAGTCTAGGGACAACAAAAGCTACAAACTCTAGCATTTTGTCATTTGTTTCCAGTAAGATAAGTAGGTAAATGACATATATATTATCAAAAAGTGGAAAACATGACAGAATTTACAATAAATAAATAAAATAAAATAAAATAAAAATTAAAAAAAAAACAAAAAGAGGACAAACCTTTCCTTGGAAGTTAAGGCAATGCTGATTGAAGAGAGCATTGATGTCTGAAAACACAAGAGAGAGAAAAGGAAAAGGAAAAGAATGTTAGCTACAAAAGTTTGAAGTATCCTACTAAAGCATGTTCAGAACCAGCACAGGTCTGACACTTAAAAACATTTATGAAACATATACATAACCCATATTGTGAAGCTTGCTTTCCATAATATACAACAACAACCTTGCACCATACAACACACATATCCAGGAGTGGAATATTGTCCAAAGGTATGGATTATGCATTGCTAGAAAAATAATTCCTATAATGCTTAAGAAATAGTAACAGGTACAGAAAGGTCTAGTTGCTCTGGTCAGTAAACCTTTGGAAGGACAGAAAAGAACAATATCCCCAAGCTGCAAAGGTGGATTGGTAGTTGGGTGAAGGGCCTCAGTGTCAGAGTATTTTGAATCCCAATTATCATGAAGCATAAATTGGTGGGGGTTCTAACTCATATATCTTCGTAAGAAACATTGAAGTGTATTTATTGGACAGTTAAAAAGGGGGAAAAAAGTGAATTCTTCATCAAGTTGTGTATTGGTATCTAGAATTGGTATCAAAAATTGTGTTTATTTGAGGATTCAACTTTTCAAAGTTCTGAAAGGATTTAAGATTTTCGCTAGATAACCCTTTACTCTGTGTACTATGAAGAAAAACAGGATTAAAATTTTGGTTTTAGATGAGTTATGATAATCAACATAGTCAAGAAACGCATGCTCACGTAGCAAAAATAATTCCAAATTCCTGAGATGTCTCCATATTTATTTTACTCAGTTCCATGCTATATTTGTACTACAGAAATTTTCCATGATAAACAAATTTAAACCTTATGTTTGAAATACTATCCTTGGCAAGCTTTAGTCATCACTTTGACTCTCCATGGCTAATTATAATTCCGTTCCTTAAATTAACAATTTCAAGGGACTCATGCTCATATTTTGGTTCAGATTCTGTCATGGGCGCTTTACCTAAACTAGCATTCATATATCACCCACCCAACTTTAAAATTTAAGAATTCTATTTATATTTGGAACTGCTAATATATACATATATATATTTCTTCACATATGCACCAAGAACTACAGTAAAGTCAATAAAATAATGCTTTGAGAACCATAGGCTAAGTTACCTGGGTTTAGATGAGAACCTAAGATTATTGTCTGTCTGTAGAACTGTGCTTGTCCATCTAAGTACCTAGCATCAACAAAATCAAACAAGGACAAATTAGCTCAAATAACAAACATCTTAGTTTCTGAATCTCAGTTCAGGACCAGGAATCATACCCACTTAATTCAAAAATCAAGGAAAAAATAACCAAAAAAGCATATGAATTTATCATATAGGAACTTCAGTAGTTAATTGCAGTAATGAAATCCAAATAATATTTCAGGAAATCAGCTCATCATAAGTAATGTAGAATCTGCACATCCAACTTGAAATAGAATAAGCTCCAAATCGAGAAATCACACAACGGCGAAAACAAATAGCAGAATTATATGCATACCATGGTCTTATGCGCATAATATCAGTTCCATGCCCCTTAGATGGTAGCCGATTTAAGTGTTCCACAACTGTATTCACATGGGACCAATTCTGTACAGTTTTCACACAATGCATGGAAATATTTCAGTAAGATAGTTAAAGGGAATGAATCCTTCCCCATCACCCATGAAAGGGTGTCAGGTAAGGCAAATAATAAGACAGTGCCCCAAACTCCACCCTCCTTCCAACACCTCCAATATATATCTTAAAAAACAAAAGGAGAAAAATAAATCAAAGGGAGAGAGAGACAAAGAGAGATATATAGGACTATTAATTTTTCACAGAATGATTATAAATGAAAAATAAATTAAATAAAGAACAGGCATTTTCTATGAAATTAACTAAACTCACTTGCATTAGTATAACATCTGCATGATCAATAATCAAAACCTGGTAGGTGAAAATTTTTCTCCATCAGTTGATTAGAAGATAGTTATAAGTACATTAAACTATGAGCCCACGACAGATATTTTACCTCTATTGAAGATAGATAATCAACATCCTTCTCTTTTTCTGCTTCAGCCTCTCCAATTTTCTGATAGAGAGAGAAGTAAAGAGTTAATGACATTCTTCAAAACTGAGCTGACATATTTCAGCCAGAATTAAACTGAAGAAATATATTTCAAGACTCAGAAAGCAAGAAGCAAGAGACAGCAATGAAGATACGTAGTTGTACAGTTTTACTAATTTACACACTCCACACTTATACTCCCTTGTCTTAACTTCTATTTGCTGTATGACTTCTAGGTCATTATAATTTTTCAATGTAAATTTGGGTGGTTCCCGAAAATCAGGGGCCCACAAGAAACTAATATTGTAATCTTCCAGACATAAGATTAATTGTGCAGATTATCAATCAAATATGACAACATCCAATGGGATCAATTGTTCTCTAGTTAAATAAAAGAAACTCAGGAGAAACAAAAATAAAAAATTGCCCCCATGTCAGCTCATAAACCACCATAAGAGAGATTTGCCCTCAAATAGAAATTTTAAACAACCAGCACCAAGTTGAGAAACTGAAAAGGAAAAGAAAATAATTTTAATTCCAAGGAGGATGTTCTAAAATAGCTCAGATCAATCCATTTCTAGGTGAGTTGGCACCCTATATCTAAATAAGCTAAAACAAAATTTGTCATCCACTAGAAAAACCCAGTATAGTTCATAGAACTCAGCTAATAGAACATACAATTAAGTTCATATCTGAAACATGAAGAAGATATTTTTTGAATCTCTCTGGTAGGATCCTTTATATCTTGCTGTATATTTCTCCTAAAAAGGCATACACATAATTACTATAAACTTGATTATATGAAAGGAAAATGAAGTGAGAGGATCTCCAAGTTATAAAATAAGGAAGACAGTAAAACAGCAACAAAGATTAAAGACTCACAGTGATCAGCCCAAGAGGTGAAGCAACAATTATATCTGAGGAGTAGAAATCTCCATACAACCTTATTCTCTTCCTATAAATAAATGTCAAAATATGAATATTGCTACAGAAATAATAATATAGAGTGAAAAAAATATCTAGGTTGTTGCTAGCTTTTCCTACTCTGAAGTATATCCAACAACTATAGCAAAACTACGAGTGCAAGAAATCCCTCAAATAGATGTAAAAACAATTGTAAGCATAGGATTTGAATAAAAGAAATACAAAAGAACGTCTGGAATTTACTTTTATTAGTTTCAGAAAATTACTTCTAAGAGAATAAATATAACCCTCTTTATCAATTTAAGCTTTAAGAGTAACTAGATTTAACATGATTTTAGAGTGGGAGGTCCTATGTTCAACTCCTGACTTCACCCCATTCGTTGATTATTGTTCAGTTGTTAGGCCTTATTATATTATGAAAATTTGTGTCCGACCCACACGTGAAGGGGTGTATAAAGAGGATAAAGATAAACCCCCTTATTGACTTATGTTTTTAGAGTAGGTGGTAATTTAACTAGATTTAACATATATATTATTCATAAGTCATCATATCATTCTACTAAGGAGTAATTTCATTCCCTGACTGCATCAAGCCATTCACAGATCCAGTCCTAATAATATTTTTCTGCTCCTAAACTTTTTCCATTCAAAACCTACAACTTTAAAATATTTCATCATCAAACCTTAGGTGCCTAATTCAAAAAATATTCAGAGGAACAAGGCTTCTCTAGTATTAGCTCATAAAAATTTTGTCAACATGTGCCAACTAAGTAGATACATCAACACTATCTAGTCAAATCCTATTACATGTAATAAAAAATATTCCTCAAAATGCATACAAGAAATGAGAGATCAATGACAACGTAAAGCAACAGATAATTTAGCAACACAATTTCCATTGGAAGAATCTCATTCCTACCTAGGAATATTCAGTGCAAATAAAACAAAACAGGCATCTGCTCAATTCCTTGCTCTTGTCTAGAAACTACAGTATTTGATATAGTGCAAGTCTACACATGCCCAGGAAAGAAATTGCTTGCATTTTAGATGAAGTACTTTACCCCAAATACTTGATGCCTATCATGAAGTGATCATTATTATTGCCACCAAACAAGGCTTTAAAGTCCGAGGGTTTAGAGGTCTTTTTATTCTCAACGTCATCTTCCTCCTGCTCTTCAATTCCTCCAGTTCCAAATTCTTCACTAAAGCGATCAATGTTGTCAACACTAACCTTAGGAAGACAACCACAAGAATAGCATTACACAGAGGAAGCTAAATTTCTAGAAGCAATACATAAGAAACTAAAGATGCTAAAAGCACACGTAGAACCACAACAATGAAGTTAGCAATATCAAGAAGAATAGTAAATGCACATATTTGTCCTCACAACTATCACAGTTCACCTCTCTATGGCACAACTATTGTTATTTCTTTTATAGCACTCTGATTCTCAGTCTAGATAAATTTGGGAGATTGAAGGATGGTCAAGGAGCTTTTGAGGATATGGCAAAGAAAGGAGTTACTCCAGATATGAAAATGCATTAATTCTCATATTAATAGTCATATTTTTCAAAACATATTGTAAGTCCTTTTTTTTTAATAACTGTAAAGTTAAGTAAGAATCTCTTATTTAACCTTTCCTTTTAAGTTAATCATTCTCTATGTGAGGGGCAAACTTGTCTTCACAAAAAAGAAGAAAAAAATTTAGTGAAAATTATTAACCCTAATTCACTCTTTCATACAATATAAGATTAGATTAGATGACAAGTCTTTTCCCACAACACTGACATTATAGCACAGTCTCTTTATCGGGAGTTCTTTAAAAAGTTTACCCCATTTAGATAGTTTAGTTGGGTTTATGGGCAAATATGAAATCAAAAAGTAAAAAAGAGAAACAAATTCAGATCTACTTAAAAAAAATTCCAATAGATTCTAGATAAAGGAATATCTTATAAACCCTCTCATACAATAGGTATACCTTATGCTTTGGAGGGGTCAACTGGATCAACCTCTTGACAACCCGAAGTGCAATGCTTGCTAGAGGCAAGAGGATCAGGATCTGAGCAACATAAAACAAATTGAAGCACAATTAAAGGAAAGAACCATAGAACCGAATAATGTACAAGTCGCCACTCTAGCAATATGTTTTGGATGCCTCCAGTAGGAAAAATTAATCATCGAAACCAAAGAAATGAAGGATGCATTACAAGAAGTTTTATGAATCAAAAAAATGATATATAAATCCAAGAATTAAGGAAGGCTAAAGTTCAAATGCCAAGGTAAGTAACTCGCAAGAAATTATACATCTCACCAAGAAATGACACCACATGGTCAAAAAGGATCTTTCTAGCTATATTTTTCATTCCCTCAATAAAAAACATATTTCATTATGGAACAAACAGGAGGGGATCCCAACATGCAATAAGAGCTTCTATCTTCTCATATTTAAATCAAAAGAATCTTAGAGGAAAAATCACCAGAGAAAGAGTTTCTTTGATGATGGTGAAGGCTAGTTGTGCACCACAAGCGATAATGGTTTTCAGTTTTTTTTGTAAAACTAAAAATTAACTAGTAGTCGTAAAATATCACTTGAAATTAGAAAGTGTCGGTATCTATCAGGAATCTAAAACCATTTCTTTTGTACAATTTATCTTCCCCTCTAATGCATTAAAGAATTGCAGCAGGTATACAGTTGACCAAATAAACTGCAGTACACATGCACAAAAAATACTAACTCCATGAAGAGATCAAACCTACTTGAGTAAAGGAGAAAAGGGAACAAGTTCATAACTCCACATGCTTATAAAAGTAATCAAACATATGTAGAAATACATCCAAATCAAAGCAATATAGAACTGAAAGAGGAAAAAATAGTTCAGAAGATCAAGAGTGTGCACCAGATTCAATAGTAATGGACAATTTTGATTAAAACTGAATCATGAATTATTTTTTCAAAAGACTTGATGAAAATCAATATAGGTTATTGTCCACTGAATTACACCAAGAAAATTCACTAGTTGGTACCTTAGGACGAGTAAATCCTCTGTCAAGAAAACTGTTGTCATTGACCACATCATCTGCTAAACTTGCCTGAGAATTAGCCACTTTTGAATCATTCTTTGACATAAGATCTCTTGATCTGAAAATATGATTTAACTGCATAACATTGTTTTAATCAGCACAAATTATGTTAGAAATTTCAAAAGTTCATTGTGAAGGACATAAAAGAAACTAGATTAGATAACAAACTTCAAATAGAGGCTAGATATCAATAGAAAACTCTAGAGAAAAGCACATACAGAATGCATAATATAAGCATCCATCACTGCTGAGTCATCCTCCAGACCTTTGAGATAGTAGGGCTTCTTGTTATGATGCAATACATCTCGATAGCTGTTGCCTAGAGAACATAGATCAATCTTCAGAAACAGCACAAAGTAGCAGCAGATACCAGACAGAAGTATTTAGAAAATAAAGGCTAGAGAAATCTGTAATACGGGACATTGCATATGCACAATTATAAAGTCATTAGAAACAGATCAGAAGACCATAATGAAAACAAAAAGACAATAAGCCAAAATCCCAGCCTCACATATTTTATCAATCATCAAAACTTTCATCAACAAATTTCAAATTAAATAATCAAAGTAACTATCTAAACCTATTTGACTAGCCTCACTTACAAATGGAGAAAAACAATCTCTGTTTAGATGAATCAAAATCTGTGCCCCCTGCTTCTCTATAGATATCCAACCAATGCTTATGCAGTCTAGCTTTCAGCCAGTCACATAGGTTCATTTCATTCTCCTGCAAATAAATGGTCATAAAGTTATCTCAATGAACTTAGTTCATAATAGTACAGCAACATAAACCCCCTCTAAATTGTATTTATTAAGTCTCAGGAAAGCCAGAGAGGGGAAAATGCATTACATGGAAAATCCCCTCATCTGAAACTATTTAACACTATTTCTGAGGCAATTCAAATTTAAGCACAAACATATTTCTCAAAGCAAGCAGTTCTATGCAAAGTTAATTCATTTTAATATTAAAGGATAAGAAATAATGCATGAGAAAAGAGAGAGATACATAATTTCCAACTTGACAAGGAACATAGAACAGAGAACAAAAAGGGATAACACATCATTTTCATGTTTGACCTAATTTTTTTAACTGATGTGAAAACTAGAATGATGCATTCAGAAAGAGAGTGATATTTTTCTTACTACAAATAAAAAATTTAAAAAAAAAAAGTGTATTTTCAGTTTTTCAAGAAAGCTATTTGGGGAATTTGACTCAGAAAAATTGAGCAAATTTGGTAAAAACTAAGTAGTATCCAGCAGTTTATGACAATAACTTTTGCATTATACACTTTGATAAATGTTTGTATAATAAACAACACTTAAGAAAATATAATTTCAATAATAACACCATAATATAATCTGATCCAGAGACTTTGTCCCATTAACAAGACATGGCCTCATGGAATATGATGTGATAAATGGCAGCACAACAGATGTGCAAAAATATTAGAATAACCATCTTATGTTTTCACAGTAATTGGACAAATCAACTCCCTTAACGAGCCTCCAGAATTCCCAACAACTCTTTACAGTAGATTCTGGATACGTCATGTTCCCCGTAAATCATTCTCTCAATTTATGCCCCTTCCCTCAGGAGCATCAAATCTGCAAGACTATATTCCAGTAAAAAATTTTAACTGGAAAATGGTCCACAAAGGAATCATTACGAATTTATGCTAGAGTTCACCTATAAGTGATGAAACTACTCACCCCATCTTTATTCATTGTGAAACAGAGAGGAACCATAGAATCCATTTAGGAGTCATAGTTTGCCAATATTAACAAATTTGGAAGGCAAGTCCTGGCTGATGAAGAACTTGTTTAGAATCTTTAAATAGGGGTTTTCTATGTGTTAAATTACCACCTGCTCTAAAACCTTAAACCGGTAAAGCGGGGTTGAATTATACATTTAACACAATGTATTATCACACCCAGTCTACAGATTGTTCCTGTAATTATGGTCATGGTGTGATGACCATAAGGTCTCTGTTGTGATGCCTAGGGTTTATCCTTTTTCTTAGTGTGACACCAATTTTTTTGTTTACTTCACCTACTATTTTCCAGCAATTCCAGCATATTTCCTAAATCTATTCTTTGCATAAAATATATTTGTTTTGAAAGTTGGGTGGAAGAGTCTGGTAGAATTTATCCTGCATCACTAACCTAATAAGGATTCTTCTCAAAGAAAGCAGCTACTGTGGATGCTAAAGAACACTTGGAGTGAAACAGAATAAACATAAACCATTATAGCTTTCATCCTGCATAAAGAGTTCGTGAAAAGTTTCTAGATCACAAGATTAGCCAACATGTACAGGTAAGCAGCTTTTGGGAGGTCTTGGATAGAAATTAAATATGAGAATAATAACAAATAAAATATATCAACTGAATTACTATGGCATTTTTTATTTTTTCTTTGTTTTCATCTTCATGGGATAGCATTTGGCATCTCAAAATCAGATGCTTCAAGAGATATGGCAAGTAATTGGAACACGGCTCTAGCAAACAATGCTGAATTTGCTTTAATGAGAATTCATTATGCTGTTGAGTGTACTGGCTTTAATGTTAACTTCTTTTATCCAGTAAGAAAGAAAATTTTTAGGTTCGACAAAAATAGGAATCAAGGGTAATAGCATTGTGTAACATCCCTCCTCCGTTAGTTAATGTTTAAGAAAAAGTAGTAAATCAATAACATGAAAATTAAAGTACTAGAAAAATTTAGATGCATCAAGAAACAAGAGTTGAAACAGGATATTTCCACTAAGTCCCATGTAAAGCATTAACAATGTTTTTACTCTACCATCTTCCATTCTAACCATGCTACCTATCTGAGAAGTTTATTGTGATTTCCAAGTTCCAAAATATACATCTCAAAAGATTCTATAACATTGGCTAACATTGCATGAAGTTTGTTTAGCATCATAATACACTAACAAAAATACCACCCTAAATTTTTTAAGCAACCTCAAAACATCCAAAATTTATCAACTACAAAATTGAAATACATGTTACCCTACAATATAAGGATTATTCCACATGGACTATAAAAAAAAAAAAAAAAAAGGATTTTTGTTAACAAAAGTAAAGATAACTACTGATCATATCATTTTTTTTAAAAAAGTGAATGAGAGGCATCAAATAAAATTTTGAAAAAACAAATTTATAATATATTGATTAAGTTTATAATTATGGAGGGCAATAATTATTCAAAATATGAGTCTAATAAAAAAAAATTGATGCACTCGTGATCATCATTACATAGGACAAAAAGAAGACAACTACCTTAATAAAACACTTGCCAGTTCCTTTCCACTTGCAATTAGACATCCCAAGAGCAGGCACCTCCCATTTATAGCTCCACTTTCTTCTCATTAAATTGTCAATCTCTTCCGGCGTTAATTTGTGATCCACATGACTGCTAAAAGTACTGCAAGTTCAAATCTATCATGTAAGAAGAAGAAAAAAAAACTTGATAGAAACTCTCCTCTTACAAAAAATTTCTTTCTTTCCTACATTCATGATTGGAAGGAAATTTATAGTGGGGAAAGGGTATCTTGGGTTTTCAAAGCCTTTCACCCACTGATGCAACTTTAGGAGTAGCAAAAAGATATTTGAAGATTTATAAGATCAATTGTCAAAAACATTAATATTTAAATCTGAAGTAATTTAAAGAATTTATCATCATTGATTATTTAATACAAAATCATATGAACATATTGCTTCCATAGTCTAACCACTGAGTGCCTTCATGCACTCTGTACTTCACCTTCTATCAAACTAGAAAAAGCAACATATCAGACTCTAGCATATCTTTTGCCACAACATAATCAATCTAACAAAAATAGTTAAAGGTATTTGCATAACACTACCAACTATGTTTTCAATTACAAGAACCCAGGGGAATGCATAGTTTATTAGCACATTCTTGTGTCAGGCATAACATGGAAAAGGTACCTAGAAATACAACAAAACCATGATTTACATTTGATAAATAGTTTTATTTGACAATTAACCTATAAATACATTTCGCCTACCCCAAATCTACAAATACCTTTCACCAAGTTGAGAGATCCATTGATCTTAGAATAATGAGTAAAATTCAATGATTTTGAAGAAATGAGAAACAGAAAGGTGCCAAAAAAAAATGTAAAAAGAAACTAAAACATGCATTCTGGAAGTCCACAAGATAGCAATAGAATTGAACCCTAATGAAAGAATCAAGCAAAAGACAAAAGTCAGAAAATGGGTATTTGTGTTTGAACTAGTGCCAGAATGATCCATAATTTTATTCTGAGAAGATATGAGCTAAAGAGCAGCCTATCTGTAAGCTTCAATATTATGACCAGTTATTCTTTTCTTGCTTTCATTTTCTCCCCCTTTCCTTTTTCCCATTTTGTTTCTTAATCCTTTCCACCATGTAAAGGCAGGGTACTTAGTCACTGTACAATGAGCATGACATTTGAGATGCTTAATAAAAATCCAAATTAAACAATTAATAAGTGTAATGTCCAAGATGTAATACACCTTGAGTTCAATGAGGCTTCAGCAATTGATTGAGCATTTTCTCTAGAATCACTTTCTTCATCTGTGTCTGAGCTACCAATTTCATCATCTTCATCATCTGCTTCAGAACTTTGAACATTCTCTGACAAACCGCCTATGCTTGATCCTACTCTTCCATTTTTCACCTTTTCAGAAGGCTCATTGTCACTAGCTACATAAAGAAAAGAAATAAAATAACATAAATCAAAGTTATCTTACTCGGGCAGAGCAACTAAGAAATCTATTAGAACAATATTAAGAAATTATTTGCATTTCTTATCCTATTATCATCATAATATGATATTATGCCAAGCTTCTTCAGACATAAAAACTGTAGTCCAAAACTTTTTTTTTTTGGCTTATCAGGGACAACTAAATTTCTGGAGTACAACATGCATTTTTGCAAACATCTCCTCTCAAACTTCGAAAATAATGGTTTTCCCACACAGCATTCTTTTTGTTTCTATATTTCCTTTTTATTTAAGGTCTTAAGGATGCCATCACATAATCTGCAGAAGTGTAGGGTAATCATAACAAAGATAAAGTGTACTTGAACAGTCATATAATACATTCAAATTTTGGCGGAAAATTTAAATGAGTATATTTTTATAATTTAATCATTTGAATTTGGAAATTTGGTAATTGATTATTAAGAATATAACTGACGCACTTAAAATTTACTTTTGAAATAAGTAAAACTGTTGGTCAAATTTAAAATATATATATGCATAGAACAAAAAGTCTACACAAATAAAATCATTGTTTCTTATGCTTACTATTATTTTCATCGTTGTGTGAATCATATGATTCGGAGCCATCATCTTCTGAATCACTTTTGCCTTCTTCCTCTAGTTTCCTATAAACAAGAGAAGCACTTTTGAAGAGAGTATTCACACAAGGACAGTACAAGATCAATGCCATGAGAAACCTCAACTAAGCCAAAATATATGCATATCAGTAAATCGCCAACTGAAACAAACCTATTAGTATAAAAATACAAAAATAAAATAAAATAAAAATCAAACAAGTACAGTACTTGAGAGTGACTGCTATAAGAAGAGAAATCAGCACCCTGTCTAATTACATCCCCACTTTTTTAACTCATCCTTTATTTAAAAAAAAAAAAAAAAAAAAAAAAGACACACAGAAAAACAATGCTGTCACACTTCCGATGTCCCAAAGCTCTTCCAGCTACAAGTGGCCACAACTTTTCATCCCATAGTTTTTCATGATTTGACCCATAGAACATCTTAACACTAGATGAATATTAAAAAACTTTCCTTCTCACAATATGACAAATCCCATTGTACCTATTGTCCTTTGTGGGCATGAACTTATATCAACAACAATGTTACTGTTTGGAAAAGTAATCAGCTACAAGTAGGTAAAAGATTAGAACTTTCTAGACTGACAAATATAAACATCTTAATAAGAAAAGGATTATGGCAAGAAAAATTTCCAAATCATGGATAATCATTCTGAAATTATTGAATCGAAGCACCTCGTGTCAAAGGTACATAATTGCTTCAGATAAATACTCAATCCAGTACAGGAAAAAAGAAATCAATCTTATAAATAAATAATCTTAAAATCCCAGCTATTAATCCCAATATAGCAATAGATACTATTAACTCCACAAGTTCTTGAAAATTCAAGAAACTGCCTTTGCCTTCCCCAACTAGCACAAAACTAGCAAAAACACAAAGAAATTGCAGTTCACTCTTTTCATTGAATTGAGAGTAGACCTTGATGATCACATTTATAGGTAAAAGGATATACTCCCTCCATTTTTTATTTATACGAGAATTGATCTCGACGTGTCTTTTGATTGAAAAATTAAAATATACTCTTCTTTACTTTCTTCAAAAATAGAATAATTATAGGGGTATTGAGGAAAAACATCTTCATTTCAGGGAGCATACAACAGTGCTCCATTTAGAAACTTAAAAAATAAGAGGGGAAAAAATACTAGCAAAAACAAAAAGAAAGAATCTTTCAAAGCAAAACCATTACCTCCGCTTCAAAGCTTTAGCAACCAACTCACTCCCTGATCCCAACTTCTTCAATAAGTCGTCATACACTGTAGGCTCTCTACAAACTAAAACTTCTTCTTCTTCCTCATCTTTGATTTCCAAGTCATCTTCCGAACCCGAACTTAAATTATTGTCTTAAAGAATAAAACTTTTAGTTTATTGTCTTAAAGAGAAATTTACAAGAAGAAAAATGGTAACCATGACTAAGTAGCTAACCAGAATCATCTTCTCTTGAAGGGAAATTATTAACAACATCTTTCTTCCCATTGAAACGACCAGTTTTTGCGTTTCTGCCTTTCTTAAAGAACTTGGGATTCTTTCTCTTCATCCCTAACGCAAGAACAAATTAAACGCAACAGCAAAATAAACCCTTCTTTCCAATATTAAATCCAAAAAGATAAAAAAATTAAGAAGAGAATGAGAGTTGAGTACTACCTCTTTTTCCATTAAAGACTTGCTTCCCCATTGAAGACTTGATATTTTGTTTAAACCCTGAGATTTTGGAGCTCGTAATAGCGGAAAAAACGAAGGGAGTTTAAGACAACCTTAAACCCTGATCAATGTCCACAATTACGATTGACCAAAAGATTTTGAAACTCTCGGACGAAAGATTAATGAACCCTCACAGCTGTAGCATATAATTCTCTCGGCGCCCTTAGTCTTATTATTAACCAGGAAGAATTTTTCTTTTTCTTTTTTTGTTTCCTTAAAGTAACCCCAAAAATAAATGTCCTAAAAATTAGGGTACATTTGGACAGCTTTAGGGTCATGTTTTGTAAAAAAAAAATAAATAAATAAATTATGTTTTGTGTGGTTAAATTTGTTAGAGTTTTTTTTTTTTTTTTAAATATAGATGTTTTGATTTTTATGTAAAATAAAATTGCTTTTCTTTTATATATTTATATATACACATAATTTTACCTTACATCATTTTGTTTTGTTTCTCCAAAACTTGCGCGTTATTTGTAAAAAAAAATTTAAAATTGTAATTGTGGTCTATTTGAACTAATATTTCATAGTAAAAATGTAAATGTAAGGCAGTGTAGTTTTCAGAGTTGTTTAAAATAAAATTTTAAGGTTAGAGTTTTAGATGTAAAATTAGGAGTTTAGGGTTAAAATTGAATTTATAATTAAAATATAAAACAAATAATTGGTGAGTTTGGTTCAAACAAATTTACTTTTGACAAGCTCGGTTCCAAAATATTTTTTTAACTTTTAAAGTCTCAAATTTTTTTATTAGAGAAAAATAAAGTTTTTATTGACGAATTCTGTCAAAAAATTTAAAAATTTAATCGTTTATCTTGTTTGATTAATTAAAGAAAAATATAGAAACGTCAACAAAAAACAAACACAAAAAACAAAATGATTTTTCAAAATACTTATACCGGAGTCGGGCCTCGTCGAGAGCTCCACCTCCAATATCAAAATGACTCGAAGCAGTAGTAGCAGAGGTAGAAGACTCAGGCAACAAATCTCTGTTTGCAACATGATGCCCGTTACTACTCAAATTATTAGCCGGATGATTTGAAGTTGAATTAGGATTTAGCGGTGCCCAAAGTGAAAGATTACAAATTTACAAAGCTCATCATTCATGGAGGAAAGAATTTGAAAAGCGGTTTCTATTGTGTCTTCTAAATGCCTCTAGCCTTCCATAGCTAGTTCTTGAAGAGATTTCGCATGAGCTACTGGGACTACCACCATTGCTGCCTCCAATATTTCCGGTCTTGTCTTCCATTAATTCGATTTCGCCGACAGTGAGAATTTTCGGTAGGGAGAGATGAATTTTTTTTTTTTTTTTTTTTTGCTTAAAAGGGAGTATTATATTAATAATACTAAAGAATTGTACAACTGCTACTACAAAGCAAAACCGGAAATACATATCCTACCTATTTAAGGTATCCAACAACTCAAAGGTTTTCTTTAGCTAACACTAATGAACACGGCTGTACACACTCCTCAAAGATATGTTTGTTCCGCCATAGCCATAGTTCCAAGACTCCTTGCCTAAAGACATATGGCCGGATGTTCCTGTGATGATCCACATTCCTCCTTCTTCAAAGGTTCCACGCCACCCATTTTTTTGTGTCTGACTCAGCCCAAAAGGTCTGCTCCGATGGTTCTGGTAACAGTTTTTGCCACATATCCCCGGCCAACTTGCAATCCCGGACTGCATGAATTGAAGATTTGAAACCCTCCTCGCCCGGTTTCGCTAATAACACTAGGTTCATCTGCTTCAACAACCGAATGCCCGGGCCTCCAAGGTGCTTTGGATGACATATGGTTTGCCAAGAAATCGAGTGTACCGAGTTCTTTTCCTCCAAATCGCCCCAAAGGAATTTTCGATTTGCACGTTCAAGAGTTTGAACCGTCCTTTCAGTAAATGACAACTTTGCATTGTGTATGTCGGAATTGCCAGAGATGAAATTATTTTATTAGTAATTCTAATTGAACATTTTACCCTTTTCTTTAATTAACCAAATCGTTAATTTTTTAAGTTTTTTAATAGAATCCATCAACAACGACTTTATTTTTCTCTAATAAAGAAGTTTAGGACTTTAAAAGTTAAAAAAAAAATTGGGACAGAGCTTGCCAAAAGTAAATTTGTTTGAGATCAAACTCACCAATTATTCAATATAAAACCCTACATAAGTTCATTTAAAACGCTTATTCATTGAAATATAAAATTCTTTTATATATAATTGCAATTTAATTAAAATAAAATATTACATGGATGAATGACTAAAGTCATTCATGATAATATAACAAAATCCTAACTTAAAATTAAGTGGAGTAAACATACTCAATATGAGTCAAAAAAAAAACCGTAAATAAATTAAAATGTCCATAAAATAAATAAATAAACAACAACAACAAAAATTATATCTAGATCTTCGGTGTTTGAGTTTCAACTTGCAAACCTCATTTACAAAAAGAATTTAATTTCTGTCACGCCCCTTTTATAGCGAGGTAACACGACAACATTCCCTAGGTTTGCCGAAAGAATGTCAAGCCTCTTATGTACAATGAATTAAAACTTCCAATAAAACCATTAAACTGTAACAAATCTCATAATATAGTGTCTAAAAATTTCAAACTGATTTAATAATAAGTACTCAAATCACTAATTGTAAGTTTCTCATACAATAGGAATTTATTTCAAAAAAAATATACCTAAACATGTGTGGACTGATATATCCATGGACTTTATAACTGGTTTACCTTTGTCAATGAATAGGAATGTCATTTTTGTGGTTGTCGATAGATTGAGCAAGTATGCCCATTTCATGGCATTAAAACACCATTTTTCTGTTGTGGAAGTTGCTCTGGTCTTACTTGGATAATGTATTTAAACTTCATGGGTGGCCGCGTAGCATTGTTAGTGACAAAGATTCAGTCTTCCTCGGTCGGTTCTGGAAAAGATTATTCTCCCTTCATGGTACTGAATTTTTACTTTCTTCCGCATACCATCCTGAGACAGATGGCCAAACAGAAGTTGTGAATCGGTGTTTGGAGACTTATTTGAGATGTATGACCAGTGAAACCCCTAAAGACTGGTGCAAGTATCTTCCAATGGCAGAATGGTGGTATAATACCCACTTCCATACTTCCACACTCAAAACTCCTTATGAAATAGTTTATAACTAGACTCCTCCACTCCATTTACCGTATCTGCCAGGAGAATCTACTAATGCTGCAGTTGATAGAAGTATGCAGAAAAGGGAAGAAATGATTCAGATTTTGAAAGATACTTTAGTTAAAGCTCAAAACCGAATGAAGGTTCATGCAGATAAACGAATGTCTGAAAGAGCCTTTGTTGTTGATGATTGGGTATGGCTCAAATTGCGGAATTATAGGCAGCAGTTAGTCCAATACGGAAGCAGTCATAAACTTGCTGCTAAGTATTTTGGTCCTTTCAAAGTCATTGCTGTCATAGGTAAGGTGGCCTATAAGCTTCAACTGCCTAGTTCTGCTAAGATCCATAATGTTTTTCATGTGTCTCAATTAAAAGCATTTCATGGGTTCTTCCTCCTACTTCCATTATCCCTCCTTGGTCCGATCAATCTGTTGCCACTGAAGTTCAACCTGCTGCTATCCTTAATACTAGAATTGCACAATCTGGAGATCTTTCTCACACACAGTTTTTTGTTCATTGGATTGGTAAGTCTGCTCATGAAGCTACTTGGATTAAGCATGATGACTTTGAAGCTCGATTTCCAAGTTTCTTTACTTGACTTGAGGACAAGTCTTCTTAAAAGGGAGGGGGGGGGGGGGTATGTTATAGGAATAGCTAATGAAGTTTTATTGGCGGGAAAGTTTGTTACCAAGTTTACTTTTATAGTAATTCCATTTAGCTGGATATAGTAATTTGATATTGCTGAGTATAAAAGACTTCATATGAATCATTTTTCAGATATGGAATAGATGAATCAGTTACTTCCTTCCTAATTTCTCTTCTTCCTTTCTCTATTTTCTTTCTATTCTATTTCTACCCTTTTCATATTTGTTACCTTTCAACTATTTCACCTTCATAATAATCCATGCTAACATTATACGCACACGTCAGTCCATTTCCGATTAAATTTCATAAGTTTAGCCTAACAAAAATTATGGATATAAAAGTTGAGAGCACGTATTCAACTTTGAGCAACGAAAAACAAAACATAATTAAAGGTTAGTCGTAAGAAGAAGAAATCATTAAAGAAAATGTTAATTATTTCGAATGATGAAAATTATATTTTGCATATATTTATAATTTTTCTAACACTTAACTGAAGATAACAAAGTTGGTTATTTTATGAAATAAATTAAACTAATATGTATTTAGGACGTTTTAGGAGATTCCACGTCAGTTAAAATATTATAAATGAATATAAATATTAAAAATATTATTCAATAAATCTATCTCAATGCCTATTAATAAAAATTTAAAGAAATTTTAATTGTGAAAAACATAATTGATTCAATCTTTTAACCTTAAATTTTTTTTTTTTTTTTTTTTTTTGTAAATAACCTTAAATGCATTTTATAAGTTTTATTGTTTTTAATTTCAATTCTTATATCGCTTAATTCCAAATATGATTATAAGACAAATTTTATTGTATGTCAAAAAAAAAAAAAAAAAAAAAACTCTTAAGTTATTAATTTTAATAAAAATAGGGACATTTTGTTAATTAGTTAACCATCAAAATTAGTATATATTTTTTTTTAGGAATTCTAACTTCTAGTATATCTCGAAGTTATAACCTTCAGACCGCTTCCCATATTATAATCTTCCAATATGTTTACGGGGTCATGGTTCTAACAATTTTTAAATATTTTAACTCATTAAATTTTATCCAATCAATTTAATTGATATTATTATATAAGTTCATATAATTTACTTAAATTAACCAACAAAATTATAAACAATTCATCAAATTTGGGTGGATATACGTACACATCAGTGAGCAGCAATATTCAAAAGTTTACTGCAACAAAAACTATGGTTATATATAAAAGAAAGTTCCAAAAAAAAAAAAAAAAAAGTTTACTACAAACACCATATTTCAACAAGAAGAAGAAGAATATGTCTAGGAAAACCCTAGTTTCCCTTCTTCTTGTGATGTTATTTATCACTTACTTTCTCCACACCATTTCTGCATCATCAAGAAGCTTACAAGCCGCGGGTAAGATCTCCATCTTTATTTTATTTTATTTTTTTTTTTTTCCATGGAAGGAACTGTAAACGTAGAGTCAAATAATATGACTTAAAATAAATTTTTCTTTATTTTTTTGATTAATTTGTTGCAGAAAATTCAAGGAGGGTTTTGGAGGAGGAACAACCCTGCTCCTGCTCCAGTTAATCATTATCATGGAACGTCAAGTGGGCTTGGATCGATTTGCAGGTCATGCTTTCCCAAAATAGAAACAGGACCGCAATTTAACCAAACAAATCATGTTTACCCTTGATTTGTATCAGTATAATGAAACCTCGTCATCATCTACGTTCTGCTGTCGATTCTTCTTTTATTAGAATAAAACCTCGTCATGTTAATTTTTGAGTTTCAGTTTAATTAGTTTTGCTCTGGAAATGTTTATAAGTAAATGTTTGAATCAGTCCTAAAATAAAATGGAGTGCTTATAGAGTATTTTTCCATTTTATTTTTTCTTCCTAGGAAATATATATATGTTTGATATATAAAAATATGTTTATATATATATATATATAAGTGATTTCTACATTCTTTTTTCAAAATTTTGTAATTTTTTTACCATTTTTTTAGCTCAATTTATTTTATTTTAATAAAATTTGAGCACCATATAGCACCGATATGAAATATTGTCCTTCCTCCCACACAAAACTCCTTGGTATCAGTCAATGGAAATACTATAATCTCATGCAATTAATACTTAAGATTTAGACAACAAAAATTTATTATCTAAAACCAAACCTACATATTCAAATGAATCCAAACCAAAAATAAAAAAAATTGTTAAACAGAATTAAAAAATCTTGAATTAATAAAATATTTAAATAATATATTTCTTATTTTAGAAAATTCAAGGAAACCTTTCATTTATGACTTTAATTTTTTTGATGCTTTACTGAACACAAAAAAAAAAAAGTCTAATTTCAAAATAAATATCTAGATTTCTTTGTAAAACGTTATATATATATATTGTATTGTCTATTGAGATAGATCTCATAAGTTTAAGAGAGTTCAAGTGAAAAACAAGTCATCAGAACAAAAAATCCGCCGTAACTCTTAGAGGAAAAGGATCGACATTCATTCAAAACAGATTCTCACCCAAAAAAAAAAAAAAATTTTAAAAAAAAATAAATTCTAAATGGGTAATTAGAACGAGAGCACAGAATGCAGGAAAAAAAAAGTTAGAAAAAGATGTAGCGATTTGTTCGAGGCCGTAATCAAAACAAGAATAATTTGAAAGGCACGGAGAATCGCTGCTATGTTATTGCCAACCTTCAATGCAAGAGATTCGTCATTGTTTAATTCCACGCTCTTGCTCTGCAAATTGGCTTCTTTTTATGGTAAGACAAAATTGAGAAAAATAGAACATCGAAAAGAAGAAAAAACTGAAAGACGACTGAATTTGATTATAACAGAAGAATAGAAGGTGGTGAAATGAATCGAAACGAGACTCTGTTGGAGGATGAATTATCAGCTTAGGGTTTTAATTTATAGGCATCTGAGAGAGGACGGAAGGAGAAACCCTAGAGATCCAGGAACTTTAATTTTTCTTTTTTTCATTTATGGGCTTCCGAAAGCCCAATCGTAATATATTATGGGTTAGAGAAATTGTACGTGTTTGTTTTTCCTTCTTTCTCCATTAACATGTTATATTTACACAAATGAGTTAGAATATATTTTAATTTTGTAGAAGTTATAATATTTAATTTATCAAAAAAAAAAAGTTATAATATTTAAAATATAATTTAATTATAATTGATAATTCCTAATAATTAAATTTTAAAAATTAAAATTTAATAGTTTAAACATTATTAAATCGGTGAAATGTAAATATAAAATTCAAATAAAAAATATAAAACATATTGTAGACAATAAAATTTCTTTATTTCCTATAAAATCAAAATTACAAGAAATATGGTAATTGAATACAACAATTATATAAAATTAAATTTACAGGGTCCAATCTCTATGGATCCATTGATTCGATCCGTCGTGGATCCGAGAGGCGTTTTGGGCTTGATCTCGATCTATCGAACAATTTGATTTCTTCTTCTGAGGGCTTTAGGACTTTGTCTCAGAATGGATTTGGGTTTTGAGAGGAAGGGCCGATTTCGACAGAGGTTCGGTATCCTTCGAATGATGTGTAACCATTTCTTGGGGGAATTTGCCCTCTATTTATAGGTGGAGTGAGTGATAATCAGTGGCTATGATGTTGTCACGTGTCACTCATCTAAATGGTAAAATATTTTAATATCTTAATATATAAAATATATAAATATAAATATATATATTTAAAATATATAAATAATATTTAATTATTTAAATATATAAATAATATTTATATATCTACACATATAATCATAAACTATAAATTTTTGTATATTTTAAATAAATGAATGTATATCATGCTTTCTTAATTAGTGGATGCTCCACTATAGGTTTTATTTTTATGATTATTTTTATTTTTTCTGGATGTTCCGGATAAAGTTTATTTGCTTTATTTATTTTATTTTTAGTTGTTGTTTTTATTTGTTTTTGCTCGGGATGTACTATTTAATTTATTTGAATTTATATGATTATCTTTTGTGTTCATCGTGTACTTTAATAAAATTTTCTTGTTTTTATTTTATTTTATTTTTCTCTTTTTCCACACCTATTTCCATTATTTTCTTTTTATAGTTTTCTCGCATTTACTTATTTTACAAATAAGTTGTGGGATATTACCTTTTTACACTGAGGACAGTGTAATGTTCAAGTTGTGGGGTAGGTGTGTGCTCATTTGATCTCAATTTGCAGATTTTCTTGAATATTTAAAAAATTTGCCAAAATTTTTCAAAATGATTAGTTTACTTGAAAAGATTATTTTGTGAGCTTTTTGTGGGATTTTGATTTGCTTAGCCGATGATATACAATATTTGTTGATTGTTAAAAGTCTCGAGATTTGATTTTTTTCATTTTGTTGATACTTGGTACGAGCATGATTATAGGAAATTCCTGAAACTTTTTTGACACAGCTATTCTTGGTTGGTTGTTCCGATTAGTGGACTACTTTTGAACATTTATTTGAATAGTATTAAGTCTTTTGAGAATGGAAATGACTTGCGTTTTCACTTGAAAAATTCTTTAAGAGACTTGCCACATGTTTATTATTTTTGGTTGAATAAATTGTTGAATAAAAGGTTGTTTGCATGTATCCTTTGCTACTTGAGCACCGCTCCTTATGAGAATTGAATGCCCGGTGCCCAAAGGTCCTCGGGATCTGGGAGTCATCAAAGTGAAACTCATTACATGGGTAGTTAAAGTTGATATTGTTAAGCAAATGGGAAAACCTTGAAAAAATAAATAAATAAATAGAATAAAAATTTTCTTTTGAATAAGTAAGTGGCTTGTTTCTTGAGATTTGATTGTGATTATGTCTCGTTGTTGAAGTTTTCGATCGACCGAACCACTATTTGAGTAATTTTCTTTGAGAAGAAATTTGCTATTTGGATCACTAATTGAGACAGAGCACACACATCACTCGTGATGCTTTTATGATCATTTCTTGTATTTAAGTTGAAAATGATTTGTTTAAATTAATTTTTCTTGACATAGACATAAAACATTTGATGAGGCATATTTAGTAAATCATTCCCTACATTTGATTATGAGATCTTTGAAAAGCAAACTAATTGGTTTGGAACCTTTGGAAAACCCTTATGCACTTTTAGATGATTTGATTTGCATTAATTGATCTATTTGATTGTCTTACATTTCTTTGAACCCTTCTTATTGATTTGCTTGAGGACAAGCAAAGTTTAAGTTGTGGGGTATTTGATGACATCAAATATGATAATGTTTTCGAGGGTTAAATGTGCATAATTGAGGAGCTTTAATGGCTTAAATTGAGATAAATTGGTTAATTTTGCATTTAATTGTGATATTTATGTTTTCACGAAGTTCTTGGGGGTCAAATAAACCAAAAGAGTGAAGTTCAGGGGCAAACGTGAAAATTCTGGAAAGTTTTGATTTAATACACTCGGAAGGTCAATGAACACACGCTCAGTCAAAGAACACGCCCTACAAGAAGACTCAACACGCCATGCACGAAGAAAGAACATGCGCTCAATTGTTGAACATGCCCGAAGAGAGAACACGACCAAGGGAACACGCCCTCAGTAACGTACCAGTCACTGAGCATGTGTTACCTATATCACTGAGCCCATGTTGAGTCACTGTTCTGATTTTTTTGAGAATTTTTGTGTAAAAAGACTATTTTGCCCCCAGTTTCGGTTAGTTATAAATAATAGGATTTTTAGCTATGTTCGGATTGGATGGTTGCTTTGTTTATACTTAGATTATCATTTTGAGCATTGTTGGTTTAGACTTAGTGAATTTTCTATACAATTTGTAATTCCTATTTTTCTATAGATTATTCCGGAGTTGTTATAGTTATAAGTGTCTCTAGTTGGTTTTGTGGATTTGCCTCGACACGTAAGGAAGTTCATTGGAGCTACACTAGAGGAACCTATCTACATCAACCTTGGAGCTTGAAGAAGAACAATAAGAAGATTCAAGAAGGGAGTTGAAGAAGAGGAGGAATTCCCGAGTCAACGACCAATTAATAACGACATCTCTCTTCTCTTTTCTTCTATTACTTTTTATATTTTCTATCTTGTATCTAGTTGCCAACCTTAGGAACTCTTTATTCTACATTTCTCTTAGGTAAAAATGGTTGGTTTTATCTTACAAATTACTTTGGGCAATTTATGATTTTCATGGATGATTGTTGTAGTTTTATTTATTCGAATTGCAATTTCATTAATAGCTTTGGATCTGAATTTTTTAATCTTTAATGTTGAGCTTTGATTTGGAATTGTGGTTTTGGATTAACACTAATTATTAGGCCGGAACCGGAATATACGATTAGTGCCAAACTAATATGATTAGATTTCCTATTGATGGACCGGAACCGGGATGATTGATAGGAGATTTGATTATGTTAATATTCAAGTGTTCTTCATTTATGAATTTCTTGCAACGAACCGTATTGGGGAAGTTCATCTTTATACTTGAATTTGGTGGAATTATGATGATTAATTCATGATTATCTTGCCCTTAGTAGTTTGTATCCTCCATTTTACCTATGACTTTCCTTGAGTTTCTACCATCCATTTACTTACTTTATTTCTACTTTGCTTTATTTTACATTGATTTCTAAGAATCTTAGTTTCAATCTCATCATTGTTGATGTTGGTTGGATAAACTTTAGATTGATTCATTCCTCCAAAACGTGATCATATTTGATTTCATTATATTTTCTTACACTTAATCTTATAATAAGGATCTTAGGGAGAAACGATTTTATAAATTTTAAAATCTTGATACTTGCTTTGATACTAACTACATGATAGGTACTCTACCTAGATGATTGTAGATTTGTGCAAACCTATTTTATTCATTATATTCTTATTAATTTTATTACTATTTCACTCATTTATTTATCTAATTTTTATATATGAAAAGCGATCATCAATAATTTTAGGCACAACTCGAACCGAATTTGAATTAGTAAGAGTCATGTATATAACTTCAGAAAAATTAATGTGTACTATGAAGAGTGAGTGATATCCCTCGATTACATAGAGGTCTCATTAAATTTCACTTTTGAGAGAGTGACTTTTATACTACGACACTACCTAATTTTACTCTTATTTTTTCAACATATTGGAAACCGAAATATGTTTGAGGTACATTCGACTAAAAGCTATAGTTGGTAGTGAGAGTGTCGAAACCTACTTAAAGACTTCGCCCCACCATGCTCCCGTGACGTGGCGCCCAATTACGTTCAGAAACCCAACTATCCTTTTGCAGGAGTCAGGAGTCGAACTCGGGTCTTACGAGGCACAACGACTTCAGTTTGGCTCCGATATCAATTCGACTAAAAGCTATAGCTGGTAGTGAGAGTGCCAGGAACCTACATAAAGACCTGCTAGCCCATAACTTTTAGTCGAATTGGTATCGGAGTCTAACTTAAGTCTCTGTGCCTCGTAAGACCCGAGTTCGACTCTCGACTCCTGCAAAAAGGATGGTTGAGTTTTCGAACGAAGCGCGCCACGCCGCGGCGCGCGTGGGCCGGACCGGTCTTTAAGTAAGTTCCTGACACTCTCACTACCAGCTATAGCTTTTAGTCGAATACTTTTATGTTTGACATTACTGCCTAATATGGAAGCTCAACGACAGTTTTCAACCTTTATTTCTGAACGCGTTGTTTCTGATAAATTGCTGCCACAAAACTATAATTTTTTGCTCAAAAATGACACTTTGAAAATGGCCGTAAACCAAAACAATTTTGTTTTTTTTTTTTAAAAACAAATTTGGAGAAATTCAAAATTAGTGCAATTTCATCTTTCATTCAAATAAATAAATAAATAAAAGAAGAAATAGTTAGTTATTTAATTAATGGCTGACAGACGACTTTTGCTAAATCATTAGTTATCTCTTCTTTTTTCGAGGAGCGGGAGAGGAAACTCTGGGGAACAATACAAAAATGTTGTTATCAATAAAATGTTGTTATCAATATATAAGTAATCTGCATACAAAGTCAAACCGCTAACTCCACGAAAACTAAATCCTTTTTTTTTTTTTTTTTTTTTTGGGTAGAAGTTGGAGTTTTATACATAAGATGTATAAAACATACATTGATATATATGAAAATAAATTCTTAACAATTCAAATATGCAAAGAATATATGATATATATATATAGGCAAATTGGTCAAAAAGGTCCCTTACATTATAAATTTTTTGCGATTTCATCCTTTTTTTTTTTTTTGGAAAATTTCATCCATTATCTTATAAATTTTGGTCAATTTCATCCTTTCCGTTAATTTTTTTTGGTCAACCGTTAGTCAACCGTTAAATTTAATAAAAATTATTTGTTAGGGGTAAAAATGTAAATTCATTTTTTTTTAAAAAAAAAAAAAACCCCAAAAATTATTTCCTCCACCATCTCCCCCGCCTCCCATCTCCACCACCACCTTCTCCCCCTCCGCCATCTCCACCACCGCCTTCTCCCCCTATCACCATCCTCCAAATGCGGTTATAGTACCCAACAAACAGTAAGCCTGAGGGCCAATACTGAGCTATATTCAACAACAAAAATAAACAGCTAAAAAGCAAGGATCTAGAAATAATATCCCAAACCAATCTCTAGGTATACTAAATGCTCGCTAAATTTATCAACAATAAACTAAAAAAAGAAGTACGATCTCTGCTTGAATTGGTGTTTTAATTAATTGCTGCCGAGTAAAAAACATTTGTCTGTAAGATGTTAAGGATTAAAAGAGTTCCTACTGTTGTCTCCAACTACCAAAAGGAAGAAGGGGAGGAAGGTGCTCGCCAAGCAGGAGGATGCGGCCGGAATTGCTTCAGGAACTGTTGCCTTCCAGGTATTTGATAGAATGAATTTCAGAAAGCTTATTATATATTTCTTGCCTTTTTCACGTTGAAATGCGGACTCCATATATACCTGGGTTTTGGTTAAATTGACCTACAGGGGAAAAGCTCCCAATGTATGCTTTTAAGAGGGTTAGCAAAATTGTTGATCAGAAGGGTGTGCTTACCGGTTGGGTTACAATAGCTTGGGTGCATTTGCTACCATTAATCACCTCCATTTCCAGGTTTTTCCATCAGCAACTTTTGTTCATCATGCAATTTTTTTACTCTGTGATAATTGACTAATTCAGTGGTGGGGGAGATGGCGGAGGGGGAGAAGGCGGTGGTGGAGATGGCGGAGGGGGAGAAGGTGGTGGTGGAGATGGAGGAGATGGTGGAGAAAATAATTTTTGGGATTTTTTTTTTAAAAAAAAGTGAATTTAGATTTTTACCCCTAACAAATAATTTTTATTAAATTTAACAGTTGACTAACGGTTGACAAAAAAAAATTAATGGAAAGGATGAAATTGGCCAAAATTTATAAGATAAATGATGAAATTTATAAAAAAAAAAAAAAAAAAACCAAACCGAAAAAATTTTATAATGTAAGAACCCTTTTGACTAATTTACTTATATATATATATATATATAATATCTTTGTTACTTTTATTTGTTCACATAAGGTAATGACAAATAGAGACATCAATATTTACTTGATAATGTTTGGAAAATTTGATGTTTTAGTCTCACAGTTATTTTACTTTTTATTCTAAATTAAATTTTTTTTTTTTTAAATTGATTTGGTCAAATTTGTTGAATTTTCTAAATATTTTTGTCATTTAAGAAGTATATATATACACAACAGCTAGATTACCAGAAAAAAATAATCCAAATAAATACAAATTTTAGATATAAAAAAGCAAATGCCAGAAGTAGACACAATTTCTTCAAACTTCACTAATTAAGACATAATTAATAGTATAAACTTCATAAGCTTACCTTGAAATCTTCAATGGAGGAAAAGTTCCATTTTTTATATCTACGTGAAAACAACATATTAGTAGAACTTAATTAGAAATATATATAAATATATATTGTAGAATTAAACTAACTATTTATTGGACAATTATACCCTTGTATTTAAAAAATAAAAAGAAAAAGAAGAAAGATATTTAATCTTATCACAAAAGAAACGAAAAAAAAAGCATATTTCTAAACATACAATTGATGATTTCAATTGTCTCAGCTCAAGAATTTTTTAAATACCGTTGGCTTTTATATATAGAATATGTCAAATTTGAATGCATATACAAAAAACTGTGAATATAAAAGTGGACAGTACAAATTCATTCTAACTTTCATAAAAAGAATGTCTTGCAAAACCCTAGTTTCCCTTCTTCTTCTGTTGCTATTTCTGGCTTACTTTCTCCACACCAATTCTTCACCATCAAGAAACTTACAAGTAGCCGGTAAGTTTTCTCTCTCTCTCTGTCTCTCTTTCTTCTTCTTCTTCTTCCTTCTTTTTTTTTTTTTTTTCTTGGAATAATATATCTCTTGAAATAAAGTTTTCTTTGTTTCATGATGAATGAATTAATTAATTGTTGCAGATTATTCAAGGAAGCTTTTTGAGTACAAAAAATCCCTTGCTCCTGCTCCTGCACCTGCACCTTCTCGTCAGGCAAGGAATTATCATGGATCGTCAACTGATATTAGATCAATTTGCAGGTCATGTTTACCAAAAATGAGGAACAAGCCAAAAATATAATAACCAAAGGAATAATGTTTTATTCATGTTTTGTTTATTATAATATATATAATTTACATACATCAATTATATATCATGTTTTGTTCGATCTGCTACTGATTAAGTTGACCTTAATTTTTTGTATGGCTTGAAGATATTATTATTTTTTATTATTTTTATAAACATTTATCATTATCATTTTAAAGAAATAGAGTTATTTTATTTTAGAGTTATGTGAAAAAGTAAATATATACATTGTTTTAGATATTTAAACTATTTTGAAAATTTTGGTTAAGTGTATGTAGGATTGTACTATTCTCTCTACCACAAGTGTAAATGTTAGACAAATTTTCTTTGTTAACTTTGAGAAGCGAATGGTGTTTTCCATGACAATTTAATTAATCTAAAAATTACTGCTATTTTCATACATTTCTATATTGTTATAACATATGTGCTTTGATACCAGTTTATTATGACAGTGAGTTATGACAAACGTGAAAAAGATAATAAACAGTAAGAAAAATCAAACACACATAATTACATGGTTCATGATTTTTATTCAAATAGAGTAGAATACAAATGTCTTAGGCATTCGGATGAGAAATAGATTACGTATATTACTAAGTTAATAACTCTAAACTAGATCTATATATATAAATTACAACATTGCCTCATGTTCTATTTCTAATCAAATTAGGATACTACTCTATGTTTGAGATTTAACAACTTTTGAGTCAAAATGGCTGAATGCCTTTTATGTATTAATCTGTATCTTTAAATAACACTTTCTGTACAACCTTAATTTGGTAAGAAATAATATACAATAAATACAATTGACTAATGTTATACTAATCTAGGTAAGATATACAACTATGGTAAGAAGAATAATTGGATCCACAAATTGTACAAGAATCCCACAGTTAATGCCACATATAATGCCATTGATATCCCCCATTAATTTGTCAACCATAAATTGATGATGGTCTCGGGAAAGAGCCTTCGTAAACACATCAGCCGTTTGAAGAGCAAGTGTTGATGTGAGGGAGTGAAATAACGTGAGTGTCATATGCATCACGAATATAATGACAATCCACTTCAATGTGTTTTGTACGTTCATGAAATACAGGATTAGCGACAATTTGGATGGCACTAGTATTATCCGCATGAAGTGGAGTAGGCTCAATTTGAGGAAAGCCAAGTTCACCTAACAGGTCTCGAAGCCAAACAATTTCTGAACATGCATAAGACATAGCACGATATTCGGACTCAATTGAAGATTTAGATATTCGATCTTGCTTCTTGCTTTTCCACGATACAAGAGAGTCACCAAGGAACATGCACCAACCAGTAACAGAACGTCGAGTATTAGAACAACCAGCACAATCTGCATCACTGTATGAAACTAAGCAGATACGAGTACCCACGGGAAAGAAAAGACCTCGATCGGAAGTTCCCTGCAGATAGCGAATAATACGACGAACAACAGCTAAATGAAGGTGTGTAGGTGTCTGCATAAATTGACTAACTTGTTGGATAGAAAATGAAATATCCGGCCTAGTAATTGTCAAATAATTTAAACTTCCCACCAAGCGTCAATACAAAGAGGGATCAGAGAGAAAATCACCATCATCACGACATAATTTGACATTAACCTCTAAAGGAGTGTCAACCGAGCGACCATCTTGGAGACCAGCCAAAGCAATAAGATCTCGAGTATATTTATGTTGGTGTAGGAAGATACCGGTAGAAGTAGAATGCACTTCAAGACCTAGAAAATACTGTAAAGGACCTAAATCCTTCATATGAAAGGATTGATGAAGATGCTCCTGAAGTTGGGACATCAAAGTAGAGTCTGTACCCATAATAACGATATCATCCACATAAATCAAGAGTAAAACTATGCCTTTCGTAGTTTTACAAAGAAATAGAGAAGAATCATACCGACTTTGAACAAAAGAGAAGCTTAGAAGCGTAGATCGAAACTTGTCAAACCAAGCACGTGGTGCCTGTTTCAAACCATAGAGAGAACGCTTCAGCTTACAAACATCCTGAGACGGTGTAACAAATTAACAATCCAGATGATGGAGTCATATAGATTTCTTCCTTAAGATCCCCATGCAAGAAAGCATTTTTGACATTCATTTGTCGCAATGACCAACCTTGAGAGGCTGCAATAGCAAGAACAAGTCGTACAATAGTCATCTTTGCGACAGGGGCAAATGTTTCTTCATAGTCTACTCCATACTCTTGTCGATTACCAAGTGCCACCAACCTTGCTTTATATCTATCAAGCGACCCATCGGAGCGAAGCTTAATAGAATATAACCATTTACATCCAATAGGTTTGACACCAATAGGGAAAGGAACAATATCCCAAGTATGATTCTCTTGAAGAGCTTGAAGCTCTTCTTGCATGGCTTTTACCCAACATGTATGTTTAGCTGCTTGAGAATAAGAAGTAGGAACTTCAATATTAGATAAAACGACAGAGAAACCATATCGATCCGGAGGACGACTAGTACGGAGTGACCTTCGTAGAGCCACAAGAGCAGTTACCATATCGGGATTAGGAGGAGTCGGTGAAGATGGAGGTCGTCTCCGCTGATAGACAAGGCCGTCTTTAAAACGCTCAATAGGGGCTGAGACATCATGGCTTGATCAAAGATAGGAAGATGAACACTATCAAAATGAGAGGCATGTTGCTGAAAAAAATACTCATGGTCAAAGAAAATCACATTTCTTGAGATACGCATACGGTTAGCAACAATATCATAGCACAAATATCCTTTATGAGTATTGCTATAACCCATAAATGCACATTTTACTGATTGAGCCATAAGCTTGTGACGCTCATGAGGTGGCAGATGCACAAAACAAACACAACCAAATGTGTGTAACAAGTCATAGTGAGGATGTGAACAAAAAAAATGATAGTAAGGGGAATCAAATCCCAATTGCTGAGAAGGCAAGCGATTGATCAAGTATACTGCGGTCGATAAAGCTTCCACCCAAAATCTAGCCGGAACTGAAGACTACAACAACAATGTTCGAACCATATCCAACAAGTGACGATTTTTACGTTCAGCCACCCCATTCTGCTGAGGAGTATAAGGGCACGATCGTTGAGATAAAATACCTTTCTTTTGTAAGAAGCTTTGAAATTCATGTGACATGTATTCCCCTCCATTATCGGATAGTAATATCTTAATACATGTAGAAAATTGCGTCTGAATATAGTCGAGAAAATTTTGGAAAACAGTGAACACTTCATCCTTGTTGTGCAGGAAATATATCCAAGTGAAACGACTGTAATCATCAATAAATGTTACAAAATATTTGTAATGGGCATGCGAGATAACAAGAGAAATACCCCAAACATCGGAATGTATGATCTCAAAACAAGTTGTAGCACGATTGTCAAAAGAAGGAAAATGTAATATCTTACTTTTTCCTAACTTACAAGTAGAAAAATCAAGAGTAGAACATGGAACTTTGCTACCAAGAAATCCTCGATTCATTAAAGTAGACAAAATTGCATTATTTGGGTGACCCAAGCTTTTATGCCAAATGTCCACCTTATTCTCAACAATAATAGAAGCTAAAGACAAAGATCTAGGAACAAGTAAATTGCAATGGAAATAATCTGCCCACTTTAGGCCCCCTTGCGATCACCTTCCCCGACACTTGATCCTGCACAAGACAACCATTTCGAGAAAAATGCACATCACGGTTATTATCCACCATTTGGCCAATAGAAAGAAGACTAGTAGATAGTCCGGGAGATACAAATACATGACGAAAAGAAGGTGTAACATCACCAATAGCTGTAATTGGAAGATTACTGCCATTGGCTATCTGAATATGTTGTGTGCCAGTATACTTCCGCAAATTATGTAACAAATTAGATGAGCCAGTCATATGATTAGAAGCGTCGGAATAAATAAACCAAGGAGAAACAATGGAATTACTAGTACCTTGAAGCCCAAGAGCAGAGAAAGCTGTGAGAATCATTTGTTGTACCATTTCTGGAGTAAGAGTGGGCTGAGTTGTGATTGGAGAAGCAGCAAAAGGAATTGTCAAAGGAGAAATAGTAGCATTAAAGGCTTGGGCCTTCCGATTTTCTGGACGGGTAGGACATTCCTTGATGATGTGCCCATGTTGCTTACAGTAATTGCATAATTTCTTACCACAATTGCGTGCGAGATGCCCAAACTCCTTGCAACTATAGCATTGTGGTTGTCCTTTCCCTCGATTTCACCCTTGAGCAGCATAAGCAAGAGTGACAAGATTTGTCGTCTCTTTCGACCCACTTATAACAGCTTGGGTAGCCAATCTATGTTCTTCACGCAATAGTTCCCCAAAACATATGTCCAACGAGGGAACTGGATCTCTATTCAGTAATCCAGCCCTTGCAATCTCAAATTCTGGTCTCAATTTCATCAAAAATTGATCCCGCTTACTTTTTTCGTGAATTGTCTGAAGGCCTTCCAACGTCTCCTCGGAGACCTTAGAATAGATAATACCGGAATATTCGCTCCATAGGTTAGTAAAACCAGAATAATATTGCTCAATTGAAAGATTACTTGACTGAAATTACTGATTTCGAGTTCGAGCTAAAAGCGCCGCGCAGTATTTTCTTGATAATATATGCGTCTCAAATAATCCCACATTTATTTCACAATACCAAAAGAGCGTAAATTATTGATCATATGTGTCTCAATAGATGCCGGAATCCAAGAAATAATGCGAGCATCTCTGGTCTCCCATTGAAGAAGTTCCTTAGCATTTGTAGTTGTCAAAGAACTACCGTCGATGTGATGCCATAGTTCCTTCCCTTTTAGGAACATCCTGAATTGAAACTCCCAAGCAGCATAATTCTTGCCTATAAGTCGAATCGCCAAAGTCTCTGTTGAGGATTTACCGGAAAAATTTTCGGTAGACATCGTCAACTAAAAAAAATCACAAAACCAAATCGTTGATAAACAATATCAACCCTAAAAGAAATAGAACAAAGAAGGGAAGAGAAAACAACCCTAGAACGAAAATCGAAACCTTGCTTTGATACCATAACAACTTTTGAGTCAAAATGATTGAATATCTTTTCTGTATTAATCTGTATATTTAAATAACATTTTCTCGTACAACCTTAATTTGGTAAGAAATAATATACAATAAATACAATGGACTAATGCTATACTAATCTAGGTAAGATATACAACTATGGTAAGAAGAATAATTGGATCCACAAATCGTGCAAGAATCCCACAGTTAGTGCCACATATACTGCCATTAATAGCCGAGGGTGCTCATTATTAGACTTTGATAGTGCTAAATACTGGGTTCGATCCTAGACGAATTCTACATTGATGATTGGAGGCCTCAAGGAAGTTTTCACACCCGAGATACTGTGTCTAGGAGAATTTTCTATGATTAAGTTAGAGAGGAAGAAATGAAAGAGAGAATATATGTATTGTAAAATGACTTTTACTTGGGTTCTATTCTCTCGCTTCTAGGAATAACGATACCTATTATATATCTCACTACAATTTTTATAATCACTCATATTGAAAACCATTGTAACTTCAAGTCTAAGATTTAATGACACAATATATTATTATAGATTAATTTTATGACTTTAATCTATATATTAGTTGTAAAATGGGTCGGTATAATATTTATTCTCAACAAATACATATGAATTTGATTCATATCTTATACACATATTTATCTCATGAATATCAATCAAATTCATACTAACCTTAATTCATTGTTATTTCATTAACAATAATTGATTATACACATTTAGATTTATAGTATTCAAAGATATCATTATATAATATATATATAAATTTATACTAATAAATTAAATCTTTATGAATAAGAAACATACCATATCTAGAAAATAGGCTTAGTTAGGTCACTATTACTATCAATTCCCAATTTCAATTGGCATTGGAGCCTTAACTCTGAAGCATAAATTAAAAGGGGATTTATGATATATTAATATAATTTAATTTACTATGAGTTATATCTTTATTGATTAATTGATTCAATTCGTCCATTCATAAAAAAATTTGATCCAATTCTTCATGAATTTGAGGGTTTATTGGGCTTGATTTCAATCCTCTTGATTGGTATTAGATTTGATCATTCTCGGGTCTTTGAACTTAATCTTAGATTAGATATTCTCGAGGACCTTGTGTCACGTGTTAGCGTACGATCCATTGTAACACCTCCTTAATTTCTATTGGTTTGACTCCACCACTATTGTCATGTGTTAGAATCTGATTCGATTATGTGATAATTAATTAAGTAGATTTTTATTAATTATTTAAATTTAAATATATATTGAAAATTTTTCATTATCTAACATTATGTCAAATACCATCCTCTAACATTATGCAATGTCATCTTCAAAGTGTTCAATTCTTGCATGAAGGTTGAGAAACATTTTCAAAAACTTGATTCATCTATGCTAGTCACCGTTCATCCCTAATCAGTCCATCAAATGATAACATCATCATAAATCATGAGATCATTCACTATTGAATAGAAGAAAGAATGAGAAAATGTGATATATGACTATCAAAATAGATTTAGCTAAGACATACGATCAAGTGGAATGGCAAGTTATTTATCATGTTTTGCATAAAATTTAGTTTTAATGTTAATTTTATTGGTATGGCTATAGAACGCACTTTAACTAATCAGTTCTCTATCTTATTTAATGGATACCCTCATGGTTACATTAACTACCCCCTATTGCCTACTTTATTTTTCTTTTAGAAAAATGAATTTTATTCTATCTTAGAAACAAACATTTTAAAATATCCTGCATATCCATGTCAATTAAATTAGATGCATTTGATCATGTAGTCCTCTCTTTTCTCCAACCAGATTTTGGAATGGTGAAGAGGGTCCTCTGTGAATGTTTTTCTTTTATTTTAATGAAATTTTAACTTACTCAAAAGGAAAGAAAGATATAGAGAAATATATATATGTAAGTGTGTGTGCTGCTTAATCCCATAAGAAGCAAAAGTTTATGTGCTTTTAGATTAATTGAAAATAGTTTGGAAGAAATATTTATTACTTCTTACAATTATTTGTTGAATAACACTCTTACCTACAATTTGATTCAAATTTAGAATTTTCAAAAATTTTGAAATTTTTATTATTTAATGTTATTTACTGATTGGAGGAAAACTCTTGATCCTTCAACACGTAGTCAGTGGGGCCTGTTCTCTCGCTGACTGAGTCCTGTAAAAAAGGCCAAGTGTTGACGGATGTATTCTCGGCGTTGACTCTCCAACAGTCAAATTAGTAACAAGTAAGAATAATGAGGTGTCGGACAATCGGCCAAAAAGTATATTACGACAGACTAGACAAACTGCACAAAATTTGGTCTTTTAAAAAGCATAACACTATATAATATTAAACTGACATCACAAGCATATGCTGTCCAAATCTCAGTTTTATTAAAGTTCACAAGAGAACATGTAATAAAAGTTTAACAACTTTTGGACTTTAAGGAAATTGTTTATTTTTAATTTTGCAAGGAAAATTTTAGATGGGTTTAAATCCAAATGTCTGAAGTGCAGTCACCGCCCGGATACCTCATCTCATGTGCCAAGGAAGGACCATCAGGTTCGGCTCCAAAGTCCACGAAGAAATTGGGATTTATTACAAGACCACCTTTGTCTGAGTCGACGTCAATCTGCAACATGTGTGCTCCTTTTTGCACTAAATCAGGATAAAACTGGAGATCCCAGGAGCTGAATAGCGAGTTTGTAACGTACAGCCTCTTTCCGTCTAAACTCAGCTGAATCATTTGTGGTCCTCCTCTCAACTCTTTACCCTACATATATATATATATATATATAATATACACACAAATAAAATATTCAATCTCTTATGTGAGGGAACAACATCAATATATATTGGCATATAGGCATACATATATATATATATATGCATAAAGTATTATGACAGAAAAAAATGCTCATTAAGAGTTTTTAATGTATCCCATTTTATATGTGTTTATTGAGAAGAGACAGATAGTGCAAAAACAAGACCTCAAAAATTGCTGCGAATTTGTTTCCAAATTTTATCTTTTATTAATAATATCATTACAAGTATAAGTTTGTAATTACTATGCGTAAAAATTAGATAGTTCTGGATAAACACTATAAACAAGGTTGTATAATTACTATACGTAAATATTAAGTTGTTTTTCGATAAACACTATGAACAAAAATTCTTAAAAGCTCTTAATGAGAATATTTAGTCTTACTTCGAAAACACAAATTCTCATTCCAAATTCGTGATTCATATCTCCACTACGGTTTCTTAACTATTCCTTTTACTTTTGCACTTTAAAAGGACAAATCTTAACTTAAAGTATCAGAGCTTTATACCTCTTTCATCCACCTTGCGGATTTAGAAGTGATATGTATATATAGTCAGAATATGAGGAAAATAACACATACCTGAATGTCTGGGACATCAACCTGGTATGTTGTACCATCTTCACCTACTGCTAATACCGAGCTACCATTTCGAATTTGTCCCCCAACAAATACTTGACCTGTGAGCTTGGGATTTTGAGGATCCTCAATGTTATATTGTCTTATATCTCCATGAAGCCAGTTGGCTAAATAAAGAAACCGATCATCAAGAGATATAAGAAAATCTGTTATTAAACCGGGCATTTCCGGAAGAATCCAATTCTGCACCTTCAATGGTTTTACTGATACTGATACCTGTAATGTGGGATTAGTTAGTATCTTATTTTGTTACAACTTTTTTTATTTCACAATTTTGTACCAATCTTACCTCATGGTTCCATGCACCATTTTCAGTCTGGAAAAATCGAACCATGTTACTTGATAAGGCACATCCAACAAATCCAGTATCCTTAGATGGATCGTGCAAGAATCTTATCTGAGAACAAAGAAAAAAAAAAACATTTTTAGATTGGTAATACTTTTTTGTTACAAAGGAACTGATTCAAAGAAGAAGGGAATTCCCCGAATTTTACCTCCAAGGGTAGGAGTCCAGTATTACCAAGATCCAATGTTTGCTTTAGTTCGCCACCAGGCCAGTTGTAAACATGTAGATGTCGTCCATAAAGGCCATCGGAAACATGCTGAAGGTTAAAACCTTTTGTGAATGCAGCCGGAGCACCCCAAGAAGTGCTAATCATTGTATTGTGCCGAGGTTGATACCAGAAATCGTATCCATAAAGAGGACTATTTCCAGGTTTCTCCCACCTGTAACGTGTATATATATAGGCACAAATCAGAGCACTATACATAATGAAAACTACTTAAACGAGTCCCCTGAAAATAAGAAAGATATACACAATTACCTTCCTTTGACATTAAAATCCGAGTCGAGCAAAAGAAAGCCATTTCCCTCAGCATTTCCTTCTTTATCTCCAAGACATGATACCATTATATCACCAGAAGCCAGGCAGTGAGCAGTATGTGGATATGCTAAACCAGTCTTCTTTATGATATCTTCAGGATCTACAAATTTATGCAAAGCTGGAGCCCTTGGATCCTTCAGTGTATCAACTGCATAAATGCGGCCAGATCTGAAAAAATGATTCAACTTTAGTATCAGAGTTGCCTTAAAGTTCTTCAATATAAGGAGATTTTTAAGGTGCATTTGAATTTTGTGGTTGGATGAGTTTCGAATCCTTGCTATTGTTCCTATTTGTTGAATTATGATGTACGTGTTGAGTCTCGTTAAGAAAATTTGTGATCAATGCGTTAAGAGGATAAATTTAATCAATTTCTATTAGCTAACACGTTTTTGAACATTGTAGCAATTTAACTCTCGATTTACGACTATGTCCAAAAAGTATCCAAATAGTCTTAATCTCTTTGATTATACATATATATGATCACTTATTTTCAATTACAAAAGAAGAAATTGCAATCACCACCAAAAGGGTTGTGTTTTTATTCATTTTTCATGTAATTTATAGAACATACTTCAGAAATCCAAATGAGCAAACTGTTTGCAGATAAATAATTAACATAATTTTCCTACATTTACCATAAATTAAATAAATCAAGAAAAGAACAAGTTAAAAAGTGACTCACACTAATGAAGGTAAGACAAGAAATCTCCTGGTAGCAGATGGATCTCCATGGCAGGAACTACATGCATTCCAACCAGAATGATGCAGTTCATCACCAAGATGAGGCATAGGCAGCCTGTGGATGACCTTAGAAAAGGTTGGTGAACTTGGATCAACATCCACTGTAGCCAAGTAGTCAGGCTTCTCTATTCCTGTTCCTGTTATTTTCAAAAGTCAAATCAAATCAAATCAAATTAAATTAAATTTCCCTTCTCTCTAAATTTCAGAGTTCTTATTGGTATGTAAGGGCATATATATATATATATATATATTCCGACTTTATCGGAGTTCAATCACCATCTCAATAAATGCAGGTTCAGGAAGTTGCTATGGTTAGACTAAATCACTCATCCACAGAAGTGTGTATGTTCCAGTAGTTAAATTTAAGATTGAAGCAGATAAAGATCCCCACAAAAAAAAAAAAAAATATATATATATCAGTTATATGCAAAGTCTACAAATCATATAGACAAGAATTTTCACTATGTTCTTTATCATTTATTGATTATATTACCTCGAATTTCCTTCAATCTTTATATATATATATAAAAATATTCAATGTTCTTTGGATTGCGCTTGCAAAATATAAACTCTTTCATCGGGGAGGAGGCCATTTCTCCCTAGACTCTTATATAGGTGTGTATCTGCCAAGTTAAGGGTTAAATCCCCTTTTAATTCCCTTAATCTTCAAGAACTCCACGAAATTCATGATTTCTCTCTCAAGAAAAAAATGCAATTTTAAATTTCTTAATTCAAGAAAATTCCCCAAATAATAAGCTAAAAGATTAAACAGAACACCAGAAACAGAAAAAAGCAGAGAATCATCCCTCCAAAGAGAAGTTAAAAAAAAAAAAACAAGAGAGGAACATATATATATATATATATATATATACCAGTATATACGCAAGTAACATAGAGGAGCTTTTCTCTAGGGCCAGCCATGGCATCACGAGGGGTAGCATAGCCAGGTCCCTTATGAATGCAGCACCCATTTTGCCCAGCCTCGGTTGAATTCGCCATATCTGTTTCCGTTTCCTTTCTTTCTTTCTTTCTTTCTTTCTTTCTTCTTCAAACAGAATTGAAGAATAGCAGAATTTTAAAATAGCTTCTTTGAACTAATAAATTATTGGAAGGATGACGAGAAATCCCACGGTTCGATGAAATCAGTAGTTTCTTTGTTATCCGTATCTCCACAGTTTACATCGCGCAAAAAAATATCTTGAATGCAAGTTCAAGAAGCGTCCAGGGGGGATGTATTTTATTTAGATTTGATTTTCCACTTCTAATATGTTATTATTTGTCTGAAATCTTGATTTTGTACATTTAGTCTAAGAAAAATCGAAACCATGCCGCGTGTCAAATTATTATTATTTTTTTTAAAATGAGAACATGTCAAAATTATTATTATTTTTTTATATTTTTAAATAAATGATTTCATTAATAATTATTATAAAAGATGCACAATTGAGCTGCGGCTTATAGTGGGTCCTCAACTCAATTTTAAGGCATTTCAAATTTACTATTATACATTTATTTAAAATATTCTCTAAAATATTTTTAAATATCAAAATTTTATAACTTTTTAATATTATTTAATTAATTATAAAATTGAATAAATTGAAAACATGTGACATCAACCAATATAAACCATAAAATAATAATATAAATTAATTAATAATAAATTAAAAGGTTGAAATTTAAACTATATATTACTCCTTTTCTTCTAAAAAAATTTATAATAATTATTTTTATTTATAATATCAAATATTAAGATAATTATAAATTAAATTTATATAAAAATAATATAATTTTAATTATTTTGATATAAGATATAAATTATAATTAATTACATAATTATAACATATGTATATATTTTTTAAAAAAATTAGCTTATATAATATAATGTTATGAAAAATAAATATTTTTATCTAGATTATTATATATTTTATATCAAATAAATATTATGAATATGTAAAAAAATAAAGTAAATAACTTTTATATTGAAGATACAAATATAAATATTATATAATATTTTTTTTAAAAAAGATAAAAAATAAATAAAAATTTATTAATTTTTTGTGTTAGGTACAATTATGATTCGAAGTTCCACATAAGCCTGGCCTAATAGGTGACCGTAAACAATATCGATATCATAAAACTATTTTTTATAAATTAAAATTATTAAAATTTATAAGTAAATATTTTTAAAAAAAATTGTGACAAAGTTGATCTTTAATATTTTAATAAAAAATAAAATGACAGTCTATTTTGGCAAAGTATACGCACCTTATCCAACCACCTTATTTTTAGAAGTAGGTAATAAAACTACCATATATTGGGAACCTTTTTCAAAACTACCCTATTTTGGGTAATGACTTTCTTGGTCACCTCTGCATCCATAAATAGAAGACCAAAAGGAACATTGAGAGAGATAGATCATATCAAGAAGAAAAGAAAGTTTGACGATTCCTTCAGAGGTCGTCCATAGTTTCGAAGTAGAGAAACTTTGGCGCATCCTCCCTTCGACATCAAACCCACGATCCTTAGAGAAATCAAATCATCAAATACAAAGAGATCAAGATCAAACGCAAAAACCCTCGAAGTCAAATCCATTCCGAGATCAAACTTACAACTCTTGAAGAAATCAAATCATTTGACAAATCGAGATCAAATCAAAGAACCCTCATATCCATGATGAAAAGAACAAGTGAAAATATACAAAGATTGAAGTCCATTATCAAATAAATAAAAGAGGAGATATATATTATTATCTTTTGACATATATTTTCAATTATTTATTTTGCAGATGCAATCGAATTTATTGTTCACAAATTTTTTTAAAAATATTAACAAAATTAAAATACGTGCCACTTTAATTAGTTAAATAATAATAATAATAATGTAGTTATCTTCATTTAAATCAATACTTATATAAAAAATTAAATAAAAATTATAATCGCATACAAAAATTAATTCAATTATTTCAAAGAAAAAATATGTTTTAGATATTTATAAAAAATATATTTCAATTATTTCAAATGATTTCACTTTAACAATACTTTCTGCTGAGTAATGAAATATTTAGTAGTATAGGAACAATATTTAAAAAGAAAACTTCTTTAAATGATTGAGGTAACATACATTGAAAGTTTTTATATATGTCAAGTGTGTTGTGACCGAGTGGTCAGCAATTACACTCATTGTCCAAAGGGCGGGAGTTCGACACTCAACTCAACCATAGTGTTGTCGGATCCGAGTGTGTATTATTCGGGTATAACCCGGACACCACACGAAAAAAAAAAAGTTTTTATATAAAATACTATCACTACAAAACGATTAGTTTTTCCTAGTCTTTTCTTTAATTGGACACTTTTTCTAAAATTCATTATAAGTTGAGATCTACCATTTTCTATCAATTAAGATTTATTCCACATATAAAATATATATTATATATATAGAAAAAGATTAAAAAGTGTTAGTTGTGCTGCTGTATGTAGTTAAAACAAATATTTCAAATTGAAAGATTATTATTTTGCTTGGTCTAGAAATTAAAGATAAACTTTTTATTCAATACATCCTCTTTGTCTCTTCATATCAAAATTTTTAACATTGAAATTAAGTTTTTAGTAAAAGTTTTTTTACTCAAAGAGTTTGTATGCGGAATTTAATTTATAAAATGTTCATACTATAGAAAAGTGGACATGAATTGATCCAAACAGATTAAAAAAATAATGAATTATAATTTTGAAATTAATGGTCCACATGATTACGCAAATTAATAATCATATATAAGAAAAAAAAAAAAAAAAGTTTTTGTTGTAGCCTATTAAACATTAGTTTTGACAACTTCCATCTACTTGGTCTCTCTCTCTCTTTATGCATTATAGTTTCTCTTTGTTTATTAGAATTTTCTTATAGGATGTGTGTTTTTCTACTGATATTAGTCCACAACATCATTAATTTTCTTATAAATATGTTGTAACTCACAACTTTTTTCATAAAGCAATTAAAAGATTTTTATAAGATTTGAAAAGTGGACATGAATTGATCTATCTAGATGGATTAAGAAAATAATAAATTATGATTTAGACAATAATGGTCTTTCGTAATCATCATACATAAAATAAAATAAAAAAAGATTTCCTTGTAGTTTATGAAACATTATTTTCTACAACTTTGGTCCACTTGGTTTCTCTCTCTCTCCTCCTCCTCCTCCTTCTTTTATTTTTTTATAAAATAATAATACAAAAAAAAAAGAAGAAGATTTCCTTGTAGTTTATGAAACATTATTTTTTACAACTTTGGTCCACTTGGTTTCTCCCTCTCTCTCTCTTCTCCTTCTTCTTCTTTTTTTTTATTTTTTTTAATGCATTAGTTATTGTTTGTTTATTGCAATTTTATTTAATAGGATGTGTGTTTTTCTTATGATGTTGGTCCACAACATCTCTATGTTTATTTGATGGCAATATGTATGATAGCATCTAATTAAATTGGCATTAATGGTCCACATGATCACACAAATTAATAATCATATATAAAATATAAAAAAATAAGGTTTTAGTTGTAGTCAAACATTAGTTTTTACAACTTCGGTCCACTCGGTTTCTATCTCTCTCCCTCTCTTTTGTTTTGTTTCTTTTTTTTTTTAATGCATTAGTTACTCTTTTTTTATTAGAATTTTAATGAATGGGATGTGTTTTTTTTTCTAATGATGTCGATCAACAACATCTTTATTTTCCTTATAAATATGTTGTAACTCACAACTTTTCTTATAAGACTATTGAAAGATTTTTATAAGATTTGAAAAGTGGACATGAATTGATCTAGATGGATTAAGAAAATAATAAATTATGATTTAGACAATAAAAATCCACATGATTACGAAATTTAGTCAACTTTTACAAACTGTTTGAGTAAAAAATACTTTACTATATTATTTTCTATACTTTACTCAAATAGAAAATAATGCATAAAAAAGAAGAGATAAAAAACCCAAGTTGCAAAAACTAATGTTTCATAGACTGTATTATATGATTATTAGCTTGCGTAATCTTGTGGACCATTGGTGTTAATATCGTAACTAATTATTTTCTCAATCTGTCTAGATCAATTGAGTCCACTTTTCTATACTATGAACATTTTATAAATTAAGTTACGTATACAAACTCTTTGAGTAAAAAATACTTTTACTAGAAACTTCATTCCCATGTGGACCAACGTTGCAGAAACTAATGTCTCTCTTGCAGCCTATGAAACATTAGTTTCTGCAACTTTGGTCCACATGGGTTTCCTCTTCTTTTTATTTTTTTTCCCTTATGCATTATGTACATTTTATTTTATTTTTTTTGAATTTTATCGGGTGTGTGTTTTTCTTATAATGTTGGTCCACAAAATCTCTATTTTTCCTTATAAATATGTTTTAACTCACAAGTTTTCTCATTAAACAATTGAGAAATTTTTTTAAGAATACAATGGCTATGGAAAAGAGACTTGTTGTTCTATTTCTTTTTTTACTCTATTCTTATTATAGGTTAGTTTTGGAGGAAACAATATTTTTAAATTTTTTTTCCTGTATATTATATAATTTAACTAGTACACCTTCATATTCTTTTTTACTATTTAAAATTGAAAATAAAATCTTCATAGTGTACTCTATTACGAAAAACATAAAAGCTTTATATATATAGGAATACTATTTGCAAAAAAAAGAAAGATTTTATGCATATCAAAAACTATATGGTACAAAGTTTAGTGTAATTTATTTTTAATTTCCTAATAATTCTTATCCTATTTGTTTTATTCACTTTACAAGGTTGCAAGAACGTAGAAGGAGGCAAATGTTGCAAAGATCATCCTGAACAAGGACCTTGTGTCAAGGGCAAAGATGATAATCCAGAAAATGGTGGAAAGTGTTGGAATTTTTGTATTTCGGAGTGCGAGAGAGGAGGTATTTGCAAGGAGGCAGGGGGGCAAGAGTGTCTGTCATTGCGCTTGTTAGTTGATCTATTAATTAATAATGATGAAAGTATAATTTTGTTATACATGTTCTCTATCTTTTCAAAGATAAATAAATCTACTTTTCTCTTTATAATTATTATCTTTTTAAATTTTATGCATATTCCTTGAGATATTTATTGTGTAACATCGAATTAATTTTTTTTTTTAAAAAAATATTTTTCTTTTAATTTTAAAGTTTTATTTATTTTATAATTATAAATCAACTAAATCTACCTTTAAGTTAATATCACTTTAAAAAAAAAAAAAAAAAGTTATACCTAAAAGACAAAATTCACTTCACTCTTATAATATTATGGAATAGTATTTGGCATATAATTCTTCAATATATATATATATATATATATATATATATATATATATATATATATTTTCATACATAATATATATTTATTTCATTTCTCTAAAATATATTTATGCAAGTGACTTTCCGCAGTTAATTGTTTTATGTATTTTTATCGATTTATAAATGAATAGTGACAAAAATAAAAGTGTGGATTAAAAATAATTTTCTATGTTAAAAGTTTTATCAAATTTAAAACTTATTAATACATTCACTTCTTATCTTGATATCATAGTTTTTAGCATTGAAATGAAGTTTCTAGTAAAAGTATTTTTTACTCAAAGAGTTTGTATACGTAACTTAATTTATAAAATGTTCATAGTATAGAAAAGTGGACTCAATTGATCTAGACATATTGAGAAAATAATTAGTTATTATATTAACACCAATGGTCCACAATATTACGCAAGCTAATAATCATATTAATATAGAAAAGTTTGTGTTGTAGTCTATGAAACATTAGTTTTTGCAACTTGGGTCCACTTGGGTTTTTTATCTCTTCTTTTTTATGCATTATTTTCTATTTGATTTGAATTTATCTAATAGGATGTGTGTTTTTCTTATGATGTTGGTCCACAACCGATGTGCGTTTTGAGTGAGTTATTATTATAACATACTTCAATTTAAGCAACTTACATAAAGATGTCACCGTATCAAACACAACTAAGACAGGGTACCTGTCGTATGCGGATAATAACATGGAAGCATCACAATTTTACATTTAAAAATACTATATTCCCTAAGAACGTTGATAATAGTCTATTAGCATCTATCAATTACGACAAGGCTTCGATTACTGGGAATTATTAATCATAGGTACCAATGCAATTTGAGGGATTGGAAACGAAAGGGAAAACAAAAGGGTAAATAGGAATCTCAATTAAGCACCAATGATTCAATTAGGAACACCAATATTCAAAGATGCAACTTTAAAATGGATCTAAGGCAATTGTGAATTCAAATTAGCATACTACCATACGTGTCAATACGGTTAGTTGCAAGTAATCCTAAATCCGTTAGGTTGATTATTAAGTCTTTAATTTAATAACTTAAACTTTAAGATCAGCATTAATTGCAAACTCAAGATTATTAAGATGCCGAACCTTTCTGGTTTGAACAAGTTATTAGTCCTAATCTGTCAATTCATTAATTCTCCTAGTTTGGTCTCCTTTACAAATTGTCAACTTAATTAGCTATTTAGTTTCATGCATTAACTAGATAAAAATCTAAGCTTCATGGCATAAACTCAATTAGGAAACCAAATTGAAAGCGCAAGAAAATAAGTAATTCAAAATGTAAATTAAATTATATCCTTCCCGGGAATGTGAGATAAACCCTAATTGTTCATTATTCATATAGAAAATATGAATCCTATGAGACAAAATTAAAATTGATAAAAGAAATGAAATACAAGAACGAAAAGATAAAGAAAGAGAAAGTTGTCGTTTGACTGTCATTGCTTCAAAGGAGTAGCTTAATCCGCCAAATCTTTATAAATCATGGTTGTCCCAATTTTTGTCTTGATCTTCGGATCTTCAGTCATCACACCTCTCAAATATACTATAGAGCTCTCTCTTACGGTTCAAGGTTCGAACCCTCTCTCAAAGTTTGATCTACTGAAGTTTGAAGAAAGACTAGCTCAACAAAAATTGGCAAACTCTCTCGCCTATTTCTCTAGATTATGTCTCTAGTAGTTGTTTTGTAACTTTCAAAGTTCTCTTCCATAGGAATCTCACTTCTACCTTTCTTTTAGGATGTTAGAATAGTTATATTTTACAATTACATGTTGGATGGGTGATGGATTTACTTTGATGATTATATCAAGTGTTTTATGATTTTAATTCAAAGGATGCTTTGATGATTAATGCATATGATTGTGGCTTGTCTTTAATTGCATGCATTAATTGTTTGAAGGACATTGGATTGACATTTGGTTGTTGGATGAATAACTAGATGCCGCATTTGTGTAATTGATATGGCTGGACCTTGGAATGATTAATTTCTCTAATAATCCCTAATTTGATCTTAATGCAAACCTTAGGGCTAATTATTGAATTGACAATTCAATAATGAACCTAGGAGGTTTAAGATTGCTTGCAACAAACTGCATTGGGGTAATCAAATAAGATAATTAGGGTACAAATAGCAAAATGGTTGAGTAAATCTCAAATGCCTTAGATTCAACATGTTGATTGTATCTCTCTAATCATCCTAAAACTTAGTTGATTCTTTATCTTTTAATTGCTCTTTTAATTGCATTTTAGGTTAGATGTCCTTACCTTACTTCTTCTCAAGCTTTGGAAACTCATAAAACACCTAGTTGGAATAACCATTACACTTTCTTGGGTAGAACGATTTTAAATAAATTTAAATTGTTGATATCACCTTCATGCTATATACAATGATAGGTACTCTGCCCTTTTCATGGCTTAGTGACATTTTAATTGTTATTATTTTTAAAGGAAATTTGCTTAATTACTCTATTTTTGTTTATATGAAAATGTGCTATTATCAATCTACCATTAATTTGATATGGCTTTACAAAAAAATTAAAAATTAAAAAAAATCTAAAACATGTAAAAATTAAAACATAATTATTCATTCATATTTTATTTAATGAGGAAGATAATTGAACAAATTATATATGCAATTGATCATGCAATCAATATCAAACATAAAAATTCTTTACTAGTTTATATAAAGGCTTCAATTCACATGTATGTATAAACATACAAATAAATTTGAATGACAGTTACTTTAATTTTTTTTTAATTTATATCGATATTCATTTCACTTATTTCGATTAACAAGGTTGCAAGAATATATATGGAGACACATGTTGCAAAGATCATCCAAAACATGGATCTTGTGTCAAGAGCACAAAAACAATCCATCAATTAATAGAAAATATTGCACTATTGTATTAAAGATTTTGAGTGATGATATATTTACATGGAGGTAGGTGACAAGACTATTTATCATTGTGTTTGTAAATAGACCTATTAATATTTTGGGATGAAAGTATAATTTTGGATAATTACAAAGATGAATAATAAATCCACTCTAAACCTCTATGTATAAGATTTTTTTTTTCTCGATATAATATATAAGAATATGTTGAGCATGGACTTTCTAGCTTTTAGTAATTTTTTAATTTATTTTACACAATAATTAATGGAAAATAACAGTTTTTTAATAACTGGTGAATGATAAAATGTCAATATTTATCAAAAAAAAAAAAATATTAAATTCAAAAAAAAAAAAAATTAGAATATTGCATAAAATTCTACTAATACTATTGTAATTCTCAAAGACTCTCAATGTATATTCTTTGTTACAACTTTATGTAACAAATTTATGATAGTATACTAAATGAAAATGTTAAATATATTAAATAAATATGTAATATATATATATATATATATATATATATATATATATATATATATTTACCTTCATAATCATAAGAAAAAATTGACATAAATAGTCTATATTATTTTTATTAAAAGATAGATAATATTAAAAAATATGTCTAAATGATAAAAGTTTACATAGAACTTAAATTAAAAAAATGAGTAATGAAATATTTAGGATTATAAAAGAACAATATTCAAAATGAAAACTTCTTTAAATGATTAAGGTAACAAATTATTTGCCTTGTTCAAATTAAATAACTTGAACCATGAAACAAGTTGACATATACCATTTTCTATCAATTAAGATTTGTTCCACATATAAAACATATTTTTCTTATATATAAAGAAAACAATTAAAAAGTGTCATATGTGTTGTTGTATAACAAGGTCAACAGAATATTTCAAATTGAAAGATCATTATAAAATGTTCATAATATAGAAAATTGGACATAAATGGATCTAGACAAATTATGAAAGTAATGAATTATAATTTGACATTAATGGTTCACAAGATCACACAAATAAATAATCATTATATATATATATATATATATATAAAGGTTTTCGTCGTAGTCTATGAAACATTTGTTTTTACAACTTCAGTCCACTTGGTTTTTCTCTCTCTCTCTCAATTACTTTTTGTTTATTAGAATTTTTTCTAATAGGATGTGTTTTTTTCTAATGATGTCAATCCACAACATCTTTATTTTTCTTATAAATATGTTGTAACTCACAACTTTTCTCATAAAACAATTGAAAGATTTTTATAAGATTTGAAAAGTGGACATGAATTGATCTAGCTAGATGGATTAAGAAAATAATAAAGTATGATTTAGACAATAATGGTCCACATGATTAAGAAAGTTAGTCATCATATAGAAAATTAAAAAAAAAAAAAAGATTTCCTTTATTATGAAATTATATAAATATAAGACAAACAAACTAAGTAAACTTCTCTACTTATAGAGGTGAAATGGGGAGAGGATAAGCATGAAGTATGTCACTTGCTACATGTAGTAAAATATGATCATGTTTTGGAGCATTATTTGTGCATAATAGTTGAGCTTTGTTGTATTAAATTGAGATAAATTGATTGATTTTGGGCTTAATTGCATTATTTCTGTTTCGGGTAACTTTCGGGCTAAATTGACTGAAAAGAATAAATTAAGGGTTGAAACTGCAATTTTCTAGAAGTTCACTACACCCTTAGAAGAGTTGTTGCGGCCATGATGATGTCACTACGCCCATAGCCGGAACACTAAGCCCGTAGCTGCCACGCGCCCTCTACGCCCGTAGCAGAGATGTCCACTACACCCGTACTGAAGGCGTAACCGCACTGTTTTCATGCCCGTAGCAGAGATGTACACTACGCTCGTAGCTGCACTATTTTCATGCGCGAAAATGACCATTTTGCCATAACTTCCGGTTTTCTATAAATAATAGAATTTTTAGCATATTTGAGATTGGATAGTTGCTCTATTTATACTTATATTATCATTTTGAGCATATTGGTTTAGACATAGGAAATTTTCTATCACTTTTGTTTTCATATCTTTACATAGAACATTTCTTAGATTGTTGTAGTTGTAAGTGTCTCTTGATATTTCTTGTGGGTTTGCCTCGACACGTAAGGAGATCCATCAAAGAGGGCTTCATCTACATCATTCTTCAAGAGCTTCAAGGTTGCAAGAAGAAGATCAAGAGAGAAGTTGAAGAGAAGAGGACATCCTCGACATCATCCGACAATTGATAACGACATTTCTCTTTTCCCTTCTTCTATTACTTTGTTTTTTTTCATGAAAATCTAGTTTACCAACCCAACAGAAACTCTCATTCTTCTCCATTTTTTTTAGGGTAGAAGTGGTTGGTTTTATGTTACTCTTCATTTGGGTATATTTTATTGTGATTTGATTGTTGTAGTTTTACTAACTTGGATTACAATTTCAACTATGGCTTTAGATATGAATTTATGTTTTTGTCCGAGCTTTAATTTGAGATTGTGGTTTCGGGTTAACACTAATTGTTAGGACGGAACTAGGATATATGATTAGTGCCAAATTAGTGTGATTAAGTTTCTTATTAATGGACCGGAACCGGGATGATTATTAGGAGATTTGATTGTGCTAATATATTCAAGTTGTTCTTAATCTATGAATTTCTTGCAACGAACCGTATTGGGAAGATTCATCTTTAGACTTGAATTTGGTGAAATTGTAATGATTGATTCATGATTCTTTAGTCCATTGTGATTTGTATCCTCCACTTTTTCTCTATGATTTTCTTTGAGTCTTTACCATCTTTACTTGCTTTATTTCACTATGCTTTCTAGGATTTTTAGTTTCAATCTCATCACTCTTGATGTTTGGTTGAATAAACTTAGATTGATTAATTCCTCCAAAACATGATTGTAGTTGATATCATTATATTTTTGGTAAACTATCCTAGTGACACTTCTTAGAGTTCAAAATCCAAGTTTAGCACCTAAGGAATTTTTCGTTCACAAGGTGCCATTCGGGTTTTAAAAAGTCCCACTACATGCCCTTCCGTCAATTTGTCCGTTAGGGTAAATATTTGACCGTTAGTCAACCCATTTTACTGTTTTAGGCAGGGGCATTTTTGTCCAAAAATTTTAAAAAAACTTTTTTGTTTTATAAAGGGTAGTTTTGTAATTTTAGTATAATAAAACCTAAAAACCCTAAATTTTTTCTCTCTCTCCTACTCCTTCTTCTTCTTCTTCTTCTTCCACCAACTATACACCTACAACAATGGTGGCGGCGGCCCAACGACGTCGGGGGTGGCAGCGGTGACGACGACACAGCAGTGGCGGCAGTGGCGGCGACAGCGGCGACGACACAGCAGCGATGGCAGCGGCAATGACACAGCAGCAACGGAGACGACACAATGGCTGCGACAACGAAGACGAGTGGCGGTGGCAACGACGGCACAATGACAATAACAACAACACAATAGTTTAATTTTTCTTCCCCAAATTTTATTTTCCTATATCCATTGTTGTTAGGGTTTCTTTTTAATGGAAATAGTATGTTTATTTTTTGAATTATTATTAATTTGTTATGGGTTTGTGCCGCCACCACTGTTTTCTTCCGTGTCGCCGCCGTCAACACGGTTGTGATGTCGTTGGTGGAGTTGCCACCATGGGTAGAAGAAGAAGAATGGGATGAATCATTGTACTTTGTTTTTTTTGTTTAATTTTGTATTATTTTATATCATTTGAATTTTAATTAATCTAAATTTTTGGGCAATTTTGTTTTCAAATATCAAAACCAGTTGTTGTGCATTAATTACATGCTAAAAGAAGTCGTAAAATTGTAGAGGTGAACCGAGAAGAAGATATAAATTTTGGAAGAAAATATAATAATTTTTGGAAAAAGATTTGAACTTTAAAAAATAAAAAAAAATTGAATTTTAAAAGAAAATGTGAATTTTGTAAGAAGATATAATAAATTTTGAAAAAAGATTTGAATTTTGAAAAAAAAAAAGAGAATTTTGAAAAAAAAATATATGAATTTTGGAAGAAGATATAATAAATTTTGGAATAAAGATTTGAATTTTGAAAAATAAAAAAAATGAATTTTGAAAAAAAAATATGAATTTTGGAACAACTAGTGAAGAATGTGTGGAATAAGAAGAATAGGATAGAGAAAAAATATGGTTTTAGGATTTATTTTTATTAAAATTACAAAATTACCCTTTATAAAAAAAGGGTTTTTTTTAAAAAAATTCTGGACAAAAATGCCCCTGCCCAAAACAAGTAAAATGGGTTGACTAATGATCAAATATCTACCCTAACGGACAAAATTGAAGGAAGGGCATGTAGTGGGACTTTTTAAAACCCGAATGACACCTTGTGAACGAAAAATTCCTTAGGTGCTAAATTTGGATTTTGAACTCTAAGAGGTGTCACTAGGATAGTTTACCCTTATATTTTCCTACACCCAATCTTAATGGGGATCTTGGGGAAAACGATTGTATAAATTTTAAAATATTGATACTTTCCTTTGTAACTATCTACATGATAGGTACTCTGTCTAGATGATTGAAGATTATTGAGAACCTTAATTTTACTCATTCTTTATTCATTAATTCTTTCATTCTTTTATTCCCTTATTTCATTCAATTATTTATTATATCTTCAAGAGTCATCAGTTTCTAATTCCTCATATATATATATATATATATATATATTTACATGACAAAGAAAAAACTATGGATTAAAAATAAATTTCCATGTGAAAAATGTTATCAAATTTAAAACTTATTAATACATCCACTTCCATTCAATGCATTCACTTCTTATCTTGATATCATAGTTTTTAGCATTGAAATGAAATTTCTAGTAGTATTTTTTACGCAAAGAGTTTATATATGTAATATAATTTATAAAATGTTCATAGTATAGAAAAGTGGACTGAATTGATCTAGAAAAAGATTAAGAAAATATTTAGTTATGATTTTGACACAAATGGTCCACAAGATTACGCATGCTAATAATCATATATAATATAGAAAAGTTTCAGTTGTAGTCTGTGAAAAATTAGTTTTTGCAATTTGGGTCCACTTGAGTGTTTTATCTCTTCTTTTTTATGCATTATTTTATCTTTGATTTTAATTTATCCAACAGAATGTGTGTCTTCCTCTATGTATAAGAATTTTTAAATTTATTTTACGCAATAATTAATGGAAAATAACAATGGTTTAATAACTAGTGAATGATAAAATTTAAATATTTATCATAAAAAATAGATCAAATGCAAGAAACTTTTTTTTAGAATACTGTATAAAATTCTACTAATACTACTGTAATTCTCAAAGACTCTTCATGTATAATCTTTGTAACAATTTTATATAACAAATTTATGATAGTATATTAAATGAAAATGTTATATATAATATTTATTTTTTGACCTTCATAATCATAAGAAAAATTTGACATTAAATTAGTTTATATTATTTTTATTAAAAGATAGATAATATTAAAAAATATGTCTAAATGAGTATATAAAGGTCCACATGATTACGAAATTTAGTCATCATATATAAAATAATAATAATAAAAAAGATTTCCTTGAAGTTTATGAAACATTAGGTTTTACAACTTTGGTCCACTTTGGATTCTCTCTCTCTCTCTCTCTTCTCCTTCTTCTTCTTTCTTTTTTTTTTTTTTATTTTTTTATTTTTTATTATATGTAACATTGATAAATCGATAATATTTTATTAAATATGAAAAAAATATAATAAATTGAATATACAATAGATCACCTAATCCATATAAACCATAGAAATTCTTTACTAATTTATAAATAAATTAGTGTTGAAAACGAAAAAAGAAAAGCTAATAATCATATAAAAAATAGAAAAGTTTCTCTTGCAGCCTATGAAACATTAGTCTCTGCAACTTTGGTCCACATGGGTTTCCTCTTCTTTTTCCTTTCCTTATGCATTATGTACATTTTTTTATTTTTCAATTTTATCGAGTGTGTGTTTTTCTTATAATATTGGTCCACAAAATCTCTATTTTTCCTTATAAATATGTTTTAACTCAAAGTTTTCTCATTAAACAATTGAGAAATTTTTTTAAGAATACAATGGCTATGGAAAAGAGACTTGTTGTTCTATTTCTTTTTTACTCTGTTCTTATTATAGGTTTGTTTTGGAGAAAACAAAATTTTTAAATTTTTTCTGTATATTATATTCTTTTCATGTATTTAAAGTTCAAAATAAAATCTTCATACTATACTCTATTACGAACAACATAAAAGCTTTATATATATATGGATACCATTTACTAAAAAAAAGAAAGATTTTATGCATATCAAAAACTATATGGTACAAAGTTTAGTACAATTTATTTTTAATTTCATAATAATTTTTATCCTGTTTGATTTATTCACTTTACAAGGTTGCAAGAACGTAGAAGGAGACAAATGTTGCAAAGATCATCCTGAACAAGGACCTTGTGTTAAGGGCAAAGATGATAATCCAGAAAATGGTGGAAAGTGTTGGAATTTTTGTATTTCAGAGTGCGAGAGAGGAGGTATTTGCAAGGAGGCAGGGGGCAAGAGTGTCTGTCATTGCGCTTGTTAGTTGATCTATTAATTAGTAATGATGAAAGTATAATTTTGTTATACATGTTCTCTATCTTTTCAAAGATAAATAAATCTACTTTTCTCTTTATAATTATTATCTTTTTAAATTTTATGCATATTCCTTGAGAAATTTATTGTGTAACATCGAATTAATTTTTTTTTTTAAAAAAAAGATTTTTGTTTTAATTTTAAAGTTTTATTTCTTTTATAAGTATAAATCAACTAAATCTACCTTTAAGTTAATATCACTATGAAAAAAAAAAAAAAAAAGTTATACCTAAAAGACAAAATTCACTTCACTCTTATAATATTATGGAATAGTATTTGGCCTATAATTCTTCAATATATATATATATATATATATATATATATATATATTTATTTATTTATTTCATTTCTCTAAAATATATTTATGCAAGTGACTTTCCGCAATTAATTTTTTTATGTATTTTTATCGATTTATAAATGAATAGTGACAAAGATAAAATTGTGGATTAAAAATAATTTTCTATGTTAAAAGTTTTATCAAATTTAAAACTTATTAATACATTCACTTCTTATCTTGATATCATAGTTTTTAGCATTGAAATGAAGTTTCTAGTAAAAGTATTTTTTACTCAAGGAGTTTGTATACGTAACTTAATTTATAAAATGTTCATAGTATAGAAAAGTGGACTCAATTGATCTAGACAGATTGAGAAAATAATTAGTTATGATATTAACAACAATGGTCCACAATATTACACAAGCTAATAATCATATATAATATAGAAAAGTTTGTGTTGTAGTCTATGAAACATTAGTTTTTGCAACTTGGGGTCCACTTGGGTTTTTTATCTCTTCTTTTTTATGCATTATTTTCTATTTGATTTGAATTTATCTAATTGGATGTGTGTTTTTCTTATGATGTTGGTCCACAACTGATGTGCGTTTTGAGTGAGTGATTATTATAACATACTTCAATTTAAGCAACTTACATAAAGATGTCACTGTATCAAAATTTTGCTCCTTTTCAGCTCTACTTCACTCCTATAAATAGATGCACTCCCTCGGTTGTTGAGACACACCGGAATCACTCGGATCAAGAGCATTTCTGAGTTTCTAGCTAATAGAAATTTCACAATAAGCTCCAGTAGAGTTTTCGGTTTCCATTTTTCTTTCTTCTCGAGTGTAGGGGTTGAACCTCGACCGTAAGGAATATCCCTATAGTTTTGTTGAGAGGAAATTATCTCTGAAGATCTCTTAAGCGAGATAAGGATCTGGAGTACAAGTCTCAGAGAGATCTGAAGGATTAAGCCAGCCCGTGGAAGCAGTTAGAGCAACACGACAACTTTCTCTTTCCTATTCTTTTCGTTCTTGTGTTACTTTTCCTTTATATGTTATGATTCTCTGTCCTAAGATACTCTTTATTAGATTGATTGATTAATGATTTATATATTTCCGGAAAGGATACATTTTAATATACATTGTGAATTGCCTATTGTCTTATGCTTTTAATTTGATTCTCTTATTGAGTTTATGCTTTGAAACTTAGGTTGATGCATGGTACTACAATAGTTAATTAAATTGACGATTTTTTAATGAATCCCGACCTTAGGCGATTTAATGAGTTGCCAGATTAGGACTAAAAACTTACAACGACCGTACTGAGGTTAGGCATCCTAATAATCTTGGGTTTGGAATTAATACAAATCTTAATGTTATGTTATTAAATTGACGCTTTAATAACCGATCTAAAAAGGTTTAGGATTACTTACAACGACCAGTATTGAGGTAATCATTCTAGATAACTCGGGTATGGAAGTAAGATAATTCGAATTCATAATTGCCTTAGATCCGCTTGCAAGCTACACCTTCGAACTCTGTTCACCTTAATTAATCATACGTACTTCATTAGAGTTCTTAGTCAATTTTTTTTTTTCCATTCTTGTTTTAAATATTCTTCAAATCAACAAACCTGAATTGAATGGACACATAGGACTAATTCCTTGAACCTTAAAGTTTGTAATAATTGGTAGAAACTACCAGTCGTTACCAACGTTCCCGAGGATACGATATTTATAAATTTAAAATCGTGGTACTCCCGTGTTACTATCTCCATGCGATAGGTACTCTGCCTTAGTTGTGTTTGATTATGTGACACTGTTTTGTGAGATTATTTGCCTTATTTGATATTTATTCTTACTTACTCGGAACACACACCGAAGATCATTATAAAATGTTCATAATATAGAAAATTGGAAATAATTGGATCCAAAAAAATTATGAAAGTAATGTATTATAATTTGACATTAATGGTTCATATGATCACACAAATTAATAATCATATATAAAATTTAAAAAGAAAGGTTTTCGTCGTAGTCTATGAAACATTTGTTTTTACAACTTCGGTCCACTTGTTTTTACAAAATTTATTTTTCAAACTCTTTTTCTTTGCCTTCTTCTTATCTTATTGAAACATCATGCCTTATCTATCTTTGGTATTATCAAAAACTGAAAATTTTTGACTTCATCGTGCGAGGATCCACCTGAATTGAAATCGAAAGGGCTGGCCAACCTATTTCTACTATGGATTCCTAAGATGAAGGTAAGAACTTCCTTGATTATAATTGCACTCTAAAAGAGAAACAAAAGGAAGTTGCAACTGAATGCAGTCAAGAGGTACAAAAGAGCTTTTTTTTTATAAAATTATTGATATTCCGGATACCAATCCTTGCCTTTGCTCTCATACATGTTCTAATGTTTTCCGAATAGTTGTCATAGTTATATTATATTCTTAACATGATAAGAGAGTTGATAGATGATTTCTTGTGTTTGGTATACATTCATGCATTGCTTGTGAAATCTGGAATCTATGTTATAAAGATGCGTGAAAACGACTCATATGCTTAACCGGGAAAGATATTCCTTATGTGTTTGATAAGGCATTTTTGCATGAATGTTATTAAAGGGAATTATTTCACTACTGCACCCATTATGACATCCCCTTGATTGAAATTGGCTATTTGACATGTGATGTTAGTAATTATGCAAGTAGGAGTTGTTTGAGGACAAGGATATGCTGTTCCAAATGAAATACTATGTTGTATATGCATTTGACAAATTTGGTCTTGTCCAACACTATATTGTACACTAATCACCCCGCACTCACTTGTTGAATTATAATGTATTTAGTGTACATTGGATATAATTGAAAATTGAATAAATTTGATGAATATGATAAATTCAATGAGCTTTAAATGGAAAAATAGGATTTGGCATGATAGATAGTTTAAAAGAATTTCAACTTGAGACTAAAATGTCATTCACATTTGAGAATGTTTCTAGGAAATTTTAAAAGATATTGGACAAATTCCTTCGTTCTTAAACAAGTATCACCATGGGAGCTTGTGAAATAATGAATGAGGATGAAACATCATTCAAAGTGAACAAACAGAAATTGAAATTTTTCAGGGAATTGTTAGACAAAATCAAACATATAGTCCTTCTAAGGGGGAAAGGCAGTCCAACTTAAAGACAGTAAAGAAGCGCTTATATGGAGGCAACCCTTATTTTTGTTTTCATTGTTTTGTTCCATTTTTTTTTCTTGTTTCTTTTTTGTTTTGTTTGTATGCTTTATTTTAAAGGTGTCTTATGTGGTTTTTGGCGTAGTTTATGTTGATGTGTAATTTGAGTTATATATAAATAATAAAAATAATATAAATATTCGAATAAATAATACTAAAAATAATAGGAATCTCTATGATTAAAATAGGTTTGTCACTAATAAAATAACTCAATTAGGCAGAGCACCTATCGAAATAGTTTAGTAAATAAGGTGATATTCAGATTTTAAATTTATAAAAATCGTTTTTCCCTAAGACTTCTATTAAATTCTAGTGTGGAAAATATAATCAAACTAACTATGAATATGATTTGTGAATAAGGATCATTCAACAAGTAAATCAACCAATATCAAGAATGATAAGATTGAATTCTAAATCCTAGAAAGCAAAGTAAAGAACAATGTAAGGAATAAAGCAAGTAAAAAGGTTGGGAGGAATTCTTTGTAAAATATAGGTGAGATAAGAGGATACAAAATACCAAGTATAGGATAATCTTGGATCTAGTATCATAGCTCCACCAAATTCAAGTCTAAAGTAGAATCTCTTCCATACGGATCGTGGCAAGAAATTCCTAGATTAAGAACACTTGAATGTTGACAAGATCAAATCTCCCATCAATCATCCTGGTCCGGTCCATCAATAGGAAACTAATCACATCAACTTGGCACTAATCGTATATCCTAGTCCGGCCTAACAATTAGTGTTAATCCGAACCACAATCTCAAATCAAAGCTTGTACTAAAGATAAAATTCAGATCTAAAGTCATCAATGAAATTGCAATTCGAATTAATAAAACCACAATCATTCCATCCAAGAACATCACAATATCTCAAGTAATTTGTAAAATAAAACCAACCAAATCTACCTATAAGAAATGTAGAAATGAGAATTCCTAAGGTTGGTTAACTAATTACAAAGAATAACAAGGAATAATAGAAGAAAAGGGGAAAGTGAAACATAGACATTAAACCTTCTTCCTCTTCAACTCCTTCTCTTGATTCTTCTTTGCTTCTTCAACTTGGATCTTCAATTTGTGTAGCCCAAATACCCTAGAATATATTCAGTAAATTTCCTTACGGATCGAGGCAAACCTACCAAATTAATCCCAAGATACTCAATACTACAACAAGTAGAGAGTAATCTCTAAGAAAATTGGAAAATCAAAGTATAGATCTCTCTCTAAGTTCTACCAAACCTCTAAAATAACTTAGCTATTCAGCCTAATCAAACCTCTATCCAACCTCAATTAATGGTAAAAATCCCAATATTTATAGATAACCAAAATAGGGGTAAAATAGTAATTTTACACAAAAATCTCTAAAATCTCGGAACAGAGCACCAACACGGGCTCAAGTGTTACACGCAACACGGGCTCGGTGCGGTTTTATTATCGAGCGCGTGTTCAATGGCTTGCCGGGCGTGTTCAATGGCTTGTCGGTCGTGTTCTTGTGACCGAGCACGTGTTCCTGGGCTGGTTGTGTAAATCTTTCCACAAATTGCATATTTAGTCCCCCGAACTTCGCTCTTTTGATCAATTGAGTCCACAAACTTCTCCCGAAAAGCAAATTATCACAATTAAGTACACAATTAACATATTTATCTCAATTTACTCTAATAAACCTCAACAATTATGCACAAATACCCTTCCAAAACATTATCAAATTTAGCGTTATCATAATACCCCACAACTTAACATTTGCTTGTCCTCAAGCAAATCAAAGAAGGAATTTGAACAAACAAATCATTGAAGAGAAGTGCATAAATGTTTTCTCAAAGAATTTCAAACTAACTAGTTTACCCTTCAAAGATCTCATAAACAAAGTGTTTAGGGAATGATTCACTTCTATGCCTCATCAAGTGTTTTCATGTTTAAATCAAGAAATACAAAATTGAACAAATCATTTTCAACTTAAATACGAAAACGATCATAAAATCATCCCGAGTGCGGTGTGTGCTCTATCTCAATTAGTGATCCAAATAGCAAATTTCCTTTCAAAGCAAATTACTCAAATAGTGGTTTGGTCGATCAAAAACTTCAACAACGAGACATAATCACAATCAAATTTCAAGAAACAAGCCACTTATTCAAAAGTAAATTTTTATTCATTTTATTCTCTTTTTTTCAAGGTTTTTATTGTTTGCTTAACAATATCAACTTTAACTACCCTTGTAACGAGTTCCACTCCGATGACTCCCGGATCCCGAGGACCTTAGGGCACCAGGCATTCAATTCCCATAAGAAGTGGTGTTCAAGTAGCAAAGGATACATGCAAAACAATCTTTTATTCAACAATTTATTCAACGAAAATTAAAAAAAAAAATGTGGCAAGTCTCTCAAAGAATTTTTCAAGTGAAAATTCAAGTTATTTTCATTCCCAAAAGGCTTAATACTATTCAAATAAACTGTCCAAAAGTAGTCCACTAATCGGAACAACCAACCAAGAATAGCTGTGTCAAAAGAGTTTTTTCAGGAATTTCCTATAATCGTGCTCGTATCAAGTATCAACAAAATGAGCTAAATCAAATATCGAGACTTTCAACAATCAACAACCGATATCTATCATCGGCTAAGCGAATCAAATTCCCACAAAAAGTTCACAAATAATCTTTTCAAGTAAACTAATCATTTTGAAAAATTTGAAAAATCAAACAATTTTTTTTTGAAAATATTAGCAAATTGAGATAAAGCGAGCATACACACCTACCCCACAACTTGAAAATTGCACTGTCCTCCGGTGTAAAATCTAATACCCCACAACTTAATTTAGAAAAATAAATAAGTGCGAGAAAACTATAAATACAAAACGGGAATAAGTGTGAAAAACTAGAAAAATAAAAACAAGAAAATTATATTTAAAACGGGAAAGTATACTATGAACACAAAAGATAATCATATAAATCCTAAATAAATCAAATAGTAAATGCCGAGCAAAAACAAATAAAATCATCTAAAAAGTGAATAAATAAAACAAATAAACTCTATCCGGAACATCCGGGACTAAGAAAGCGATATAGACAATAATTGAACGCCAAAAACCAAGTATGACTCAATAAAAGCGGTAAAAGGAAAGGGAAGAAAGACAAATCTTGTTTCCGAGCAAGCATGCTTGGAACTTATTTTGTTCCTTTATTAGGAACTTCTTCCTTCTTCAATAACTTTTATAAGGCTCGCTTTGTCCTCCCTAACAACATCATCTTTCGATTTATTCAACAGAATTTTGTTCGGTGCTGTTAGGGAGTAATCATTTTTGCTTGTTCCGAAAATTGCCTGGACAATTGTCCCACTTGCATTTCCAGGTTTTGTAGCGAAGCCTATTGATTCTTGTATTACCTTCAACAAACAATCAAGAAGGATAGAATACAACACAACAAAGAAAGAAAGAAATTACAAGATAAAAAAAAATGTCCTACTACAAACGATCTAGGAAAGAAATTAAAAGATCAAGAAAAATAAGAGAAAGAAATCAAAATACCTACAAAACAAGAAAAGAGAGATTAGAAAGGATAAAATGAAATAAAATATAATATTATTAAATAATGCTAATCTAATCAAAAATAAGAAAAAGAAAATGAATTAAATTAATTGAATGAAAGAAAGAAGAAAAAGAATGAAAGAATGATAAAGAAGAATGGAATGAAATGTATAAAATAGAAAGAAGGTTTGAAAGAATGAAAATGGAGAGAGAAATAAAAGGATTTAATGAGCATGCAAGATTAAATAGAAAAGGAAAAGAGATGGATAAGAAATGGAATGCAAAAGGAATCTGAACGAAAATTTGAAGAAATAAAATTGAGAAGGAAAAATATGCATGCTCTCGGGTGGAAAGAACAGGGGAGAGTGAAATTCCAGTTCTGGAAATTTTGACAAAACAGAGGAAAAATACAGAGATACATAATAATTAGCTACTGGAATTTTGAATAAAACAGAGAAATTAACCTTTATAGCTACTGGATTTCTCTCCAAAACAGAGGAGAATGCATGCTGAAATTTTTAGAATGACCAAAACAGACTGCCAATTGCAAATTTCTGGACATATTACAACAAAAACAATGAAGAAGACTCACTGAAATTTGACAAAAACAGAACAAAACATGTAACAACTACTGGATTAAATATAAGGCAGCAGTGCATAAAAATCTGCCACTGGACGAAAATTTAGTGAACATATATACACAAAAATCATCTAGCTACTGGAAATTGAAAAACAAAAGAAATGAGATTACATACAACTAACGAATCTATATACCATTATTTACAATGCCATGTAGAATGAATATACAAAGAAACTATATGTTAATCTACTGGAAAATGTAAACCTAAAAACCATGCAAAAACAAAGAAAACAAAGAACAAAATTCTACCTACTGGAAATTGGATTACATTATATATACATCAATTCCTATAGTAAAGTGCATGCAAAAAGAACTACTGTACACTACAAGTTGCAATTAGAATATATACGTATATATATATATATATATATATATAAGCCATGCAAACTATAAAAACCATGCATACTGTATAAGACAAAATGTAAAAAGCAAATTCCACTAACAAGTAAATATGCAACTAGTATAAATACATAAGCATGCAAATTCGTACAAAGAAAAAGAGAGTCTACTGTTCATGAAATATACACACTATACTATACATAATAGAATCATGCATAGCTACTCATAGCTATTCATTACTCTATCCCCTATTTATGTCTAAATTCACTCAACTCTCTTTCTCTATCTCTATATACATATAGTTGCTACCTTGCAACTATGACACTAAAGAGAGTTCATCCTCCACTGATCGCTATCTCGATTTATTCATGTCAAGTAGATCGGAACGTAGCTACTAAGCGCTACCACTCATTTCCGAGAGGATTAGTACATCATGGCAGAAGAATTGATTGGGAGACTCTTACGATTCTCGAGTCAAATACACAGATGCATACTCTACCATATATCTGCATTTTTAATGAAAAAGCTACTTAGAGGTACTAGTATGTAAATCTTCTATACTTTTTGAGCATCATAAAAGGTCTATTTCTTTTAGACTTGGTGGATATGATCATGATTTGAGTATGACGAGTTTAGAATTGTCCTTAAAATATATTTGGGACCATATCACTATGTATCATCCTGTTTATTCTAGAAGGTCAAAAGCTTCTATTTCTCATTCTGTATTTCACTGTTTGCATGTTATGCTTGCATGCTATTAATAGAAAGGAGAATATTGAAGTGATTCATGTCATAGATATAAATGAGTTATCACATGTTTTTAGGTGTATTCATGTGTACATGATTAGAATATTCGCTTTTAACTGCTAAAAAATATGCTACTAACACTTGTGAACGTGCTTTGAGACATTTCATTGCTAGAGTTGCGAGATTTGTTTGTATAGATATTGTAGCTCTCATTATGGAAAGCACATTTCCTGCACCTGCAACCATCACTACCCTCCGAAACATGGAAAAACATCACTAATAGGATGTGTGTTTTTCTTATGATGTTGGTCCACAACATCTCTATGTTTATTTGATGGCAATATGTATGATAGCATCTAATTAAATTGGCATTAATGGTCCACATGATCACACAAATTAATAATCATATATAAAATATAAAAAAATAAGGTTTTCGTTGTAGTCTATGAAACATTAGTTTTTACAACTTCGGTCCACTCGGTTTCTATCTCTCTCTCTCTCTTTTGTTTTGTTTCTTTTTTTTTTTAATGCATTAGTTACTCTTTTTTTATTAGAATTTTAATGAATGGGATGTGTTTTTTTTTCTAATGATGTCGATCAACAACATCTTTATTTTCCTTATAAATATGTTGTAACTCACAACTTTTCTTATAAGACTATTGAAAGATTTTTATAAGATTTGAAAAGTGGACATGAATTGATCTAGATGGATTAAGAAAATAATAAATTATGATTTAGACAATAAAAATCCACATGATTACGAAATTTAGTCAACTTTTACAAACTCTTTGAGTAAAAAATACTTTACTATATTATTTTCTATACTTTACTCAAATAGAAAATAATGCATAAAAGAAAAAAAAAAAAAAAAACCCAAGTTGCAAAAACTAATGTTTCATAGACTGTATTATATGATTATTAGCTTGCGTAATCTTGTGGACCATTGGTGTTAATATCGTAACTAATTATTTTCTCAATCTGTCTAGATCAATTGAGTCCACTTTTCTATACTATGAACATTTTATAAATTAAGTTACGTATACAAACTCTTTGAGGAAAAAATACTTTCTAGAAACTAGAAACTTCATTCCCATGTGGACCAACGTTGCGAAACTAATGTCTTCTCTTGCAGCCTATGAAACATTAGTTTCTGCAACTTTGGTCCACATGGGTTTCCTCTTCTTTTTATTTTTTTTCCCTTATGCATTATGTACATTTTATTTTATTTTTTTTGAATTTTATCGGGTGTGTGTTTTTCTTATAATGTTGGTCCACAAAATCTCTATTTTTCCTTATAAATATGTTTTAACTCACAAGTTTTCTCATTAAACAATTGAGAAATTTTTTTAAGAATACAATGGCTATGGAAAAGAGACTTGTTGTTCTATTTCTTTTTTACTCTATTCTTATTATAGGTTAGTTTTGGAGGAAACAATATTTTTAAATTTTTTTTCCTGTATATTATATAATTTAACTAGTACACCTTCATATTCTTTTTTACTATTTAAAATTGAAAATAAAATCTTCATAGTGTACTCTATTACGAAAAACATAAAAGCTTTATATATATAGGAATACTATTTGCTAAAAAAAAGAAAGATTTTATGCATATCAAAAACTATATGGTACAAAGTTTAGTGTAATTTATTTTTAATTTCCTAATAATTCTTATCCTATTTGTTTTATTCACTTTACAAGGTTGCAAGAACGTAGAAGGAGGCAAATGTTGCAAAGATCATCCTGAACAAGGACCATGTGTCAAGGGCAAAGATGATAATCCAGAAAATGGTGGAAAGTGTTGGAATTTTTGTATTTCAGAGTGCGAGAGAGGAGGTATTTGCAAGGAGGCAGGGGGCAAGAGTGTCTGTCATTGCGCTTGTTAGTTGATCTATTAATTAATAATGATGAAAGTATAATTTTGTTATACATGTTCTCTATCTTTTCAAAGATAAATAAATCTACTTTTCTCTTTATAATTATTATCTTTTTAAATTTTATGCATATTCCTTGAGAAATTTATTGTGTAACATCGAATTAAATTTTTTTTTTTAAAAAAAGATTTTTGTTTTAATTTTAAAGTTTTATTTCTTTTATAAGTATAAATCAACTAAATCTACCTTTAAGTTAATATCACTATGAAAAAAAAAAAAAAAATAAAAAGTATACCTAAAAGACAAAATTCACTTCACTCTTATAATATTATGGAATAGTATTTGGCCTATAATTCTTCAAATATATATATATATATATATATATATATATATATATTTAATTTATTTTATTTCATTTCTCTAAAATATATTTATGCAAGTGACTTTCCGCAATTAATTTTTTTATGTATTTTTATCGATTTATAAATGAATAGTGACAAAGATAAAATTGTGGATTAAAAATAATTTTCTATGTTAAAAGTTTTATCAAATTTAAAACTTATTAATACATTCACTTCTTATCTTGATATCATAGTTTTTAGCATTGAAATGAAGTTTCTAGTAAAAGTATTTTTACTCAAGGAGTTTGTATACGTAACTTAATTTATAAAATGTTCATAGTATAGAAAAGTGGACTCAATTGATCTAGACAGATTGAGAAAATAATTAGTTATTATATTAACACCAATGGTCCACAATATTACACAAGCTAATAATCATATATAATATAGAAAAGTTTGTGTTGTAGTCTATGAAACATTAGTTTTAGCAACTTGGGTCCACTTGGGTTTTTTTATCTCTTCTTTTTTATGCATTATTTTCTATTTGATTTGAATTTATCTAATAGGATGTGTGTTTTTCTCTTATGATGTTTGTCCACAACCGATGTGCGTTTTCAGTGAGTGATTATTATAGCATACTTCATTTTAAGCAACTTACACAAAGATGTCACTGTATCAAACACAACTAAGACAGGGTACCTGTCGTATGTAGATAATAACATGGAAGCATCACGATTTTGCATTTAAAAATACCGTATTTCCTAAGAACGTTGATAATAGTCTATTAACATCTATCAATTACGACAAGGCTTCGATTACTGGGAATTATTGGTTATAGGTACCAATACAATTTGAGGGACTGGAAACGAAAGGGAAAACAAAATGGTGACTAGGAATCTGAATTAAGCACCAATGATTCAATTAAGAACACCAATATTCGAAGATGCAACTTTAAAATGGATCTAAGGCAATTGTGAATTCAAATTAGTTTACAACCATACGTGTCAATACGGTTAGTTGCAAGTAATCCTAAATCCGTTAGGTTGGTTATTAAGTTGTTAATTTAATAACTTAAACCCTAAGATCAACATTAATTCCAGACTCAAGATTATTAGGATGTTGAACCTTTCCGGTTTGAACAATTAGGATGTTGAACCTTTCCGGTTTGAACAAGTTATTAGCCATAATCTCGCAATTCATTAATTATCTTAGTTTAGTCTCCTTTACAAATTGTCAACTTAATTAGCTATTTAGTTTCATGCATTAAATAGATAAAAATATAAGCTTCATGGCATAAACTCAATTAGGAAACCAAATTTAAAGCGCAAGAAAAAAAGTAATTCAAAATGTAAATTAAATCATATCCTTCCCGGGAATGTGAGATAAACCCTAATTGTTCATTATTCATATAGAAAATATGAATCCTATGAGACAGAATTAAAACCGATAAAAGAAATGAAATAAAAGAACGAAAAGATAAAGAAAGAGAAAGTTGTCGTTTGAAAGAGAAAGAGAAAGTTTTTATGCATATTAAAAACTATATGGTACAAAGTTTAGTACAATTTATTTTTAATTTCCTAATAATTTTTATCCTGTTTGATTTATTCACTTTATAGGTTGCAAGAACGTAGAAGGAGGCAAATGTTGCAAAGATCATCTTGAACAAGGACCCGGTGTCAAGGGCAAAGATGATAATCCAGGAAAATGGTGGAAAGCTGTTAGAATTTTTGTATTTCAGAGTGCGAGAGAGGAGGTATTTGCAAGGAGGCAGGGGGCAAGAGTGTCTGTCATTGCGCTTGTTAGTTGATCTATTAATTAGTAATGATGAAAGTATAATTTTGTTATACATGTTCTCTATCTTTTAAAAGATAAATAAATCTACTTTTCTCTTTATAATTATTATCTTTTTAAATTTTATGCATATTCCTTGAGAAATTTATTGTGTAACATCGAATTAAATTTTTTTTTTTAAAAAACGATTTTTCTTTTAATTTTAAAGTTTTTTTTTTTATAATTATAAATCAACTAAATCTACCTTTAAGTTAATATCACTTTGAAAAAAATAAAAAAATAAAAATAAAAAGTTATAACTAAAAGACAAAATTCACTTTACTCTTATAATATTATGGAATAGTATCTGGCTTATAATTCTTCAATGTATATATTTACATACATAATATATATTTATTTCATTTCTCTAAAATTTATCTATGCAAGTGACTTTCCGCAGTTAATTGTTTTATGTATTTTTATCGATTTATAAATCAATAGTGACAAAGATAAAATTGTGGATTAAAAATAATTTTCTATCCGAAAAGTTTTATCAAATTTAAAACTTATTAATACATTCACTTCTTATCTTGATATCATAGTTTTTAGCATTGAAATGAAGTTTCTAGTAAAAGTATTTTTTACTCAAAAGAGTTTGTATACGTAACTTAATTTATAAAATGTTCATAGTATAGAAAAGTGGACTCAATTGATCTAGACAGATTGAGAAAATAATTAGGTACGATATTAACACCAATGGTCCACAAGATTACGCAAGCTAATAATCATATATAATATAGAAAAGTTTGTGTTGTAGTCTATGAAACATTAGTTTTTGCAACGTGGGTCCACTTGGGTTTTTTATCTCTTCTTTTTTATGCATTATTTTCTATTTGATTTGAATTTATCTAATAGGATGTGTGTTTTTCTTATGATGTTGGTCCACAACTGATGTGCATTTTGAGTGAGTAATTATTATAACATACTTCAATTTAAGCAACTTACATAAAGATGTCACTGTATCAAACACAACTAAGGCAGGGTACCTATCGTATGCAGATAATAACATGGAAGCATCACGATTTTACATTTAAAAATACCGTATTTCCTAAGAACGTTGATAATAGTCTATTAGCATCTATCAATTACGACAAGGCTTTGATTACTGGGAATTATTAGTCATAGGTACCAATATAATTTGAGGGATTGGAAACGAAAGGGAAAACAAAAGGGTAAATAGGAATCTCAATTAAGCACCAATGATTCAATTAAGAACATCAATATTCGAAGATGCAACTTTAAAATGGATCTAAGGCAATTGTGAATTCAAATTAGCTTACTATCATACATGTCAATACGGTTATTTGCAAGTAATCATAAATCCGTTAGGTTGGTTATTAAGTGGTTAATTTAATAACTTAAACCCTAAGATCAACATTAATTCCAAACTCAAGATTATTAGGATGTCGAACCTTTCCGGTATGAACAAGTTATTAGTCCTAATCTGGATATTCATTAATTCTCCTAGTTTGGTCTCCTTTACAAATTGTAAACTTAATTAGCTATTTAGTTTCATGCATTAACTAGATAAAAATCTAAGGTTCATGACATAAACTCAATTAGGAAACCAAACTAAAAGCGCAAGAAAATAAGTAATTCAAAATGTAAATTAAATCATATCCTTCCCGGGAATGTGAGATACACCCTAATTGTTCATTATTCATATAGAAAAACTGTTACATACATAATATATATATATATATATATTTATTTTATTTATATAAAATTTATCTAACTGACTTTCTGCAGTAATTCTTTTATTTTAATCAATTTATAATGGAATAGTGACAAAGAAAAAACTGTGGATTAAAAATAAATTTCTACGTCAAAATTTTTATCACATTTCAGACTTATTAATACATCCACTTCCATTCAATACATCCACTTCTTATCTTGATATCATATTTTTTAGCATTGAAATGAAGTTTCTAGTAAAAGTATTTTTTACTCAAAGAGTTTGTATACACAACTTAATTTATAAAATGCTCATAGAATAGAAAAGTGGACTGAATTGATCTAGACAGATTAAGAAAATAATTAATTATGATTTTGACACTAATGGTCCATAAGATTACGCAAACTAATAATCATATATAATATAGAAAGAAAAGTTTCCGTTGTAGTCTATGAAACATTAGTTTTTGCAACTTGGGTCACTTGGGTTTCTTATCTCTTCTTTTTTATGCATTATTTTCTCTTATATTTGAATTTATCCAACAGGATATGTGTTTTTCTTATGAGGTTGGTCCACAACTGATGTGCGTTTTGAGTGAATGATTATTATAGCATACTTCTATGTAAGCAACTTATATACATAAATATGTCACAATATCAAACACAATTAAGGCAGAGTATCTATCGTATACAGATAGTAACATGGAAGCATCACGATTTTACATTTATAAATATCATATTCCCCAAGGACGTTGATAATAGTCTATTACCATCTATCAATTATGACAAGGCTTTGATTATCGGGAATTAGTCCCGGGTACCAACAATTCGAGTGATTGGAAATGAAAGGGAAAACAAAAGTGTAAATAGGAATCTCAATTAAGTACCAATGATTCAATTAGGAAGACCAATATTCAAATATGCAACTTTAAAGCGGATCTAAGGAAATTATGAATTCAAATTATCTTACTACCATACCTAAGTTATCTAAGGTGATTTCCTCAATACGGTTCGTTACAAGTAATCCTAAATCTGTTAGGTTGGTTATTAAGTCGTCAATTTAATAACTTAAACCTAAGATCAACATTAATCTCAAACTCAAGATTATTAGGATGCCTAACCTTTCTAATCTGAACAAGTTATTATTCCTAATCTCCCAATTCATTAATTCTCTTGGTTTAGTCTCCTTAACAAATTGTCAATTTAATTAGCTATTCAGTTTCATGCATTAACTAGATAAAAATCTAAGCTTCATGGCATAAACTCAATTGTGAAATCAAATTGAAAGCGCAAGAAAATAAGTAATTCAAAATGTAAATTAAATCATATCCTTCCCGAGAATTTGAGATAAACCCTAATTGTTCATTATTCATATAGAAAATAAGAATCCTAATTGTTGTTTTGTTGTCACTACTTCAATGGAGTAGCTTAATCTTCCAAATCTTTACAAATCCTTGCTTACCCAATTTTTGTCTTGATTTTCAAATCTTCAATTATCACACCTCTCAACTATACTATAGAGCTCTTCCTTATGGTTCGAGGTTCGAATCCTATACTAAAGTATAAAAGAATAAAACGAAAAGATCTACGAGGGTATTACATAAAATCTATGATTTAGAGCTCAAAATTCCACGTGTTCTATGTAATTTTGCTTGGAAAAACTTGCAAAAGACAACTCTATTTAAAGGAGTGAGTTCGGGGGCATTTTGGACATTTTTCAGTTGAAAATCTCGGGAATCACTCTTGATGACGTCATAAAGGCCGTTTTGGACTTCAACATGGCCGTTTTAGTACCCTAGGAGGCAACATGGCCGTTTTGAAAGGTAACATGGCCGTGTTGGTGCCCAAACTCAATCACGGCCCTTTTTTTGTGTATATGGCAGTTTTGATCTTTTGAAATTTCAATTTTGCCCTTCATTTTGTCTATTCATTCAATTTAACCCCTAAAACTTCACTGAAACAAAAATAAAGCAATTTAGTGTCATTCTTAATTAATTAAGTCCAAATAATTTCAAAATCGACTTAAATGAAGAACAAATAACCCTTAAAACATGATATAAATTCGAGTTATCACAACATCTTTATTTTTCCATATAAATATGTTTTAACTCATAAGTTTTCTCATACAAACATTGAAAGATTTTTATAAAAAACTGTTTTTCTATTTCTCTTTTACTATGTTGTTACAGGTAAATGACTTTATTTTCTCTCAAAAAAAAAAAAGTTTTTTATTTCATAATGTGAATGAAGAATGTTTGGCTTTTAGTTATTTGATTATTATTATTATTATTATTATTATTAATGATTAAAATATCAATCTTTTAAACTATTTTCAACATCCGATCCTTTAATTTGGCGCATCCTCTCTTCGACTTCAAACCTACGACCCTTAGAGAAATCAAATCATCAAATACAAAGAGATCAAGATCAAGCGCAAAAACCCTTGAAGTTAAATCCATTCCGAGATCAAACACACAACTCTTGAAGAAATCAAATTATTTGACAAATCGAGATCAAACCAAAGAACCCTCATATCCATGATGAAAAGAATAAGTGAAAATATACAAAGATTGAAGCCCATTATGAAATAAATAAAAGAGGAGATATATATTATTATCTTTTGACATATATTTTCAATTATTTATTTTGCAGATGCAATCGAATTTATTGTTCACAAATTTTTTAAAAAATATTAACAGAATTAAAATACGTGTCACTTTAATTAGTTAAAAAAAAAATAATGTAGTTATCTTCATTTAAATCAATACTTATATAAAAAATTAAATAAAAATTATAATCGCATACAAAAATTAATTCAATTATTTCAAAGAAAAAATATGTTTTAGATATTTATAAAAAATATATTTCAATTATTTCAAATGATTTCACTTTAACAATACTTTCTGCTGAGTAATGAAATATTTAGTAGTATAGGAACAATATTTAAAAAGAAAACTTTTTTAAATGATTGAGGTAACATACATTGAAAGTTTTTATATATGTCAAGTGTGTTGTGGCCAAGTGGTCAGCAACCACACTCCTTGTCCAAAGGGCGGGAGTTCGATATCCAACTCAGCCATAGTGTTGCCAGATCCGGGTGTACGATTAGTTTTTCCTAGTCTTTTCTTTAATTGGACACTTTTTCTAAAATTCATTATAAGTTGAGATCTACCATTTTCTATCAATTAAGATTTATTCCACATATAAAATATATATTATATATATAGAAAAAGATTAAAAAGTGTTAGTTGTGCTGCTGTATTAGTTAAACCAAATATTTCAAATTGAAAGATTATTATTTTGCTTGGTCTAGAAATTAAGGATAAACTTTTTATTCAATACATCCTCTTTGTCTCTTCATATCACAATTTTTAACATTGAAATTAAGTTTTTAGTAAAAGTTTTTTTACTCAAAGAGTTTGTATGCGGAATTTAATTTATAAAATGTTCATACTATAGAAAAGTGGACATGAATTGATCCAAACAGATTAAAAAAATAATGAATTATAATTTTGAAATTAATGGTCCACATGATTACGCAAATTAATAATCATATATAAGACAAAAAAAAAAAAGTTTTTGTTGTAGCCTATTAAACATTAGTTTTGACAACTTCCATCGACTTGGTCTCTCTCTCTCTCTTTATGCATTATAGTTACTCTTTGTTTATTAGAATTTTCTAATATGATGTGTGTTTTTCTTCTGATATTAGTCCACAACATCGTTATTTTTCTTATAAATATGTTGTAACTCACTACTTTTCTCATAAGGCAATTGAAAGATTTTTATAAGATTTAAAAAGTGGACATGAATTGATTTATTTAGATGGATTAAGAAAATAATAAATTATAATTTAGACAATAAAGGTCCACATGATTACGAAATTTAGTCATCATATATAAAATAATAATAATAAAAAATTTCCTTGAAGTTTATGAAACATTAGTTTTTACAACTTTGATCCACTTGGATTCTCTCTCTCTCTCTCTCTCCTTCTTCTTCTTTCTTTCTTTTTTTTTTCTTTTTTATTTTTTTTTTAATGCATTAGTTAGTGTTTGTTTATTGCAATTTTATCTAATAAGATGTTTGTTTTTCTTATGATGTTGGTCCACAACATCTCTATGTTTATTTGGGATATTTTTTTTTTTTGTATGATAGCATCTTATTAATAACAAGAAAAAATTATTTAATTTTTAATTCTAATGTTTTTAATGCTTAAATAATTACAGGTAAATGACTTTATTTTCTCTCAAAAAAAAAAAAAAAAGTTTTTTATTTCATAATGTGAATGAAGAATGTTTGGCTTTTAGTTATTTGATTATTATTTTTAATGATTAAAATATCAATCTTTTAAAACTATTTTCAACATCTGATCCTTTAATTTTCTTGATATGTAATGGATTTGTGACATAGAATAAAAATAATTCTCTTTAAAATGTGTGATAAATTCATTAAAATTTTTGACAGAATATAGATGAAAATTATATGTAACATTAATAAATTGATAATATTTTATTAAATATGAAAAAAATATAATAAATTGTATATACAATAGATCACCTAATCCATATAAACCATAGAAATTCTTTACTAATTTATAAATAAATTAGTGTTGAAAACGAAAAAAGAAAAAGCTAATAATCATATATAAAATAGAAAAGTTTCTCTTGCAGCCTATGAAACATTAGTTTCTGCAACTTTGGTCCACATGGGTTCCTCTTCTTCATTTTTTTCCCCTTATGCATTATGTACATTTTATTTTTATTTTTTGAATTTTATCGGGTGCGTGTTTTTCTTATAATATTGGTCCACAAAATCTCTATTTTTCCCTATAAATATGTTTTAACTCACAAGTTTTCTCATTAAACAATTGAGAAATTTTTTTAAGAATACAATGGCTATGGAAAAGAGACTTGTTGTTCTATTTCTCTTTTACTTTGTTCTTATTATAGGTTTGTTTTGGAGAAAACAAAATTTTTAAATTTTTTTTTTCTGAATATATATTTAATTAGTTATTCTTTTCATGTATTTAAAGTTCAAAATAAAATCTTCATACTATACTCTATTACGAAGAACATAAAAGCTTTATATATATATATGAATACCATTTACTAAAAAAAAGAAAGATTTTATGCATATCAAAAACTATATGGTACAAAGTTTAGTACAATTTATTTTTAATTTCATAATAATTTTTATCCTGTTTGATTTATTCACTTTACAAGGTTGCAAGAACGTAGAAGGAGACAAATGTTGCAAAGATCATCCTGAACAAGGACCTTGTGTTAAGGGCAAAGATGATAATCCAGAAAATGGTGGAAAGTGTTGGAATTTTTGTATTTCAGAGTGCGAGAGAGGAGGTATTTGCAAGGAGGCAGGGGGCAAGAGTGTCTGTCATTGCGCTTGTTAGTTGATCTATTAATTAGTAATGATGAAAGTATAATTTTGTTATACATGTTCTCTATCTTTTCAAAGATAAATAAATCTACTTTTCTCTTTATAATTATTATCTTTTTAAATTTTATGCATATTGTGAACCTTTTGAGAAAATTTCAATAGTGTAATATTGATTTAAAATATATAAAAAAAATTTCAATTTCTACAAATATTCCTTGAGAATTTTATAGTGTACATTTCTTTTATAAATTTTTTTAATAAATCAATTTTTTAAATTTACCTAATCTACTTAAGTTAATATCACTTTTGAAAAAAAAATAAAAATAAAAATAAAAATAAAAAAGTTATACCTAAAAGACAAAATTCACTTCACTCTTATAATATTATGGAATAGTATTTGACCTATAATTCTTCCAATATATATATATATATATATATATATATATATATATATATATATATATTTACATACATAATATATATTTATTTCATTTCTCTAAAATATATTTATGCAAGTGACTTTCCAAAATTAATTTTTTTATGTATTTTTATAGATTTATAAATGAATAATGACAAAGATAAAATTGTGGATTAAAATTAATTTTCTATGTTAAAAGTTTTATCAAATTTAAAAATTATTAATACATTCAATTCCTTTTCTTAGGAACACATAAAATATTCGTCACTACAAAAAGGATAATGGTAACCCCAAACTACTTCATTTATGAATTTCATAGTAATGTAATAGAAATACATGTCCAAAAAAGATTTGTCTAAGCCACTTCCTTTCTTTTTGTCCAAGTTTGTTGTCTTTTTGTCTAACTCACTTCCTTTTTTCTGCAATCAGTTGTTAGAATCAATAGGTCTTCAAATTGTTCATTTGAAAAAACCTTCTTATCTTGATATCATAGTTTTTAGCATTGAAATGAAGTTTCTAGTAAAAGTATTTTTTACTCAAAGAGTTTGTATACGTTACTTCATTTATAAAATGTTCATATTATAGAAAAGTGGACTCAATTGATCTAGACAGATTGAGAAAATAATTAGTTATGATATTAACACCAATGGTCCACAATATTACGCAAGCTAATAATCATATATAATATAGAAAAGTTTGTGTTGTAGTCTATGAAACATTAGTTTTTGCAACTTGGGTCCACTTGGGTTTTTTATCTCTTCTTTTTTATGCATTATTTTCTATTTGATTTGAATTTATCTAATAGGATGTGTGTTTTTCTTATGATGTTGGTCAACAAATGATGTGCGTTTTGAGTGAGTGATTATTATAGCATACTTCAATTTAAGCAACTTACATAAAGATGTCACTGTATCAAACACAACTAAGGCAGGGTACCTGTCGTATGCAAATAATAACATGGAAGCATCACAATTTTACATTTAAAAATACCGTATTTCCTAAGAACGTTGATAATAGTCTATTAGCATCTATCAATTACAACAAGGCTTCGATTACTGGGAATTATTAATCATAGGTACCAATACAATTTGAGGGATTGGAAACGAAAAGGAAAACAAAAGGGTAAATAGGAATCTCAATTAAGCACCACTGATTAAATTAGGAACACCAATATTCGAAGATGCAACTTTAAAATGGATCTAACGCAATTGTGAATTCAAATTAGCTTACTACCATACGTGTCAATACGGTTAGTTGCAAGTAATCCTAAATCTATTAGGTTGGTTATTAAGTCGTTAATTTAATAACTTAAACCTTAAGATCAGCATTAATTGCAATCTCAAGATTATTAGGATGCTGAACCTTTCCGGTCTGAACAAGTTATTAGTCCTAATCTGTCAATTCATTAATTCTCCTAGTTTGGTCTCCTTTACAAATTGTCAACTTAATTAGCTATTTACTTTCATGCATTAACTAGATAAAAATCTAAGCTTCATGGCATAAACTCAATTAGGAAACCAAATTGAAAGCACGAGAAAATAAGTAATTCAAAATGTAAATTAAATTATATCCTTCTCGGGAATGTGAGATAAACCCTAATTGTTCATTATTCATATAGAAAATATGAATCCTATGAGACAGAATTAAAATTGATAAAAGAAATGAAATACAAGAACGAAAAGATAAAGAAAGAGAAAGTTGTCGTTTGACTGTCATTGCTTCAAATGAGTAGCTTGATAACGCTAAATTTGATAATGTTTTGGAAGGGTAATTGAGCATAATTGTTGAGGATTATTAGAGTAAATTGAGATAAATATGTTAATTGTACACTTAATTGTGATATTTCTGTTTTTAGGAAGTTCGTGGGGCTAATTGATCAAAAGAGTGAAGTTCGGGACTAAATATGTAATTTCCGGAAGTATACTATGCCCCTAGAAGGTCAACTACGCCTTTGGAAGACCCTTACTACGCCCCTAGAAGGTCTTCTACGCCCTTAGAGAATAATTGCTTAAAACAGCGCTAAACACGCCCAAGAACACGCGCTCATCGTTGAACACGCCCAAGCAGAAGGCTAAACACGCCCAACAACAAGGGCTCAACGGTGAACACGGCCATGAACACGCCCGTGTTGATGATTTTGTAATTTTTATTTTACGCTCGTTGCCCTTTTTGTTCTACGCCCGTTGCCCTTTACTGCTTCACTACGCCCGTAGTGCAAAAGGGACTACGGCCGTGTTGAGCCAAATTTCCAGAATCTGTTGTGTAAAATTACGATTTTACTCCTGTTTCAGTTATCTATAAATATTGGAATTTTTACCATTATGTAGAGGTTGGCTTAGAGGTTAGATTGGCTAGTTTTTCACATTGTTTCATAAATTGAATATCATATTGGGTTTTCTTGAATTTCATATATTTTGGTATAGAATTTAGGGAATTTTCTATTACTTTGTTGATCTACTATCAATTAGATAATTCCCTAGGTTGTTTTAGTGATAATTATTTCTAGTTAGGTTGTGTAATCTCTCCTCGGTCTATAAGGTAGAGTTTTGCAACTTAATCAAGAGGATTTTGATCTACTTCAATCATTCAAGCTTCAAGGAACAAGAAGAGGATTCAAGAAGAAAGTTGAGGTGTAGAGATCTTTCCGGTATCAATTGACAACTGGTTTTGGAATTATTTTCTTACCTTCTTCAATTACTCTTGTTGATAATTCTTGTAATATAGTTTACCAACCCAATAGGAACTCTCTTCTTCTACATTTCTTTATGGTAGAAGTGGTTGGTTTCATGTTACACTTCCATTATGAGATTGATCTATTGTGAGTTGATTGTTATGATTTCATTAACTTGAATTGCAATTTCAATTATGGCTTTGATTTGATTTCCTATCTTGAGTTGAGCTCTAATTCGATTTTGTGGTTCGGGTTAACACTAATTGTTAAGCCGGACCTTGGATATACGATTAGTGCTAGATTAGTTTGATTATCTTCCTATTGATGTACCGGACCTTGGATGATTAGTAGGGATTTAATCTTACTAATATAGTCGAGTTGTTCTTCACGTATGAATTTCTTTCAACGACACGTATTGAGGAAGTTCATCCTTAGACTCGGATTTGGTGAAATTGTGATAGTTGAATCATGAATCATGATACTTGATTTTGTTGTGAAGTGTATCCTCCACTCTCTCTAATGTGTTTAGTGAGTTCTTCAAACATTCAATATTATCTCATCCATATTCTTTACTTTGCTTTCTTTTAATTTGCTTTCTAGGATTTAGAATTCAATCTTATCATTCTTGATATGGTTGGATTACTTGATGATTGATTCATACTTTCAAATCATATTCACAATTGATTTAATTATATTTTTCACACTAGAATTTAATAGACGTCTTGGGGAAAACGATTTTATAAATATTAAAATATGTATACAACCTTATTTACTAAACTATTTCGATAGGTGCTCTGCCTAGTTGAGTTTATTTTATTAGTGACAATCCTATTTTAATCTTGAGAATTCCTATTATTTTTAGTATTATTTATTCGATTATTTATATTATTTTTATATATAATAAACCACACATCCGCCGGATCTTTATAAATCTTGGTTGTCCCAATTTTTTTCTTGATCTTCAGATCTTCAGTCATCACACCTCTCAACTATACTATAGAGCTCTCTCTTACGGTTCAAGGTTCGAACCCTCTCTCAAAGTTTGATCTACTGAAGTTTGAAGAAAGACTAGCTCAACAAAAATTGGCAAACTCTCTCTCGCCCAGATTATGTCTCTAGTAGTTGTTTTGTAACTTTCAAAGTTCTCTTCCATAGGAATCTCACTTCTACCTTTCTTTTAGGATATTAGAATAGTTATTTTTTACAATTACATGTTGGATGGGTGATGGATTTACTTTGACGATTATATCAAGTGTTTTATGATTTTAATTCAAAGGATGCTTTGATGATTAATGCATATGATTGTGGCTTGTCTTTAATTGAATGCATTAATTGTTTGAATGACTTTGGATTGACATTTGGTTGTTGGATGAATAACTAGATGCCGCATTTGTGTAATTGATATGGCTAGACCTTGGAATGATTAATTTCTCTAATAATCCCTAATTTGATCTTAATGCAAACCTTAGGGTGCTAATTATTGAATTGACAATTCAATAATGAACCTAGGAGGTTTATGATTGCTTGCAACAAACTGCGTTGGGGTAATCAAATAAGATAATTAGGGTACAAATAGCAAAATGGTTGACTAAATCTCAAATGCCTTAGATTCAACATGTTGATTGTATCTCTCTATTCATCCTAAAACTTAGTTGATTCTTTATCTTTTAATTGCATTTTAGGTTAGATGTCCTTACCTTACTTCTTCTCAAGCTTTGGAAACTCATAAAACACCTAGATGGAATAACCATTACACTTTCTTGGGTAGAACGATTTTAAATAAATTTAAATTGTTGATATCACCTTAATGCTATATACAATGATAGGTACTCTGCCCTTTTCATGGCTTAGTGACATTTTAATTGTTATTATTTTTAAAGGAAATTTGCTTATTTACTCTATTTTTGTTTATACGAAAATGTGCTATTATCAATCTACCATTAATTTGATATGGCTTTACAAAAAAATAAAAAAATAAAAAAAAATCTAAAACATGAAAAAATTAAAACATAATTATTCATTCATATTTTATTTAATGAGGAAGATAATTGAACAAATTATATATGCAATTGATCATGCAATCAATATCAAACATAAAAATTCTTTACTAGTTCATATAAAGGCTTCAATTCACATGTATGTATAAACATACAAATAAATTTGAATGACAATTACTTTAATTTTTTTTAAATTTATATCGTATTCATTTCACTTATTTCGATTAACAAGGTTGCAAGAATATATATGGAGACACATGTTGCAAAGATCATCCAAAACATGGATCTTGTGTCAAGAGCACAAAAAAAATCCATCAATTAATAGAAAATATTGCAATATTGTATTAAAGATTTTGAGTGATGATATATTTACATGGAGGTAGGTGACAAGACTATTTATCATTGTGTTTGTAAATAGACCTATTAATATTTTGGGATGAAAGTATAATTTTGGATACATGTTTTGTATAATTACAAAGATGAATAATAAATCCACTCTAAACCTCTATGTATAAGAATTTTTTTTTTCTCGATATAATATATAAGAATATGTTGAGCATGGACTTTCTAGCTTTTAGTAATTTTTTAATTTATTTTACACAATAATTAATGAAAAATAACAGTTTTTTAATAACTGGTGAACGATAAAATGTAAATAATTATAAAATATATATATATATTAAATGCAAATAAAAAAAATAGAATATTGCATAAAATTCTACTAATACTATGTAATTCTCAAAGACTCACAATGTATATTCTTTGTTACAACTTTATGTAACAAATTTATGATAGTATACTATTGAAAATGTTAAATATATATATATACATATATATATATATATATATATATATATATTTAGCTTCATGATCATAAGAAAAATTTGACATAAATAGTCTATATTATTTTTATTAAAAGATAGATAATATTAAAAAATATATATAAATGATAAAAGTTTTCATGGAACTTAAATTAAAAAATGAGTAATGAAATATTCAGCAGTATAAAAGAACAATATTTAAAATGAAAACTTCTTTAAATGATTAAGGTAACAAATTATTTGCCTTGTTCACATTAAATAACTTGAACCATGAAACAAGTTGACATATACCATTTTCTATCAATTAAGATTTGTTCCACATATAAAATATATTTTTCTAATAAATAAAGAAAACATTTAAAAAGTGCCATATGTGCTGTTGTATAACAAGTTAAACAAAATATTTCAAATTGAAAGATCATTATAAAATGTTCATAATATAGAAAATTGGACATAAATGGATCTAGACAAATTATGAAAGTAATGAATTATAATTTGACATTAATGGTTCACAAGATCACACAAATAAATAATCATATATAAAAAAAAAAGGCTTTCCTCGTAGTCTATGAAACATTTGTTTTTACAACTTCGGTCCACTTGGTTTCTCTCTCTCTCTCAATTAACTTTTTGTTTATTAGAATTTTTTCTAATAGGATGTTTTTTTTTCTAATGATGTCAGTCCACAACATCTTTATTTTTCTTATAAATATGTTGTAAGTCACAACTTTTCTCATAAAACAATTGAAAGATTTTTATAATATTTAAAAAGTGGACATGAATTGATTTAGCTAGATGGATTAAGAAAATAATAAAGTATGATTTAGACAATAATGGTCCACATGATTAAGAAAGTTAGTCACCATATAGAAAATTTAAAAAAAAAAACATTTCCTTTATTATGAAATTATATAAATATAAGACAAACAAACTAAGTGAAAAGTAAAAGAGAGAGATGTAGAGAGAATAGAGAGACAATATTATTATATCTCATTCAATATGATTCTCAATATCTATTACAAAAGGGAAGTAAACTTCTCTATTTATAGAGGTGAAATGGGGAGAGGATAAGCATGAAGTATGCCACTTGCTACATGTAGTAAAATATGATCATGTTTTGGAGCATTATTTGTGCATAATTATTGAGCGTTGTTGTATGAAATTGAGATAAATTGATTGATTTTGGGCTTAATTGCATTATTTCTGTTTCAGGTAACTTTCGGACTAAATTGATTGAAAAGAATAAATTAAGGGTTGAAACTGCAATTTTCTAGAAGTTCACTACGCCCTTAGAAGAGTTGTTGTGGCCATGATGATGTTACTACGCCCATAGCCGGAACACTAAGCCCGTAGCTGCCACGCGCCCTCTACGCCCGTAGCAGAGATGTCCACTATGCCCGTACTGAAGGCGTAACCGCACTGTTTTCATGCCCATAGCAGAGATGTCCACTACGCCCGTAGCTGCACTATTTTCATGCGTGAAAATGACCATTTTGCCATAACTTTCGGCTTTCTATAAATAATAGAATTTTTAGCGTATTTCGATTGGATAGTTTCTCTGTTTATACTTATATTATCATTTTGAGCATATTGGTTTAGACATAGGAAATTCTCTTATCTTTACATAGAACATTTCTTAGATTGTTGTAGTTGTAAGTGTCTCTCGATATTTCTTGTGGGTTTGCCTCGACACGTAAGGAGATCCATCAAAGAGGGCTTCATCTACATCATTCTTCAAGAGCTTCAAGGTTGCAAGAAGAAGATCAAGAGAGAAGTTGAAGAGAAGAGGACATCATCGACATCATTTGACAATTGATAACGACATCTCTCTGTTCCCTTCTTCTATTACTTTTGTTTATTTTTCATGAAAATCTAGTTTACCAACCCAATAGGAACTCTCATTCTTCTCCATTTTTTTTAGGGTAGAAGTGGTTGGTTTTATGTTACTCTTCAGTTTGGGTATATTTTATTGTGATTTGATTGTTATAGTTTTACTAACTTGGATTACAATTCCAACTATGGCTTTAGATTTGAATTTATATTTTTGTGTGAGCTTTAATTTGAGATTGTGGTTTCGGGTTAACACTAATTGTTAGGCTGGAACTTGGATATATGATTAGTGCCAAATTAGTGTGATTAAGTTTCTTGTTAATGGACCGGAACCAGGATGATTATTAGGAGATTTGATTGTGCAAATATATTCAAGTTGTTCTTAATCTATGAATTTTTTGCAACGAACCGTATTGGGGAGATTCATCTTTAGACTTGACTTTGGTGAAATTGTAATGGTTGATTCATGATTCTTTAGCCCTTTGTGATTTGTATCCTCCACTTTTTCTCTATGATTTTCTTTGAGTCTTTACCATCTTTACTTGCTTTATTTCACTATGCTTTCTAGGATGTTTGGTTGAATAAACTTAGATTGATTCATTCTTCCAAAACATGATTATAGTTGATATCATTATATTTTCCTACACCTAATCTTAATGGAGATCTTGGGGAAAACAATTGCATAAAATTTAAAATATTGATACTTATCTTTGTAACTATCTACATGATAGGTACTCTGCCTAGATGATTGGAGATTATTGGGAACCTTAATTTTACTCATTCTTTATTCATTAATTCTTTCATTCTTTTATTCCCTTATTTCATTTATTTATTATATCTTCAAGAGTCATCAACTTCTAATTCCTCAAAATAATTATATATATTATTATATATATGTATATATATATTTACATGACAAAGAAAAAACTATGGATTAAAAATAAATTTCCATGTGAAAAATGTTATCAAATTTAAAACTTATTAATACATCCACTTCCATTCAATGCATTCACTTCTTATCTTGATATCATAGTTTTTAGCATTGAAATGAAATTTCTAGAAGTATTTTTTACGCAAAGAGTTTATATATGTAATATAATTTATAAAATGTTCATAGTATAGAAAAGTGGACTGAATTGATCTAAACAAAGATTAAGAAAATAATTAGTTATGATTTTGACACCAATGGTCCACAAGATTACGCAAGCTAATAATCATATATAATATAGAAAAGTTTCAGTTGTAGTCTGTGAAAAATTAATTTTTGCAATTTGGGTCCACTTGGGTTTTTTATCTCTTATTTTTTATGCATTATTTTATCTTTGATTTGAATTTATCCAACAGAATGTGTGTCTTCCTCTATGTATAAGAATTTTTAAATTTATTTTAACAGTGGTTTAATAATTAGTGAATGATTAAATTTAAATATTTATCATAAAAAAAAAATTTAGAATATTGTATAAAATTCTACTAATACTATTGTAATTCTCAAAGACTCTTCATGTATATTCTTTGTAACATTTTTATATAACAAATTTATGATAGTATATTAAATGAAAATGTTAAATATATATATATATATATATTTATTTATTTTTTGACCTTCATAATCACAAGAAAAATTTGACATTAAATTAGTGTATATTATTATTATTAAAAGATAGATAATATTAAAAAAATGTCTAAATGATAAAAGCTTACATAGAACTTAAATTTAAAAAAATGAGTAATGAAAAAATTAGCAGTATAAAAGAACAATATTTAAAATGAAAACTTCATTAAATGATTAAGGTAACAAATTATACCATTTTCTATCAATTAAGATTTGTTCCACATATAAAATATAATTTTCTTATATATAAAGAAAACATTTAAAAATTGCCATAAGTGCTGTTGTATAACAAGTTAAACCGAATATTTCAAATTGAAAGATAATTATTTTTGCATTTTCTAGAAATTAAAGATAAACTTTTTATTCAATACATTTTCTTTGTATCTTGATACCAAAGTTTTTAGCATTGAAATGATGTTTTTAGTAAAAGTATTTTAACGAATGGGATGTATTTTTTTTCTAATGATGTCGATCAACAATATCTTTATTTTCCTTATAAATATGTTGTAACTCACAACTTTTCTCATAAGACTATTGAAAGATTTTTATAAGATTTGAAAAGTGGACATGAATTGATCTATTTAGATGGATTAAGAAAATAATAAATTATGATTTAGACAATAAAGGTCCACATGATTCCGAAATTTAGTCATCATATATAAAATAATAATAAAAAGATTTTCTTGAAGTTTATGAAACATTAGTTTTTACAACTTTGGTCCACTTGGATTATCTCTCTCTCTCTCTCTCTCCCAGTCTTCTCCTTCTTCTTGTTTCTTTCTTTTTTTTATAAAGCACGACTCGTCGCACAAGGCTTTTCACAAAAGCCAGGAATTGATTATGATCAAACTTATTCACCCGTTATATGAATGAAGAATGTTTGGCTTTTAGTTATTTGATTATTATTATTATTATTTTTAATGATTAAAATATCAATCGTTTAAACTATTTTCAACATCCGATCCTTTAATTTTCTTGATATGTAATGGATTTGTGACATAGAATAAATTGTAGAATAAAAATAATTCTCTTTAAAATGTGTGATAAATTCATTAAAATTTTTGACGGAATATAGATGAAAATTATATGTAACATTGATAAATCGATAATATTTTATTAAATTGTATATACAATAGATCACCTAATCCATATAAACCACAGAAATTCTTTACAAATTTATAAATAAATTAGTGTTGAAAAAGAAAAAAGAAAAGCTAATTATCATATATAAAATAGAAAAGTTTCTCTTGCAGCCTATGAAACATTAGTTTCTGCAACTTTGGTCCACATGAGTTTCCTCTTCTTCATTTTTTTCCCCTTATGCATTATGTACATTTTATTTTTATTTTTTGAATTTTATCGGGTGCGTGTTTTTCTTATAATATTGGTCCACAAAATCTCTATTTTTCCCTATAAATATGTTTTAACTCACAAGTTTTCTCATTAAACAATTGAGAAATTTTTTTAAGAATACAATGGCTATGGAAAAGAGACTTGTTGTTCTATTTCTCTTTTACTTTGTTCTTATTATAGGTTAGTTTTGGAGGAAACAATATTTTTAAATTTTTTTTCTTCTGTATATTATATAATTTAATTAGTACACCTTCTTATTCTTTTCATGTATTTAAAGTTCAAAATAAAATCTTCATACTATACTCTATTACGAAGAACATAAAAGCTTTATATATATATATGAATACCATTTACTAAAAAAAAGAAAGATTTTATGCATATCAAAAACTATATGGTACAAAGTTTAGTACAACTTATTTTTAATTTCATAATAATTTTTATCCTGTTTGATTTATTCACTTTACAGGTTGCAAGAACGTAGAAGGAGACAAATGTTGCAAAGATCATCCTGAACAAGGACCTTGTGCTAAGGGCAAAGATGATAATCCAGAAAATGGTGGAAAGTGTTGGAATTTTTGTATTTCAGAGTGCGAGAGAGGAGGTATTTGCAAGGAGGCAGGGGGCAAGAGTGTCTGTCATTGCGCTTGTTAGTTAATCTATTAATTAGTAATGATGAAAGTATAATTTTGTTATACATGTTCTCTATCTTTTCAAAGATAAATAAATCTACTTTTCTCTTTATAATTATTATCTTTTTAAATTTTATGCATATTCTTTGAAAAATTTATTGTGTAACATCGAATTAAAAATTAAAAAAAATATATTTTTCTTTTAATTTGAAAGTTCTATTTCTTTTATAATTATAAATCAACTAAATCTACCTCTAAGTTAATATCACTTTGAAAAAAAATAAAAATAAAAATAAAAATAAAAAGTTATACCTAAAAGACAAAATTCACTTCACTCGTATAATATTATGGAATATTATTTGGCTTATAATTCTTCAATATATATATATATATATATATATATATAAATATATATATATAAATATATATTTATTTCATTTCTCTAAAATTTATCTATGCAAGTGAGTTTCCACAGTTAATTGTTTTATGTATTTTTATTGATTTATAAATGAATAGTAACAAAGATAAAATTGTGGATTAAAAATAATTTTCTATGTAAAAAGTTTTATCAAATTTAAAACTTATTAATACATTCAGTTCTTATCTTGATATCATAGTTTTTAGCATTGAAATGAAGTTTCTAGTAAAAGTATTTTTTACTCAAAGAGTTTGTATACATAACTTAATTTATAAAATGTTCATAGTATAGAAAAGTGGACTCAATTGATCTAGACAGATTGAAAAAATAATAATTAGTTATGATATTAACACCAATGGTCCACAAGATTACGCAAGCTAATAATCATATATAATATAGAAAAGTTTGTGTTGTAGTCTATGAAACATTAGTTTTTGCAACTTGGGTCCACTTGGGTTTTTTATCTCTTCTTTTTTATCCATTATTTTCTATTTGATTTGAATTTATCCAATAGGATGTGTGTTTTTCTTATGATGTTGGTCCACAACCGATGTGCGTTTTGAGTGAGTGATTATTATAGCATACTTCAATTTAAGCAACTTACATAAAGATGTCACCGTATCAAACACAACTAAGGCATGGTATCTGTCGTATGCAGATAATAATATGGAAGCATCACAATTTTACATTTAAAAATACCGTATTTCCTAAGAACGTTGATAATAGTCTATTAGCATCTATCAATTACGACAAGACTTTGATTACTGGGAATTATTAGTCATAGGTACCAATACAATTTGAGGGATTGGAAACGAAAGGGAAAACAAAAGGGTAAATAGGAATCTCAATTAAGCACCTATGATTCAATTAAGAACACCAATATTCGAAGATGTAACTTTAAAATGGATCTAAGGCAATTGTGAATTCAAATTAGCTTACTACCATACGTGTCAATACGGTTAGTTACAAGTAATCCTAAATCTGTTAGGTTGGTTATTAAGTCGTTAATTTAATAACTTAAACCATAAGATCGGCATTAATTCCAAACTCAAGATTATTAGGATGCCGAACCTTTCCGGTCCGAACAAGTTATTAGTCCTAATCTGGCAATTCATTAATTCTCCTAGTTTGGTCTCCTTTACAAATTGTCAACTTAATTAGGAATTTAGTTTTATGCATTAACTAGATAAAAATCTAAGCTTCATGACATAAACTCAATTAGGAAACCAAATTGTAAGCACAAGAAAATAAGTAATTCAAAATGTAAATTAAATCATATCCTTCCCGAGAATGTTAGATAAACCCTATTTGGGCTCAAAAATTAGCGCCACTAGCTTCGTCTCTATCATCAAAGTTAGAGACAACATAGAAACCAATGATAGTCGAATTTTAACAATTACAATAATTTTTTAAAATATATTTTAAAAAACTTAACGAAGCCTTCTTGTCCTTAAAATAGTTTTAATTATTACAAAATTATTTTTTAATACACAAAGTATAATATTTAGTTGGCATAATACTAATTATAAATTTTATAGTATCAAAATATCAATTTAGTAATACGTTATTCGCTTCCGTGCAATATTAACATATGTTAGTATCAACATATGAGGTTTCAATAAAAAAAATTTTAAAAAATTTACATTGATTACTTGAATTGTAAAAATTATTCCTTTTAAAATATTGATCAATTAAATAAAAATATTTATTTTTATTATACTAAAAAAACATATGGTTGCTCAACATCGTGAAACAAAATTCCTTTATGTGTATATATATATTATATTTATTATAATATTCATTTGGATAATATTTTCCATACACAAAGAAAAAATTAAATTTTGATAAAAATTTTGAATATTTGAATTTAAACTTTTTTATAACTAAATATTATAAATATAATTAACCCATCTAAATTTTTTAAAAGTAATTTATTGTCATATTTTGGCTTTTGTTTATGAAAAAATAAAACTAATGAAATATAAAATTATAAAATAAATATAAGTTAATGTAAAATTTGTTTAGAGTCGTTAAATTTTTTTTTCATTTATAGATCTTAGTTATTAATTCTATAGATAAATATTCTATTTTAGACTCATGTGTTATAAAACTAATACAATAAAGAGAAAATAGAGACAATTTAGGGAGAAAGAATAAAAAGTAATAGATAATTGAGGTATTATGAAAGAAAAAAAGTATTTTTATTGATGTATTCTCTTGTACAAGATATGTCTATTTATAGGGATAAAACTCTTGAGGAAGTAGGGAATAAAACCCTAAATAAAACTTGACTTACTTCAGACTATTATCTCAACATGATTTGAAAATTAAAAAATAATTATTTTTTATTAAAAAATTTAATATTTTTATGTAAAATCTTTTACCTTATTTGAAAAAGATGTAGTATATATATTAATCAATTCATAAGAATATAGTGTAATAAATGTATTTATTTTTTTTAGAAATTAAATTTATTTAATATTTATAAAAATCATATTTATAAATAATTAAAATAATTAACTAATTAATTGCTTTATGTTATTATAAGAATTTAAAACTTCAGTTATCAGTTAATTATGATTAATAATTTCTAAAAGATAAATATCAATATTAAAAAAAAAAACAATGAAGTCTTTATATGTAAATAATATACTATATTTCGACCCAAAAAAATAATATACTATATATTAAAGGTCAAATTGTTTGCTTCATTGATCAACGTTGAGGTAAAATTTCTATTGAGGTTAGACGTCAATTAACTTTTTTGTTTTTATGTGTCTTCTTTTTTTTTTTTTTTTTTTTTTTTTTGCAATAAATTATTTGAACAACATATTTTGGTCTGTGGGATTTTCAGAAAATAACCTAAAATTTGAATGGGAGAGATTATTAGTGTAATGCATCATCTTTTACAAAAAAAAAAAAAAAAAATTATTGGGGGGGGGGGGGGGGGGGGGGGGGGGGGGGGGGGGGGGGGGGGGGGAATCCCTGGGGGTGTTTTTGTTTTTTGGGTTTTTTTGGGGGGGGGGGGTTTCTTGGGTTTTTTGTTGGTTTTTGGGGGGGGGGGTTTTTTTTTTTTTTTTTTTTTTTTTTTATTTTTTTTTTTTTTTTTTTTGTTTTTTTTTTTTTTTTTTTTTTTTTTGTTGTTGTGTTTTTGTTTTGGTTATTTTGTTTCTTTATTAAGTATCTATCCTAGATATATTATACCCCCCGGGGCGCCCCCCCCCCCCCCCCCCCCGCGGGGCGGGGGCTCCTGGGGGCGGGGCGGGCGCGCGGGCTTCTTCTTCTTTTCTTGGTTTTCTTTCTCCTCTTTTCACAAACCCCCCCTGCTTCCAACTAGAGTCCAGGCACTCTTTTTTCCAAGGGTGAGGAAAGCAAATGAAAAAAAAAAAAAGACTTTCACTAAAAATTTGTTAGGCTTTTTATTCCATTGGTCATTTATTTTACTTTTCATTCTAGGTAAATATTGTCTGACATAAGCAAATTAGAGTTTGGAAGTCTTCAAGCATCATCGGAAATTATCAAACGTGGTTTCTCTATTCATTATGGAGAATCGAGATCTAATTACCAAATGTATCATAGAACTTGTACAAGTTTTATATATATATATATATATATATATATATATATATATATTATATATATTAAATTTTTTATTTCATTTTGTCAAACTTTATCTAGCTTTAATTTATCTTTATATGATTTTTTATTATATCTTTATATATTTTTTTATGGAATATTATATGATTTAATAATTATATCATATATATATTTTATGACAGGTTAAATAGAAAATTAAAATTAGATTTTAATTGGATACACGAAATTGGTCTCCAAAATAGAATTATATTATGGTCTCAAATTTGTAGTCTCTTTTTTTTTTTTTTTCTATATTTGTTATTTGTCAATATAAAATCTTCATAGAGACGGATGAAAGTTTTTATTACACCATAATAGAAATTATAAGTCTCTAATTTATCTATAATATTTTGACTCTAAATTATCTCCATATTATTTCAAAATAGAGTCTAGGTGGAGTCAATAAACCGCGTCTATAATAGAGACAAATTTTTTCAAAAAATAATATTGAGTCACAATAGAGACTACAAAATATGAAGACAAAAAAAAAAAAAAACTCTATTTACATTATATCATAAAAAATAATTAAAGACAAACTAAAATCAAATAGAGATAAATTATATTTGTCTCTATTAGCTAGAGACGAATCAAAAAATTTGTCTCGCGCTTAGAGACGTCATGTTTAGAGACGACGAATAACATGTTAGTTTCCACTTCTTCTCTAGTAATAATTTTGAGAGAAAATGTATTAATTAGAGACAAATTTTAGCCGTCTCTAAAATCATGTTCTCCCGTTGTGTTATAAAAAACCTTTATTAAAAACTTATGTTCCATATTAAATGTAAAAATGTTTTAAAATCCACTTTTTGAACCTTCACAATAATAAGAAAAATGGATATATATTAATTTATATTATTTTATTAAATAATAAATTAATCATGAAAAATTTTAAGTGAAATAAATTAATTTATTCATATTTTATTTAAAATTAGAAAGGTAATAGAAAACATTATATATACAATTGATCATGCAATCAATGTAAACCATAGAAATCCTTCGCTAGTTTATAGAAAGGCTTTATATATATATATATATATAAACATATGAAATAAAATTTAATGACGATTATTTTAATTTCTTTTTTAACTTATATCGCATTCATATTACTTACTTCAATTAACAGATTGTAAGAATATATATATATATATATATGGAGATACATTTTGCAAAGGTCATCGAGAACTTAAATCTTGTGTCAAGAGCACAAAAATAATTCATAAAATAATAGAAAATATTGTAGTTTTTGTATTAAAGATTGCAAGAGATGATATATTTACATGGAGACAAAGATGAATAATAAATCCACTGTAACCTTCGATACATTGGAATTTGGTGAGCATGTACTTTCTAGCTTTTATAATAAATTTTTATTTATTTTACGTAATAATTAATGAAAAATAACATTGGTTTAATAACTAGTAAATGATTTAATGCAAATAAAAAATTAAAAAATATATATATGTGTAATTGTGTTGATATTCTTTTTTATATACAATAATCAAGTTAATAATAGTGCTTAGATATTTTTAATGAATATAGCCAAAGATTTCACTTTATATTTTGTGAATAATGAAATATTTAGCTTATCAAATATATATATATATATATTTAGCAGTATAAAGGAACAATGTTTTAAAAAAAAAAAAAGTTCTTTAAATAATTAAGGATAAACTTTTTATTCAATACATACTTTTCATATCTTGATATCACATTTTTTAGCATTGAAATGAAGTTTTTAGTAAAAGAGTTTGTATGCATAATTTAATTTATAAAATGTTCATAATATAGAAAAGTGGACACGAATTGATCCAAACAAATTAAGAAAATAATGAATTATAATTTTGACGTTAATGGTGTACATGATTACACATTTTAATAATCATATATAACATTAGTTTCAACAACTTTGGTCCACTTGGTTTTTTCTCTTTTTTTTTTTTTTTTTTTTGTTTTTATACCCACTTGGGACGCCCGGTTTCTCACCTTATTTGGTGAGACTAATCTAGACTCAACCTTACGGAGCGCTCGCAGAGTTCAACTCTTACTCGAGGGTGAGGGCTTTGCCCAGGAGCTTTTTTTAAGCCGACGCTAACCACCCCAGGGGATTCGAAACCTCCATCATCCACCCTGAAAGAAGCATTAGGAATCCACGCACCAACTCTCCCAAATTACCGGGTTAGCTTTTCTCTCTTTTTTTATTCTTTTATTTTTTATTTTTATGCATTAGTTACTCTTTTTTTATTAGACTTATATCTAATAGGATGTGTGTTTTTTTTTTCCTTATGTTGGTCCACAACATCTTTATTTTTCTTATAAATATGTTGTAACTCACAAATTTAATAAGAATACTATGGCTATGGAAAAGTAGATATGAATTGATCAAGGCAGATTAAGAAAATAATGAATTATGATTTAGACATTAATGGTTTACATGATTACACATGTTAGTAATCATATATAAAATAATAAAAAGATTTCCTTACGGTTTATGAAACATTATTTTTTATAACTTCGGTCCATTTAATTTCTCTCTCTCTCATTTAATTTTTTTTATGCATTAGTTTCACTTTTGTTTATTAGAATTTTCTCTTTTTGTGCTTTTTTCATATGATGTTGGTCCACAACATCTCTATTTTTCTTATATATATATATATATTAAACAAAAATAAAATAGAAAATAGTATTGGTTTAGTAAGGAAAAATATTCAGCAAATAAGTTATCATTGCCAATTACACAATAAACTATTTAAAGGTTAGAAGTCAAGAAATTAAAACATTTATTCAAGAAAAATATATAAAATTTTATTAAAGATTTTGTAATTCTCAACTCCCCTCACTATACATTCCTTATAACAAACCTCCATTAAAAACTTAAATTCCCATATTAAATGTAAAAAAGTTTTAAAATCCATTTTTTAAATTCCCATATGATTTTATGTGCATAGGTTATATGTAATCACCTGGGATTGGGAGGGCTACCATATATCTAGCACAGCAAGGCAAGCAACCCATTTGTTGAACCTTAAGAAAGAATACAAGGGCATTTTCTGGCAAGAAGAGCTGATAGCCTTCTTCCAGTCCATCTACCTGCCCAAGAATTGCACCACAGGTCACAAGTGTTACCTCGAGCTCTCCAAGCTGGGCAGTAAACACTGGGAAAGGTGGAGAATTACTTCAACAAGTTTGTAGAAGCCATGATCACATGGATACAAGTGCGGGACAAGCTGAACTCTTCTGCACCCGCATCCTCAGCAGCAGCATTGCCTAATACCTTGGCAAAACCAAAATAGACATACAAGCACAAGCTACTTTTAAGGTACAATTATATTGTGTTTTGATTAGATTATATGGGGTATGATGGTGACAATCTATTTTCTCCCAGCATTTAGTGAGCTGTAGAACAATTATTAAGTATAATTTACAGCATTCAGCAATCTTTTCTAATTGAATTATGTTCATAGAAAAGTCAGTGCACTAAAACAAGTTTCTGTCAAGAGGTTTTTACTCCGGTAATTGAAATACCAGCTTCCCATGTAACATGTAAAATGCATGAGATGTCAAGTTTATTCAAAGGTTAAAGTCTGAAACAGAGGAAATGAGATGGAATAGCACCAAAGACCTGAAACAGAGATGTTATTACAAGAATAGTAAAGACACCAATATGCTATTTCAACTCTGCTAAACAAGTTTCACATATTCAGCCCATGAACAAAGATATCATGATTGCACATAAAGTCTCTTATCAAAGTAAGTTTCATATTATTGCAGCAAAAGATGATCAGGCAATCAAATGGGATCAGTTAAGACAATACAAAAGATTGTTAACCAAAACAATGCTACTAATGACATCAGGACTTCCTTCATAAACCTATACAAGCAAATGCAAATATAAGACCACCTACAATCATGGTTTGCTGTCGCAGTATCAGAAGCCTATGTTCTATGTCGGTATCAGTGTATCAATCAAATATCGGAATACAAATAGGCTGATACTGCGAACCATACTACAATGGCATCTCTGCAGCTATAGTTTTTGTACCTAAATCATAAAAGCAGTAAGCAAAGTCATCAAATCCATCTAGGTTTAGGAAAAGTAATGCCTTGCTTCTTTGCTACATCCAATAAATCGTTTCCTTCACAATCATCATCATTATCCACCTTCCCAAATATTATTTCTAAAGCATTCACAATATCCTCCCAACATGCCTTCTTCACCTTTACATATCTACTGCTCTCTCCTCCTTTCTTGTCCTCCTCAATTCCCCTAATTGAAGGTGGCAAATTTCGCCCTCTTTTCTTGGAAGAATTATTCACTCCTTTACTAGGACTGACAAACCTGAACTTCTCAATTTCCTTACAATCACCATTTCCATTTACTGCAACTGGCTCTCCCAAGGTATCAAAATCAATACTTTTACCCTCAGAATCCTTATCACGACTATCTATGATTTCAGTATCCGAAAACCCTAGATTTTTGTCCCCTTTCCCCAAATTAACACTCACCTCATTCTTCACAAGCGCATCATCATCGTCAAACATCGTCTCCGCAACAACTGAATCACTTTCTTTCGTGTCACCGGGAGTGACCGGTTTTAGAGGTTGCCGACCTTCCTGCGGTGAGGAGGACGAAGGAATATGATTCTCTGGAGGAGTTAAGAAATACTCATTCTCTTGAGGGTTACAAGTGTCAATCGAAGAGTTAGCCTTATCGGATTCCGGTGGTGAGTACATGACGATGGTATCCAACGGTGAAGTTTCCGGCGAAGAACTGGCCAGTGAATCAGAAAAATCAGGAAAGGAATCCAACTCTTTGGCAAAGGTGCAGGTCTGTAGCTTCGATTCCTGAGAAGAAGTGATCTGGCAGAACTTGATTAGCCCGCCATATGGGTCGTCTTTTGGTTCCGCCATTAACAGGTAGTGTGTGTTTCTCCACGGTTTCTCTGTGTTTTTTTTTTTTTACTCTGGCTGGAGATTAGAATTTCCGGACCCCATCCAAACCAATTTCTACCCCATCTTAGTATTATTAATATTTTTTTTATTTAAACAGAGATTTTTATTGAAAAAAAAAAAAAAAAGAGGCTGCAGGTATATATATTATAACCAATTAGGAGTGACAGTCTTCTCAATTAAAAATAATAATCATGACGGAGAAAGAAGCTGCTGACTCCTTCTACAATTTTGATTGAGATACAATATGTGTCTCTTTACTATAGAAGAAAGGAAAAAATGTATTTTAAAAAATATATATTCGTTACCTATTATGAATATTTGTATGTTCTACCTTCAATATCTTCATCACCTTCACTATCTCCATACCTAAATTATCTCCATTACATACCTAATTCATTTCACTATTTTCATACCTAATTACTTTCACTATCTTCATACCTAATTCATTTCACTATCTTCATACCTAATTAACTCCATTATTGTTATTATTTACATTATGTCTACTACCTCTTCATCCCTATAAATAGGGGTGAAATGTGTAGTTTTGTTGTGAGAAGAATATACAAGAAGATATATGAAATACAAAGATCTCTCTCTTCCTCTTCTTTTCATTTGATTTATATCTTACATGTTGTTCTATATTGCTTTGTTAACAATAGTTTTATAACACGTTATCAGCACGAATCTCTAATCAATTGAGACTAGAGGCGTTACTACCGAGTAAAGTGTTTTTGAAGTTTATTTGAAGAATAATAAGGTACATTATTTACCATTATGGAAAATCTTACTAAACTTGAATTTGCGATTTCCGTCATCATCTTCATGATGATTTGAAAAGAAAATATATTACCGTGAAAGATCCCCTTATTTTGTGGGAAAATTTTGAAAGAAATGTTAGACCCACGGAAGATGGTCGTCCTCCCTAAAACACGGTATAATTGATTGCACCTGAAGTTGCAAGATTTTAAATCCAACAAAACAATGAGTTGTTGATGAAAATCACGATACTTGACCAACGAGTTCTATTCCATTCCCGAAGTGAATGATGTTATAACTAATGATCCCGGAAGAGATCGTGGTCGTGGTTATAAGTATGATCATGGATATGTACTCGTGATAAATTTGGCCATTATAATCATAATTATCGGGATGATAATTCACGTGCCAAAAATGTTGATGACCACCCGAAGTGGCAAAAAGAATTAGAATATTTTAGTATTATATGTTTAACCTTGTAGAACTTTTACTTTATCTTATTATCTTATATTTAATGTTTTTGTTTATAAATATATTAATCCACAACCTGAAGTTTGTGAAATTATTTGCTTAATTCACAACTAGAAGTTTGTGAGATTATTTTCTTAATTCACAACTAGAAGTTTGTGAAATTATTTGCTTAATTCACAACTAGAAGTTTGTGAGATTATTTTCTTAATTCACAACTAGAAGTTTGTGAAATTATTTGCTTAATTCACAACTAGAAGTTTGTGAGATTATTTTCTTAATTCACAGCTAGAAGTTTGTGAAATTATTTGCTTAATTCACAACTAGAAGTTTGTGAGATTATTTTCTTAATTCACAACTAGAAGTTTGTGAAATTATTTGCTTAATTCACAACTAGAAGTTTGTGAGATTATTTTCTTAATTCACAACTAGAAGTTTGTGATATTATTTGCTTAATTCACAACTAGAAGTTTGTGAGATTATTTTTTTTTAATTCACAACCAGAAGTTTGTGAGATTATTTACATTGAATATTATTAACTCACAACCTGAAGTTTGTGAGATTACCAAATGGCTATGATCCCTTTTTATGGGTTGAATGATGACATTGAAAGTGTATGTCTAATTGACAGTGGAACTACACACACCATACTAAAATACGAGAAATATTTTTCTCATTTGAATGTGGGAGAAACAAGTGTTACCACAATAAATGGTAGTGTAAAACTTATTGAAGGCTCCGGAAGAGCTAATATAATATTTCCGGGAGGAACTATGATTGCTATTGATAAAGCACTATTTTCCTCAAAGTCTCGAAGAAATCTATTGAGTTTTAAGGATATCCGACATAATGGATATCATATTGAGACTATGGAAGATAACGGTCATGAATATTTGGCTATTACGAAAATGACCTCCGGTAATAAGCATTTGTTGGAAAAGCTACCATCTTTATCCTCTGGCCTATATTATGCTAAAATTAATGACATTGAGGCGCATCATTTAGTAAACCGAAGTTTACTAATCCCGTTATTTTTAAAATTTGGCATGATCGTTTGGGTCATCCGGGATCAATTATGATGCGAAAAATTATCGAGACAACGCACGGTCATCCTTTGAAGAATCAAAAGGGGGTTTTGACGCCGATAAGCTTTCATGTGCTGCATGTTCCAAAGGGAAATTGATTATAAGGCCATCACCATTAAAGGTAGGAGCTGAAAGTCCTACATTTCTAGAACGGATTCATGGAGATATATGTGGACCGATTAGTCCACATTGTGGGCAATTTCGATATTTTATGGTATTGATTGATGCATCGACCCGATGGTCGCATGTTTGTTTATTATCTACTCGCAACTTGGCGTTTGCGAGATTACTTGCCCTAATAATTCGCTTAAGAGCGCAATTTCCCGATTATTCTATCCAACGAATCCGTCTAGATAATGCTTGGTGAATTTTCTTCGCATGCATTTGATTCTTATTGCATGTCGATTGGCATAATTGTGGAACATCCTGTAGCTCATGTTCACACACGGAATGGTCTAGCTGAATCATTTATCAAAAGGCTACGTTAATTGCTAGACCGTTATTGATGAAAACAAATCTCCCTCCAAGCAGCTGGGGGCATGCTATTTTACATCTTTGCCGCAAAGCACTTGTGCGTTTAAGGCCATCGAGTTATCATAAATTTTCTCCACTACCGCTTGGCTTTTGGTTTGAGCCTAATATTTCTTATTTGAGAATTTTTGGGTGTCGTCGTATATGTTCCTATTGAACCAACCCAACGAACAAAAATGGGTCCTCAAAGAAGATTGGGGATATATGTTGGGTATGACTCCCGTCTATTATAAGGTATCTTGAACCTTTGACGGAGGGGCGTTTTACTGACAAGATTTCTTGATTGCCATTTTGATGAGAATTTGTTTCCCAAATTAGGGGGAGAGAATAAATGGCATAAAATTGAACTTGCGTGGAGAACATCATTGAATCATTTAGATCAATGTGAGTGAACTCGAAGTTCAAAAGATAATTCATTTGCAACAAATTGCAAATCAACTGCCAGATTCTTTTGCCGACTCCGGAAGAGTCACTAAATCGCATATTCCAGCTATAGATGCTCCTATTCGAATAGAAGTTCCCGAAGAACAACAAGTAAATCCTATAGCTGTTGAATCAAAGGCACGCCAGAGCGTGGCCGACCCCTTGGTTCTAAAAATAAAAATCCTCGAAAGAAAAGAGGATTAAATGATCCGGAAGATCATAATGAAAACCAAGGGACAACCGATGAAAAGATTCCAAATGATGAAGAGAATTCGGAAATCTCTATTAATTATACAACTTCGAATAAAAGTTGGGATCGAAATAAAATTTCTATTGATAATGCTTTTGCATATAATGTAGCCCTTGATATTTTCAAGGATAATGAGGATTTAGATCCTTCATCGGTTGAAGAATGTCGGCATAGAATTGATTGGCCTCAATGGAAAGATGCGATTCAATCGGAGTTAAATTCTCTTGCAAAGCGAGAAGTTTTTGGACCTGTAGTCCAAACGCCGGATGGTGTAAAACCCGTTGGTTATAAATGGGTGTTTGTGCGAAAACGAAATGAGAATAATGAAGTCATAAGATATAAAGCACGACTCGTCGCACAAGGCTTTTCACAAAAGCCGGGAATTGATTATGATCAAACTTATTCACCCGTTATTGATGCTATTACACTCCGATATCTTATAAGTTTGGCAGTTCATGAAAAGGTGGATATCGTCTAATGGATGTTGTTACAGCTTATCTATATGGAAGCCTTGAAAAGGAAATTTATATGAAAATCCCTGAAGGATTAAAATTATCAAAGGCTTCTAATGGCTCTCGTGAGAATTATTCCGGTAAAATTACGGAAATCATTATATGGGCTTAAACAATCTGGACGCATGTGGTACAATCGCCTTAGTGAATTCTTATTGAATTCAGGATATAAAAATGACCAAATCTGTCCATGCGTATTTATTAAGAAATCAGATTTTGGTTTTGTGATTCTTGCTATATATGTTGACGATATTAATCTCATCGGAACTCCGAAGAGCTCCGAGAAGCTATAGATTGTTTGAAGCGAGAATTTGAAGTTAAAGATTTTGGGGAAAACCAAGTTTTGTCTTGGGCTTCAAATTGAACATGTGAAAGATGGAATTTTTGTCCATCATCAACATATACAGCTAAGGTTTTGAAAAGATTTTTCATGGACAAAGCACATCCATTAAGTATTCCAATGGTCGTGAGGTCACTGGATGTAAATAAAGATATTTTTAGACCTCGAGAAAATGATGAAGAACTACTTGGTCCTGAAGTACCATATTTAAGTGCTATTGGTGCATTAATGTACCTAGCAAATAGCACTCGACCCGATATAGCATTTGCTATAAATCTATTGGCAAGATTTAGTTCTTCACCAACACAACGACATTGGAATGGTATTAAACATGTGCTTAGATACCTCCAAGGAACTATTGACCTCGGATTATTTTATTCAAATAAAAATGATCCAATATTAATTGGGTATGCAGATGCTGGTTATCTTTCCGATCCGCATAAGGCACGTTCTCAAACCGGCTATTTATTTACATATGGCAATCTTGCTATATCATGGCGCTCTACAAAGCAAACTATAACAACTTCTTCTAATCATGCTGAGATAATAGCCATTCATGAAGCAAGTCGAGAATGTGTATGGTTGAGGTCAATAATACATTATATTAGAGAGAATTGTGGTTTATCTCCCGAAGTGAGATTCCAACTCCTCTATATGAAGATAATGCAGCTTGTATAGCTCAATTGAAAGGAGGGTATATCAAAGGAGATAGGACAAAACACATTTCACCCAAATTTTTCTTTACTCATGAACTTCAAAAGAAGGGTGATATTGATGTACTTCAAATCCGGTCATGTGATAATCTTGCGGATTTATTCACTAAGGCTCTTCCGACTGCAACCTTTGAGAAATTGAGATATAAAATTGGTTTGCGTCGGATCAAAGATTTCAAGAGTTCATCTCAACAGGGGGAGTGTTGAGATTAATACCCGTCGATGTATGGATTCTTCATATTCATCGAGAATGACCAATGAAGGAGGCATAATTTCAGAAATTACGGTTTCTCACATGCGCATCAGACGGAATTATTACTACAATCGAACGGAAGTTTGGAATGTTCCTCTAGCAACAATACTTCTGCAGAAGTAAAATCATCTTTAAAACTTAAGATTCTTCTTGTGGAAGACAATAAAATTAATGTGATGGTAACGAAATCGATGATGAAGCAGTTAGATCACGACATAGAAGTCGTAAATAATGGAGTTGGAGTTGTGCGTACATAAAAGAATATTGTACTCTTTTTCCCTTAATCAGAATTTTTTTCCACTGGGTTTTTATCCGATAAGGTTTTTAATGAGGCATATTCTTTATGTAATGGACATCCAAGGAGAAGTGAACCCTGAAGATTCATCACATTGAATGGAAGTATGAGACATATTTATTGTACAATGGACATACAAAAAAGGGGGAGTATTATGAATATTTGTATGTTCTACCTTCAATATCTTCATCACCTTCACTATCTCCATACCTAAATTATCTCCATTACATACCTAATTACTTTCACTATTTCCATACCTAATTACTTTCACTATCTTCATACCTAATTCCTTTCACTATCTTCATACCTAATTAACTCCATTATTGTTATTATTTACATTATGTCTACTACCTCTTCATCCCTATAAATAGGGGTGAAATGTGTAGTTTTGTTGTGAGAAGAATATACAAGAAGATATATGAAATACAAAGATCTCTCTCTTCCTCTTCTTTTCATTTGATTTATATCTTACATGTTGTTCTATATTGCTTTGTTAACAATAGTTTTATAACATTACCCATTAAAAAGATGGCTTATTACTTATGGGATAATTATTCAGATTAATTCACTAAGCATTTTTTATTATTTAGATTGCTCTTCAATCTTTTTCTTTTTTAATTTTTTTAAATAAATTGACTATTTATTTAATTTTAATTATTCAAATCAATTTTTATTTTTTTTTTGAAAAATCCTAATTTGTATCATATTTCGAACTCATTACCTCTCATATCATAAATGAAGGTGCTACCAATTGAGTTACGGACAAAATTAATTTATTTGGTTATTATTATTTGACAAGTTTTATTTTGATTTATAAAACTCCCCATTACATTTTAATATGTTGTATTTGTTAGTAATAGTGCTCTATGTCGTCTATCATAAATAATAATAATAATAATAATAATGTAATAATAGTGCTCCATGCCTATTTTATAGATATATTATTTTGACTATCAATAAATATTTGATTTATATTTATTGTATAATGATATCTTTGAATAATATAAGTTATTTTAAATGTTCTTAACGAATTATTGTTATGGGGATAACAATAAATTATGATTAGAGTTTAATTGATATTCATGAGATAAATATGAATATTTGATAGGAATCAAATTCATATGTATTTGTGGAGAACATATATTAGATCGATTCACTTTGAGATTACTACATGGATTAAAATCATAACATAATGTCTAATAATTGTGTCATTAAATCCTTATACTTAAAAATTACTATATGATTCTCAACAAGAGAACTATTATTAATATAATCAAATATTGTCTCTCTTTATTCAAATGATTATAAAAATTGCGATCGAGCATAATAAATATATATGTAGTGAGATATATGTAATTAAAATGGATTGTCCTTCTTATAGCTATGGGTCTCTAAACAATTAAGACTAAAAAATGCATGACTGTGCTCAAATGAATTGTTGAAAATCAATATTATTCGTTTAGACATTCTAATTGGGGTTCGAGATATTAAAGATATAACGATCTAAAGTAGATTTTTATCTATACTTTATAGTCTATCAAGATATTCTGAGATAAAGGGATTATGTTATAAATTATATTAAGGTTCTCCTCAATAATGAGCTTTTTCATTTTGAAGAACCCAGACTTCCATGTGATTTCCTCCTAGTATATATAGGTCCATTTCCTATTCTAGATGATTCTAATCAATGGGATGTTGAAGAAGCACATGAAGGTGGTCATATATAGCTCATGCAATTGGACTGGTTAGCATGTATCTTTCTAATCTTGGAAGAGAACATTGGAATGCTGTCAAATGAATCTTCGGATATATGAGAGGTACTTCTAAGTTCAGTCTATGTTTTGGAAATGGTAAGATTATGCTTGTTGGTTATACAAATTCTGGCATGGGAGGAGATCTTGATAAAAGAAATTCTACATTTGGTTACTTTATATTTTTTCAGGGGGAGCAATCTCATCAAAGAGTAGACACCAGAAGTGTATTGCTATTTCAAGTATTGAGATAGAATATATTGTAGCTACTGAAGCATGTAAGGAGATTTTTTGGTTACAAAAGTTTTTACAGGAGTTGGGCATGAAAACAAGATAGATATAATCTTTATTGAAACAATCAAAATGCAATTCAAATGTGTAAGAATTCTACATTCCACTCTCGGTCCAAGCGTATAGATGTGAGGTACCATTGGATTCAATGTTATTGACACTTGACAAAGTGCATACTAATGATAATAGCTCTAATATGTTGTTAATTAAAAACATTGCCTAAAAAAAAAAATTATTTTGCAGAGAAGAAGTAGGTTTGATTGTGCCTCTCAAATGAGTTGGAGGGGGAGATTGTTGGGTTAGGTCCCATTTAGGTTGTCTCACAACCAATTAAATTAAAAGAAATTGTAAAGAAAAGGAGGGTAGAATCAATTGTGAGAAATTGCAATGGGAAAAAGAGAAAAAGAAAAAGAACACCACTTGCGGGTGAAGAAATTAACAACACTGCCGCACGCGAGAAGGAGGAAATTTGGGTTTGATTGGGAAGCCATTTGAAGTCCATTTTGAGTCAGACATAATGCAATAAGATCTTCTCATCATCCTCTATTCACTTACTGGTTTATTAATGTTTTTCTCCTAAATTTGATAACGTCCTTCCAAATCCTACTTTATGATACTGTTGTAGTTTGGGACAAGATTGTGTTGGTGAACTCCTATTATTTTCTAGGAAAGGACGTGTATTCCTATTATCCATGTGATAGTGGAGATTTTTCAGGACTAGGTCCTGTGGTTTTTTCCATCTTGAATTTTCCACGTTAAAATTGTTTGGTGTCTCGTGCATCTATTTTTGAGTCTTTACTGTATTATTCTAATTGGTTTTGTTTGCTATAATTGGTTAGTAGTTTTATTGTGTTTTGATAAAAGGTGATTTTTGAAAAACTTTGATTATGGTTGAAATTGTTAATTAAGGTGTTTTCTTCCCAACACTTTGGACCATCTGCCATAGATTGAAGGTAAATTGACTTTGCACCGAACGAATGTCAGCGCTTCCGACACCCAAAAGAATATTACAAAGTTATAATTTTTTATAACTTTTATTTTTAGAAATAATTAATTTATATTGTATTTATCTTAATATTATAATATTTTAAAAAATATTCACAACATATAACAAATATTTGCCCACAATGAATATATATCTTAAAAGTAAATTTACTAAGTACATATATGAGGGGGATCCATATTAATAAAATTAATACACTTAAATATTTTAAAATTCTACATATTTTTTAAAATTTTTAAATTTTCTATAATAAAAAATTGATATTCAAATTAGTTAATCCCTGAAGTTTTTTTTATTATTAATATTATTTATATAATTTTTTCTACTTTCATATACAAATCTAAAAAAAAAATAAAAATTAATCTAAATTTGTATATCAAACAAAAGCATATTACAAAATTAATATCACATATTAATACTTAAAAAAAAAAAAAATTAAGGTATACTGATTCTAAAATTTATTTGATATATGGTACATTAATATTTTTTATCTCAAAAAAAAAAGAAGACGAAATATATGTCAAGAAGGTGTAGTTCGGTTGGTAAGCACTCTCACTTATGACATGAAGGTCATAAGTTCGAGACACAAGAAGTTAGTAGTTTGTACATCATCGGATGTTATTCTTCGTTAATACATTTTTTTTTCGACTCAAAAAAAAAAAATCTAATATAAATAATATATGACTACCTTTTTAAACTAAATAATAAATTGATAAAACTATTGAGTTAGAAAATTTGTGTATAAAAGCTAAAATTGACAAAAAGAAAAAACAAAAACAAAACTTCTAGAAACTAAATATGACTATATATATATATATATATATATATATATATATATATATATGAAACTAAATTAAGGAGAAACATGACTTTTGTTTATTTAATTTTTTAGTGAGTCAAGAAATTTTTGATAGTCCGATAAATGCTGCTAGAAATTCTTCTATTTTCTTGTAAAATTCATCAATATTCACCTAAATTTTGGTTATACATTTTTTTTTTTTTGTAAACAAATTTTGGTTATACATATATGGATTTGTGTATATATATATTAAAAGAGGGAGAAATATCATTAAGACACACTGAAAACTTGATTATTTTGTCCATCACTAATACTTTAAAAAGTGTGTACTTATGAAGAAAATGGCTGCTCCTTCCACAATGTTGGCCAGTATTTTTCTTCTCATCATCATTGGAACAGGTAACTTAATGCACTCACTATAAACTGAAACTATATATTAACTCAAAAAATTAAAAATAATTTCCCCTTTTTATTACTTGTATAAATTCAATTATTTTTTAATAACTTGAATTTTTAATTTAATCGTAATTCTAAAAAGTCGGATATCCTATATATCGAATCTTATCTTCTTGCTCTTATAATATTTCATAATTAATACTCATTAATTAAATTTAGCAATATAATTTTTTTATGACAAATAATTATTTTAATCTTTTACTCTATGTAAAATAAAGTATATATATATATATATATATAATTTTGGGAGTTTTTTAATAGTAAAAACTAATTAAGTGGAAAAAATGGAAGAAGTATTTATTTATTTCCTCGTTGTTATACTTTATATTGTAATTGTTGCTTTCATCATATATCAAATAATCATTTAACGAATGTATATATATATATATATATATATATATATATATATATATATATATATTTATGCAAGTAGAATGATAGGGGGTAATAGACCACCGGGAGAACCATGCGTTTCCATCTTAGGTCCATGCAGCAGAAAATTTGATTTTGCAAAATGCTCAGCGCTGTGCAAAAATTACTATGCTCTGAACAATCCTTATGCCGAATGCAAAGAGGTCCCCGGAATTGCTCAACGTTTGTGATACTGCTATCACCATTGCTTCTCAAAATAATCATTTAGGCCTAAGCAAAATCGTGAGACTTTAGGCCTAAGTTGACAATATATCATACTAATGTGAGAGTTGAAGGTGAGGTGACAG